>CAJNSZ010000016.1:671137-894381 GCA_905329745.1 Rotaria sp. Silwood2 | reverse complement strand
TCAATATGACTTCACATATAATGTTGAATTATTTTTTAAGGAAATTATACATGTCTTGCTGAAAATTATCTTAATAATCATCAACCAGTGCATCAATCATTTCGTCTTAATATTTGGTACGAACTTTGGAAATCAAAATTAGCTTTTATACTTTTTTTTTCATCAGCAACATTTATCTATTTGGATTATCAACGTACACAACGTTATAAAATACAAAAAGCTTTAAACGAAGCTAGTGAAAAAAACGAAATAAAAAAATAAATATGGTTTTTGAAGTAACTCGTTTTTGGTTAAAAGAAGTGTGTATTAAACGTTGGTATATATTTCCATTTATTGCTTATTCAGTATTTGTTCATAAATCTTCGACAAGATTATTTTCGTAATCGAAGTCAATTAGTTGGTGGAATGAAAGAACCTAATTGGTGAAAGTAGATGAACAAGATCATTTTGTTTTTTTTTTTGTTTTCCCTTATCCTTGTAGGTCTTTCTTCAAATAAATTGATTTGTTAACACAGAAAAAAAATTTGTGTTTTTTTTTTTCTATTTAGTTTGTAAACAAAAATAATAGAATGATAAAATGAAGAAAATACAAGAAAAAACAAAAGTTATAATCAGAAATATTAAAATAATTGATTTAGTTGTATTTGATTGAAATGATTGTTCTAGTGATAATAATTTTGTTGGATGTTGAAGTTTTGATTGATGTTCATTAAACCAAATATTAAGACGAAATGATTGATGCACTGGTTGATGATTATTAAGATAATTTTCAGCAAGACATGTATAATTTCCTTAAAAAATAATTCAACATTATATGTGAAGTCATATTGAGATTATTTGCAAACGTCTAATGTTTTATTATTAGTTTAGTACATTAGATAATCGACCTATAATTACACTACATTGTAATCTCTAAAGTCTAAATGGACATATTTCCATGGATCTTTCGAGTCAAATTATGATCCTTTTACTGATTGTATTTAGAAAGTTTCATCCGAAAAGAATGTTCCTTTGTCGAGATTTTGATAGACAAACATTTTTCCTACAGCAGTTTTTAAATGTAACTTGGAAGTCTTGCGTTCTATTGTTAGATGCTCAAGAGAATACTAATGAAATATGAACGTTCTTATAGATCACAATATGGTTACTATATTTTAAAATGAATGATTTACGATAAATAACTGTGTCTCTTTGTTTTTTGTGATTTCAAAACGTTTCATTTTGTTAATTAGAAATCATGGAATAATCCTAACTGGAAATACGTATTAGCGCTAGTTCAATAATCAAAGAAAATTCTATTGTAGTACGACTCTTTACCTCGATGTCGCCAATTAGCATTATCAATAAAATATCGTCCATGTTTCGTTTTATTCAATAATGTACGATTTTCACTATTTAACATCCATATAAGACTATAAACTGGTTTTGGATTCCCATCAAATTCTTCACAATCAATTTCGATCGATGAATAACTATTAAATGAGCGTGTAAAATAATAATTACCATATAAATATGCTTTATATTCAATATTTAATATATCTATTAGAGTAACATTAAGTATAACGATTTGTTTTAAATTTTGTTGAATAAGTGAACAAGATACTGTTTGATTATGATCATTTTGATTAAGTTCATAATTGAAAAGATAAGCCGTATATATATGAGCACTAGATGATGACGAAAGTAGTTGATAATGATCAGGATCATTATTATAGATAATCATAAACCAAGTCGATGAAAATACAGAACGTATTTGTTCAATATAAGTACGATCAGCATATAAAGATATTGAACAAGTAAAATTGATCGATTGTTCAGCATGGTAAGTAATTCGACGATATGATGGTGAAGTTATGAAAAGTGAAAGATTTTGTGTAAATAAGATTACCTGAAAGAATGTTTTATTCAAGAAATATGCGTGGTTTAAAGTTAAAAGGAAAAAAAGAAAACATACATGATAAAAATATTGTTTATAAGAATTTAATTTAGTTTGAATTTTTAATGTGTAAAATCCTTCATCACCAATCGACGTTTGTTCAATTAGAAGTTTTGTTCTATTTATTATATGGTATCGTGATCGATTTGGAACAATATATAATGGTTTCAAATCGATAATACCCTTGTACCAAAAAATTGTTTTAAGACTTTCACCATCTGTTGTTATTTCATTGACTCCGTCGACATTGAATATTAGTCGTGTGCCAAGTACTGATGAAATTAATCTAATATTGTCATGATTATTGAGAATAGTACTGTAATGATTAGCAATAATCAAATTTAGAAAATTCAATACAAGAACTATCTGATAGTTGAGTAACATTTAACGCGCCTGGTATAATCATTACTAATCAGCTGTAATGCAGCTACATATAAAAATTATTTATCTAGTAAATATACTTCATCAAGCATCTCTGTGTCATGAGAATGTAAGGCTGGCCCAATTTGTTAAAATTCTTTATATTGTGGTTTCGCTTTCAATGGTTCAATCACTCGAGAAATGTAATACTTAATTTATTTCTAGGATGTTCTTTGCGCGAAATATGATAATGCATCAAATATATAGAAAATTCATAGTCGACTTCGAATACCATTTGAAGTTTACACGCAACATTCAAAACATTAACTTTCACACAACGTTAGAGTTTTGGTTTCATATGCTTTGTAGCACATTATATAATTTAAAGCTTCATTAATTATTTAATTTGAGGGATAGTCTGACTTTTTGAAACTGCTATTTATCTAAAAGCATAGGATTGAAAACGTGAGCAATTTATTGTACTTGAGAACGCGTTACAGAAGTGAAAAGTTATATTGTTCTACTAAAAGGATTCATTTATAAATAGAACTCATCTACAGATGATGGTGAATCATATAATGAAGTAACTGAATATATGGAGAGGAAAATAAATTATCGAAAAAGGTGAACATGTTTTATTGTAACGAAAAAAGCAGCATTCATGTACATATCCACGATTGTGATGTTCGACACCAACACACTGCACTTCATTCCAGGGTTATCAGCAACAAACAAACATATACTTAGCGAAATTGATCGGATTTTAAAAGCCAAAAGACACCAAGTGAATCTTGAATCACTTGCTTTTTTGTTGATATTTATAGAGAGTCCGATTGCGAAAAGTCGTATCCTTACAGTGTACTACATACAGATACACTATTTCAATGCCTATGTTAATTAGAAAAAGCAACTGTTTCTATAGAATATATCTCAGGATGAAGATTGTGATTCTTGTAAACGATCGTATTACATGACCCAAGAATGCCGATGATGATGTGTACGACGTAATACGATGTTGTATTCATATATGCTTTTTCTCACACAGAAGAGAGGTCTATTTTCTTCTCTCCTCCTGCCCCCATGAACAGACAAAGTATCATGTCTTTATTTATAATAAATACTTGCTATTGATTTCAAAACGCCAAAGTTATGTGCACGATTAGTGCAGCTGAACTCACTACCGTATACGATCGTTTATGTTTCGTGCTTTTTCTGGCCAGAAATATGGCCATTACAAGAATTCAATTGATAAATCAAACGAAATAATATCAAATTTGATAAATACATTCAAATGATCATTGAATCGATTGAAATTTTGTTGATAAGAATAGTTTAACATATTGTATTTTGTTTACTTAATCATCTCTTTTGAAAAGAACATTTAAATACTAATGAATTATATCACTGTTCTTCTATAATTTGAGGTAAACAAGTACATACTATATATATTTTATAGCGCTTATTTTAAGTTTAGCAAAAAACAAGTAAAATCAATTCGACTTTTTCTTAAAAACAAATCAAACTTGAATATAATTTTTCTTCATTTATAATCTATGCCCAGCGAGAATAAATATAACAAAAAATGCATTGTTAACTATAGGTTACTGGATGAGTTAAAAAAAAAAAAACAAATCAATCAATCAACCCTTCTTTCCTATGCGAACCTCCACTACCAATTTGAGATTCAGATGAATCATATCGACCAACATCGAATTATGGTAGATGACCTTTTCTATCTTTTTCTTGGATTGCTTTAATTGTATCAGATTGAAGATCAGTCATATCCATTTTGAGATCACCTTGTTTCTCTGCATGTTGACGTTCTCCTTTTACAATTGCTTCTATAAAGTAAATTTGTATATACATATAAGAAAAAAATTCATATTAGATTTTGTTTTTCTTACCACTATCTGAAGCTACAGTATCTAACCATCTTTGTTCTTTTCGTGTTTTCAGATCGTGAGAAGCTTTTTCTAAAGCCTTTGAATTTACATGATCACTATCACTTAACTTTGGTGCAGTTGTAGTTAATAAACGAAGCGACTTCGTTGTTAAAGATTGTTGATTGTAAACAATAGCGGAGATAAATCGAGTTAACATTGTTTTAAATTATGTTGAATTAGATATGTAATGAACTCAATGACACTATTTCATTTCATTTAATACCATCGCAATTATATAGACCAATGGAGAGGAATCATAGTCTAACCGTTTTTTATTGGTTAGTTGTAAACCAGTAAGGAATTACGATGGCACGAGCAGCCAGCTTGCCCTATATTCTCTTATTGTTAACAGCTAAAAGCTATTCAAGTAACTCAATTAATTTCATTCTACATAATAATAATACATTAAAAGAAAAGAAAAATTTTTTCTAGATGTACGAATCTTCCTGGTTGATCAATTTTCATTGAGGCTTGTTGTTGTGATATATATATATATATAGATTGTTATTCTTTATCAAAAAAGAAAAGTGAAAGATATTATTACCAGACTTGTCCGCGTATCAACCAGCTGAAGGAAAAAAAAAGAAGGAAAAGCAAAAAAAAAATGCTGCTAAAATACTAAGGGTAAGCGCAACATTATCGTAGATCTTTACTTCTTCTATCAGTCTTCATTCATCTTTCTTTTAGATTTCTTTTTTTTTTTCTTTGTCTTTGTTGTCTTTGTATTTGCTGTAAAACGACACATTCTCAAGAGATATTCATCATTCATCATTTATTGTCATCAATTAATATGGATTAGATTTTGTAAGACTTAAAACTAATAAATCAAAGTTGTTGATCATTTTTTCTTTTGATATAACAGTTCAACAAATCGTGTATCAAAATCATCATCAACATCAAACATTTCATTATATATTCCTTTAATAATGGCTAATAGAAAAGATGAGCATCATATGTTGACACAAACAGTAATAAATACGAAGGTAGCACCAGATGTACACAATATTTTACAATCATTGCCTATGAATTCAAGTGAGGAGAAGAAGAATAAATTTATTATGATTGTAATTATTTATATTTACTTAGGTAGAGATTCTAAACGTCATCGAACAGTATCTCAACCAGAAGGAACTACATTGCATACAGTATGAAATACGCTATTCATATCAAATTATTGGTCGTGATAGAAATGTGTTCTTTTTTCATATATTATTAGGTTAGTAGTACTGATACATTAGAAAAGGTTGCACTTCATTTTAATTCAACACCATCAGCATTAGTTAAACTTAATAAACTCAATACACGTACCCTTTATCCTGGACAAGTTTGTTTCATTTTTATTTAATTATATTTTAATAAAATCTATTCATTATTATTTACAGATATTATTCGTACCTAATGAAAGCTCATCAAATAATTCAAATCAACAACAATCAACAATTGTTATTCCTTCTGTTCCTCCTGATACAACATCTTCATCATCACCAACACAAAATAAAGATGGTGATGCATTTGTTCTTCTTAAAGATAATCGTTCATCAAGTGTATCTTCTCCGTCATCTCATCATCCATTGCAAAAAGATGTTGGTCCAATGGTTTGGTCAATGACTCGAAATATAACAGCACGTCCAGGTCATGCCGAACGATTAAAAAGTGATCCAACTGTTGAAGAGGAATCATCATCAAACATAAATGAAGATCGTTTAAAAACATCAAACGAAGATAATAGTAAACAAGTAAAAATGTTACAAAGATCTTTATCAATAGATAAAAATCACAGAGTAGATGATGAATGTTTACAACGTTTTATTAAAGTTAATGTACGGTTAATGACTGAAGATCATGTAAGTATTTCTCTATTTCAACGGAAAAAGTTTGCGTTGGTTTTTTTTTCTATAGAAATTTTCATAAATAAATTGGATAATTTACTATGCAAAAAAAAAAAATCTTGTCTTCGTTTCTATTTCAACACATGTCTTTCAAGTATTACTGACATGCAAGGTTTAAAATTGTGTATAAAAAAAAATGATTGATGTATATTGATGAAAAACATATTTTTGTTTACTGACATTAGACAAAAGAAAATGTACTATAAATATGATTCAATTTCGTATACTTGAATGACTAAAATAAGAATGTTTTATATTAGGCTTCCATCAAAAAGCAAAAATCTAATATTATATGAGAAATTAAAAAAAAAACTAACATTATCTAAATTGAATTCAATCTGATATTAAGAAAATACGTAATGTTTCTCGTTTAAGTGTTCTTTATTGATCGATAAAAAGTACGATCTATTTAATCTAGTTTAAATTAACTTAAATAATAACGATATCTAAACAAGTGATATTATTAGATTAATTATTTTTTTTAAAACTCGAAAAGAGATTTAAATAATATAAAGATTTTTATCAATATAAAAATTACAACAGAAATTATTTTCTTTCAAGGACGAATAATTATACAGAATGAGAGTTGTTTTAGATAAAGACTAATGATTTATAATATGAAAAACAAACAAACTTGAAATAACATAATTTAACTCATACTATATAAATTATTCTTAGATACTCAATCAGACAAAAATATTCATTCAGCGAATAAATTCAGTATAAATTTTTATAAATTCAAGGTTATTTTTTTAGAACTCTTTTCTGCTTAAATACGTACTTGAAAAAGCCAAAATGATCTAACATCAAATGAATTTAGATATTTAACACTTTCGACCATTTTTGCGCCCTTTTTTTCTGCTTATATTAGACAAACTTATGTATTACTTTATTCCAACGGACAAAATTGTTTCATGATTAACTCCAAACTACAAAAATGAAGGAATTTGAAATTAAATTTAGATATGCTTATTAGTTCCTTCACACTCATTATGCGCAAATTGATAAGAAAAAACTTTCGTTTTAGGAAAGCGTTGCCGGTACTTTACTTGTCACACCTAATGCAGTTATGTTTGATCCCGACGTACTCGATCCCTTGGTTAAAGAACATGGCATTGAGAAATATGGATTGATAATACGGTTAGTCGAATATTTTATTTTTCATTTTAGTTTTATCTTATCATACAAAATGTTTGATCCTTAGTTTTCTAAAGAAAGTCCAGACAGGTTTTTATCGATAATATAGATGATATTCTACGAGAGAGAAAATAACTGACTTTCTGTCTTATAGATTTAAATTAAGATACCAGTAAATATTAGGTGTTTCTTGCTAAGTCAAAGAAAACGAAAAATACTATTAGAGACAGCTAGGACTACAGCATTGATGAAATTTCAATTAGGAAGCAAGCGAATGTTATCAAACGTACTTGTTCTATTTTAGAGCATTTAAATGATAAGTTTACTGATAAGAGATATATTGAAAGAACAAAAAAAAGGCTTCTGCTGATCTCAAGTATATAAATATCAACAGTTACATTTGATGAATCATCACTCAGCAATTTGACTAATAAAGATAAATTCTGCTTTATTCTTCTCCTACAACAGATAATCGGAAACTTTTTCGACCAGATTTTTGCTCATTTTGGCCTGCTCGAAAGCATTTTAGACGAACTAAAAACTATAGGTTGCAATCAGATTTTGAATATGGACTTAGAAATGTTTTTCTTCAAGAGTAATGAAAGACTTTTTAGAAGACCTGAAAAATTATTTTTAATGATCAGCCAACAAGTTTTTGTTTACTCGATAAATTTCTTTCCGAACATGTTAGAAATTGTCGGAGGCAGTCATATCATAAAGCGGACATTTCTCTACAAAACGTAAGCTGTAGCTTTTACCCAAGAATTTTTTCAGAGACTCTTTTCAACGTAAAACGGTTGTCGCTTTTTCAAAAATGAATATTTACAAGAAAAATAAAACAAGAGTTGAAGCGCATTGCCGCAAGACAAAAAAAAGGCTTCAAAACGTACAGCTTGTAGGATAGCTTCTCATCTACAAGATGATATATAAATAAAGCTTTCAACTTTTACTTTCCAATTGCAATAATGAAAATACAAAAATTTTTCGTCGAATCTAATTNATCTGGTCGAAAAAGTTTCCGATTATCTGTTGTAGGAGAAGAATAAAGCAGAATTTATCTTTATTAGTCAAATTGCTGAGTGATGATTCATCAACAGATAATCGGAAACTTTTTCGACCAGATTTTTGATCATTTTAGCCTGCTCGAAAGCATTTTAGACGAACCAAAAACTATAGGTTGCAATCAGATTTTGAATATGGACTTAGAAATGTTTTTCTTCAAGAGTAATGAAAGGCTTTTTAGAAGATCTGAAAAATTATTTTTAATGATCAGCCAACAAGTTTTTGTTTACTCGATAAATTTCTTTCCGAACATGTTAGAAATTGTCGGAGGCAGTCATATCATACAGCGGACATTTCTCTACAAAACGTAAGCTGTAGCTTTTACCCAAGCATTTTTTCAGAGGCTCTTTTCAACGTAAAACGGTTGTCGCTTTTTCAAAAATGAATATTTACAAGAAAAATAAAACAAGAATTGAAGCGCATTGCCGAAAGACAAAAAAAAGGCTTCAAAAAGTACAGCTTGTAGGGTAGCTTCTCATCTACAAGATGATATATAAATAAAGCTTTCAACTTTTACTTTCCAATTGCAATAATAAAAATACGAAAATTTGTCGTCGAAACTAATTTTTTTTTGCCGTCTCAAAGTTCATATTCGAAAAGAGCACAAAATAATAGTCTTTGACTCGTTGAAAATACTTTATAGCGGATCAAAAGTGAACAAATATCTTCTCGAAAAACTTTCAAACCACTCGGTACTACAATTATCTTCTCATTGAATCATCTACATATACGCAACAGCTCGAAATAATTTATTGTATTACATTAGTTTTGCTTTATTTTTACATACAAGCACTTACAATGTTGTTATAGAAACATATTAAAAAAATGAAAAGAATAGTAATATTTTATCGAGATTTTTTCTTCCGGAGAGTGAATATCCATTTTAGGGAACACAGACACATTGTATGTCGTATAATAATCATAAATTCCATGAGAGCTAATTCGATTTTTGAAAGAACGTCGCTGTCATCTTGAATAAAACACTGACGAATAAATTTCACCATTTATATGAAACATAAAAATCAATATCTTTGACAAAGAGCTAATTGATTTTTTTCAAATCAGTCGAATCAATTATTGCTTTTATGTTAATTTTTTGTGTCTTCTTATTCTATTATTAGAATGGATTATCTTGCTGGCATTAGTTTATATGAAGATTTAGCAATGTATGAACATGAAGCAACATTCCAGTAAAGAAATTTTTTGTTGTTGTTGTTTAACTTGCATTTTTCTCTCGATAATTCTTTATTTTTTTCTTAAATAGTGATGAAGAAAAACGAAAAATGTATCATTCAACAAGTGTAAAAAACTTTCAATACTCTCTAACACATCCAACAATGGATACTGATGAAGAAGAAATTCATGATTTAATGTCATGTTTACTAGATAAAATTGATAAAGAATTAAATCCTTCGTCTATATCAAATGAAACATGTATGTTATTTAATGCAGCATCAACTATTAAACGTCAAATGTCATTGAATTCATCGGATAATAATTATAATGATGAAACATTTCTTCCAACATCAACAAATGATAATTTTTTAGATGATTCATTACAATTTTCAAATGATATATTGCAACCACTTGATGATTATAAACATTCAATTGGAATTTTACTTGATGATGACAATGATAAAAATGTGAATATTAATTTTCATCGAATACCATCACGTAAGTTATTTGTTCGTTTTTCCTCTGAAGTTAATAAATATGTTTTAAAAATCATATAAAGAAGTTTCTTATGTCTTCGATTGGACACGATTCAGACATGCTGTAAAGATAAAGAGTATGTTGTTGCTGCTGCTGCTTCGTTCTTGTTATGGGTTTTGTTTTTTTTTTTTTTTTTGAGGAGAAGATAAAAAGCAGATTTTATTTAATTAATTGTTTTGCTTTTAGAGGGATGTGTTTTGAAAAATCATGTATCACTTGATCAATTTAATAAACGTTTTGGTGAAATCGACGGTAAGTTTTTTTTGTTGTTCTTTTATTTATTTTTAATAGGAAAAAAGTTCTTTTTTGTGTGTGCAGAATTATTACGTAAACAACAAGAAAATTATTTTGCACCACATCGTATTGAGATACCTTATTATTTATGTATAAAAACAAGTATTCATACACATGATATACCATCATTACATGCAAGACAATATAAAAAGCATAGTGAAAAATTTCATGATACTATTTATGGAAGAAAACACCTTAAATATGAATATTGGTTTTCTGTACCTAAAGAGAAGTAAGATATTCATCGTATTTCATTTAGAACGTTTTTCAATATTTGTTTTTTTCTCAAAAAAAAAAGTTCATTGAAATCCGAATGTCGAAATTCTCACCAGACTTTAGTACTAAAGGGAAACAAAAAATATCAATAGTAAATATTCTAAATTCTATTAACAAGTTTACTGATTTTAGTGTTATAATTCTAAGATTCTTTTATATTTCGGAATGTTGATGACATTTCATGTTAGCAACAAGAACGCTTAAATAATGGATAATTTATTTTTTAATAGTGCCTTTTGAAGTTCGCTGAAAATCACTATGAAAAATTTCATATTATTCTAAATCGAGATATTATTTGTGAAGTTCTGTTTTTGGTTTGAGCAAGTATTTTAATTCGTCAATCAAAATGAAATGATTTAGTTCATTTGTCTGAAGTAACGTCGCTACCGATTCGAAAATGAGTCGATCAGTGCAAGATTATATGAAGTCAAATCAACAAGTATAGTGAATAATGAAGAAAATTTTCCAAGTGATAGTCAAGTTCGAACTAGTATTCTGTCTTCCAGCAGGTCACAATGAGTCTATGAGAGCACTAAGATAATTTATGTTGTTGACCATTTCTTGCCAATTTATGTTCATTTTACCAAGACTTCAGCTTGTAATACGGTAGACAGAGAAAAAAAATCAAAACACGATCTTATCAAGAGATACTAAGGGTTTATGATTTGATTTGTTTTTCTTTCTATACTGTTCCAGAAGCTGAAACCCGAGTAAAATGAGTCTGACGTGACTAGGATTGGTCAGTAGCGTGAAGTCTCTTAGACTTCTTCGAGGTACATTGTGACTGGTTTGTAGGTAAATTATCAATAGAAAATTAGGTTATCACTTGAGAATGTCACCTAGTGATTTAATTGACAAACTTGATATTAATGAAGTTTTTCAAAGAAGTACAACAACAATATTTTATCATCAACCCATGCTGTAATTTTCTCGTTTCTAGTACATTTTTTAAAGCAGATTTCAAGTTCAGATTGATCAGTGGAACTAGTAATAAGTGAAATGGCGGAGATTTAAATTCCAAAAAACTGTCGTATAACTTAAGTATTTGAAGACAGGTGCTAAAGAAGTCGATTCAATAACGAATATAAACGATTACAACATGTTTCAATAAATCTCTTTTTTCTCGATGACATTGTTCTCACCACGGAGTTACTGTAATTTTATTCGCCGTCTGAGCTCATATTGGGGCTCACAAGGACGTCTTGGTGAGAAAAGCAAAAGTCTGAAAATATCCGTCCCAATGGACCTGAATAATAACCATTTTATTGAAAAATCAAATAATGCAATTTCGAATTGAAGTTTTGCCCATAGATGCGTCTAATAATTCTTTGAATAGATTAAAAGTTTCCGATGGAAAGAATTTTCAAGTAAGTTCGATTTTACCATATGACTGTGGAAGCACAACTTGTTTTTGGAAATTCAATCTCTCAACACAAAAGGGTATTCTTTTCGACTGAAACTTTCACAATATTCTAAGAGTTTCATCTATGGGCAAAATTTCAAATCAAAACGCTGTTATTTAATTTTTAAGTAAACAATGTTCAATAATACGACCATAACTTGATTCCAAAGGCCTATAGAAACGAACCTTTTTCAACTTTTGCTAGTCTCACCCAGGCGTCCATTGCAGAGCCAATATGCGTCCAAACAACGGGTTACACTTAGGATATGTCCATTGTCAGCAAGAAAAGTCAATTCACTCTGTACCACTACGTATCATTAAGATTATCTGTTAAACGATCAGATCCTACGAAGTTTGATATAAACGTCTTCGGACTTGTAATTCCATTTTCATGATGAGAATATATAACTCTTCAATATAGCTGAACTAATTTTAAAAGTTATTGTTAATCGTCACATGTACTTCTTTTTCAACATTACAAATCACATTCATTAGTATAGAAAAAAATGAACTTAAATAATTCAAAGTTTATTTCTTTTTTTTTGTATCTTATGTTTGTAGATCAGTTAATCTTTATATATGATTTCCCTAGGAAACATACAGAAATATTTTAAATGTCAGGCCATGCCTAAGAAACTGTAAATAATTCCGGTATTATTTTTCTTTGTTATTCGCTCAAATATCTCCGTCTTTTATTCAAGTTCATTGAAGCAATAGAGATGCATCAATATTATAATGACACTAAAGTAGAACATATTAATCGCTCTATTAATTCTTCTTCTTCTTCTTTCTTTTTTTGTTACTTAATCTTTGAATAAAAATTATTTTTAGAACTGGTCCTTTATATTCATTTTTTCTTCGCTGGACTCCTGAGCGTGCATTAGATCCATTAATTGATGATGACAAACCACTGTCAAATATTCATCCAACAATATCGAATAATCAATCTCCAAATAAAGGTTTTGTTTTATTTACTGGTGATGATCCTCAATTACCTAATGATTATGCAAATTGTGAAAATCTAAATAATCATACAAAAACTAATGATCAACAAAAACGACCTCATTATTTATCACGACAAAATACATTGCTTAAAGATTGGGAGGTAAGCAGAAAAATTAGTTAGGTCATAAAAAAAGACATCTATTCTATATAAAATACAGAAAAAAAGAAAACAATTGCTATTAACATAATAGGTTTAAACATTAAAAATTTATAAACTTGTTTTTTTTATATATCATATCAAATGATGAATGAGATTATTAATATGATATGGTGCATAAATAATAAAGCTCCTATTTTTTATTTTTTATTTTTTTTTTATTCTATTTTACTTTTAAAGGTAAATCTTAATATCTATTTTTTCAATGACGTTTTAATCTTATGATTGTTAGTGTATTTGCCAAATCGTATGCAAAATTTTCTTTTTTCTTTTGACCTGTTTCAGTGACATGTATGCTAATATCGTTAGTACCATTTTTTTTTTGTTGAACGGAAATAGACTTGTAAAAAGGAATTAATGGTTGTTGTTAATGGATCTATTTGAATGAAAAAAAAAACTTAATGCATTTATACATTCTTTTTATTTGTAAAAATATAAAATTAAATCTGAGTATTATATAGCCTTGAATATGGAAATTGATTAATTCAATAGATAGGAGAAATTTAATTATTAATTTTATTACCATAAACTCCAAAAACTAGTAATCATCAACACTTCAATCGAGCGTCATTGATTTCTCGTATGTTTCTTTTTTCGTTTTGTATGGTTAACATTCATATGATATGTCGATGAACGTGATTTTATAGTGGTATGTTACGAATTGATGAGAAAGAATGTAGAACGGTGAGAATGTTTTGTTAGTTGAAGGATCAAGGCATGTTAGAGAGTAATATAATCCATGAAAGAAACATAAGAACAAGATGACAAGATATACTTTTGTTAATATATCTATGCCTTGTATGATCCATACATCTGTCTTATTATAGTACTTTTTTAGTTATAAACCATCAATAGATCTAGTAATCATTAAAAATCCAACATCTAACAAAACAATCGACAATTTCTTCTCATATTTTCATGTCTTTTTTTTTAATGTTCTTTGCTCTCTTTTTCTTTTCAACATAATCATATGTGTTCTCTGATGCAGTATGACGATGGAAGACGAGACAGAAGAATAAAGAATAACATACGCACACGCAGCAACTATTCAAAGGATTGGTAAAAACATAGATAGGACAAGATAGATAGATAGAGAGAGAGAGACATAGAGAGAAGGAGAGAAGCTCAAATAGTCTTTCTCTCTCTCTCTCTCTAGTTGTGGTGCCTTATAACTATAATTGTATAACCACAGAAGAATAAATCTAAGTATGATTCGTACTTTATCTACGGCATCATCAAAAACTTCATGTACATCTAATGAATCTCAAATACCATCTTCATCATCTCGTACACGTCGTTTTACTCTCCATTCATTAGCAACACGTTTATCGGATTCAAAAAAAAATCTTCTCGAACAAATTCCTCATCATCAACAACAATTAACACGTTTTAAAAAGCGCGCTAGAAGTTTTTTATCATCAACATTAAGTGATCATTCAACACATGTTCGTTCATCTTCATCGGATGGACGACATTCTTCTCCTGGGGTATATAACAAAAAAAAGAAGAAGAAAAGCATAGAATAATTTATTGAAGTTTATCGAAGACAAGACATTTAAATAAAGATTATTCTATTTGTTTAGATTATCAGTGTAGATGAAATTTACCGACGTATTAGCTCAGTACAAGCACATCATACACGTGACTATGATATTGGTATTCCAGCGCCTAAACTTCTTCAACCATCAACCCTAATCAATGAAGAACAATCAAAACAAGTATATCGAATAAATTTTTGTTTTGAAATGTTTTTAAGCGAATTTTTTTTTTCTAATTGTAAGATTTTAGTTGAATTACCAGCTCGTGTACATGCTCTTAATTGGTATTTGATATTTAGTACGGAAGCTCATGGATTTAGTTTAAACCAATTATATCGTCGATCATTAGAAGTTGATCATGATTCACCAGCATTAGTTATTGTAAAAGATGTCGAACAAAAAGTAAAAGAAAAAATACAACACACATTATTTTAAATATGTTTCTGTTTTTTTTTCGTATTATTAGATATTTGGTGCTTTTACATCCCATCAATTAATGATTAGTGAAGGCTTTTATGGTACTGGAGAATCATTTCTCTTCACACTTCATCCTGACTTTCGAGTAAGAATACACAGTTGGGAAATTGCGCATTGACATAAACAGAAAATGAACATATCAAGAGAACTACCACCTATTGACGCTAATTGGTATCGCTGTGTTTAAAACAATTCCCTTCCGTAATTGGGTCATTTTGTTCTTGTTTTCCTATTCAGAATAGTCTAAAAATTAGTTTCCTGAAAAGAAAATCTTGAGTATCTCCATCATACTTTGACTAAATAGATTGCATTATTCAATATTAATAAAAGAGTACTCGTTATAATTGTAAGAAAAAACATCGATGAAAACTATAATCTTATAATATACACTTTTGGCATAAATATAAATCTGTGACCTTTGATTTGTTATGAAAAATCAATAACACTATCTAATTAATTTCATTCAATAACTTTACTTGTTTATAACTAAAAATATCAGATTGTATTTATTTAACAAGACTTGTTTACAGTGATGCTATTATTATCTGAAACATTGATTTGAATATAGCGCGCAATTTATTCATGATTAGAAAGAGATAAGCATTCTGTTTTTCCGAAACACATTAAGATTATAGTCTACACGCATATCAAAAGTAATGCTTCAAGACAGTATTTTTCACCGGTTGATTTTGAAAACGATTATAAGTTATAAATGCTTGTTGATGAGCCGTGAAAATAAACGCCGGTTGAGTTCAAGTATGATGGGGATTCTAAAGGAAAGTAATTTTGTGCATCATTATTTATTTTATTTGAATGAACTGTTGAGAACATTATCCAATGACTCATTTAGTAAATGATCATAACAGGTCAAACATCTCCTCATGTTACTATTCAAATAGAACAGTTAGAAGTAGTTAGTTGAGTATTAATTCACTGTTTTATGATAAGGTAAATTTGAATAATTATATCTATTTTAGGTGTTTAATTGGTCAGGTTATAATGAATTCTTTGTCAAAGGTGATCTTCATTCAATTGGCTTTGGAAGTGGAGAGTAAATCTTTTATAGTGTTTCTTTTTTTTATCAATTTCTTTTGACATTATTTTTAGGGGTACATATGGTTTATGGCTTGATGCTGATTTATATCATGGTCGTACTTGTTCAACTAAAACATTCAATAATGAACGCTTAACAACAAATGAAGATTTTATAATAGCGAGTATTGAAGTTTGGACATTTATGGATTAATAATTATTCTTTCGTTATTTCTTTCTTAAATATAACAACGTACTTGATCATGATAGAAACAGTATTTCATTTTTTTCCATTATCATATACTTGTCGCTTTTTTTCGTTATTATTATTACTATTATTATTAATTTTCCTCTATGAAGCCAATGACATGGAGAGAGTATATTTGTGCTTCTATATTTGAATTTATTTGTATATACTTTATTATTATCTATGGAACAAATTATTCCCGGTCATCTGGTTTCCGTCGAAAATATACAATTTCTATTATGATTACAATAATTTAAATAAAAAAAACAAAGAATACTTGTTTTTGTGAACAATAAGACTTTATTTATAATATGTTCATATCTAGACATAATACTAACTTTGTATAAATAATACACGATTTTTATTTTGTTTGTAATGAAAATGAAAGAGCTTTTTTTTTGTAAAATGTTACGGAGATTTAAGTACTTTTTTGATTTTGAATTTGAAACATTTTTTAAGCAAATATTTTCTTTTTGACCTTTTTTTATTATGATAAAACTTACAAAAAAAGGATCCAATTTATACTGTAAAATGCAACCAATGCGATATATATGTATGTGGTAGGCAAACTTACAATACCGAACCCGACCGAAAAAAAATTAGAAATTCGATTAGAGATAAATTTATACGAACACGTGTCATTTTAAAAGTGGAGCGGATTAAAAGAAAAGTAAGACAAAAAAAGTTGTAAACATAACGATCGTACCGACAAGTAATATAAATAAAAATGCACGCGTTAGTCTAATAGAAGAAAAAAAATGCCCGAACAAAATTCAACAATCGTCCAAATAGATAATGGCGAATCGAGTGTAAACATATGGATAAAAGTTCGGATTAAATGTATACTTACAACTGTCGTCACTCTCAAGATGCTTGTACCAAAATAATGAATCGACTAAAGTGCTTGAACTTGTAAAGTATTTGGTGAAATCGAAAGATATTATTGAATGCACAAAAAACAAAAATAGTTAATCTATTTTTGTTTTAATTGTACAGATTGTTTCATAAGTTTTTGAGATTCAACGAAATTCGTTTATATGTTTTCAGTGCACTTATCAGTCTTTCCAATGACACATTATTGGGTAAAATCTTCTATTGTAATAATAAAAATATCGACATGAGAATGTGAGAATAAATTTTTGCCCAATCGACCAGCGTCTGTGTTTTAATTGTGTTGAACAATTCTACATAAAATATATAGCAGTAGAAATCAATAATTATTTATCTTATAATTTTACTAAGCAGTCATCATGATCCATTGGTTACATGTTCAGTCGTGCTATGGACTACATAATCGCCTTGAAATGGATAAGATATATGAAAGCATCGCGTGCGAAACGAAATGGAAAGAAAATATATTGAGCTGTTGATGAATTATTTAATAATAGAGTTTTGTCTAAAGAAGATCATGGTAAATTTACTGACATATGGTTCATGAAAAGTACGTGGTGAATATTAAAGGAAAGAGTAGAAGAAGAACAATTCTCAAACTTTAAATAATTGAAAACTAGGTTGGATGAAATTTCTAAGAGATTTGGCAAATTAATAAAAATATAGTAGATAACAAATGCGTGATAGTTAAATGAGATTTTTATGCAATAAAATTAATATTTGGCTAAATCATTCACTAGTGATGTGACAGAGTACGAAAAACTGCTCTATATTATCAAACGAGAAGTTCAAAACCAATTGCAAACAGTACAAATCCTTCTTTAGAATCTCTAGAAAAACGGTTTTTAAGAGGAAGGTTTTTGGCATATGATCTTGCTGAAAATTTCGTCATACTGAGAGTTCATACCGTATACTTTATTCTGAAGTTTTCAAGTTTTTTCTCTTTTGCTTAGAGAGATATTAGCTAATTAATTTTTAATTCTGACAGAGCGAACACATTTTTACATCCCTCTGTTATAAGAAATTATTCAGAAAAATAATCCTTCTCAAAAGTCAATGTCAAGTGAAAGGTAAGTACGTCCCATTTAGTATGACATAGCCAATATATATACATGTCACGAAAAAATTTCATTCATAATAATAGACGTAAATTACAGGAAGTAAATCAAAGTTGTCAACGAGGTTATCATATATCAAAGTAAAAGAAAAATCAAGGTACGCTTTTTTATAGACTTTTCTTCGTTATTTCCTTTTTTTTAATTTGAAATGAATAATGCTAGGGAAGTAGTGCTGTTAATATAGAAAGACTACAGACAATCACAAACATACAATGTTTCCTAATTTCTTTATATTTTTGCCTTGTTGACGATTAATTAAATAATTACATATGCACTTAACGAAGTGATAATGAATAAAAGAACAAGTGAAAAGAATCTTAGTAAAAAAGTATTATTGATTATCCTTTATTAAAAAGTTCTTAAAATAGTATAAAGAATACATAGAAAACACGAGGATGAAAGTAGGTTATAAGGTAAAAAGTTCAGTATAAAACCAAATAATAATAATTAAAAATTGTTCCTTAGTAATTAATAATCTAATAAACTATTCATTCAAAAATATTTCCCGCTTTTAAATAAATCAATTTTTGTCTTATTGTTGAATATTAATTATGTTGATCAATTCAAAAAATCTATATTCATCTATTCATAATTTTTATAATTCAAATTCAAATTCAAATAATAAAATTCCACAATACTATCTTTCAATTAATAATAATCATAAAGTTCATAGATCTTCATCATCATCAAGTTTATCGTCTGCTTCTTCAAGTCTACTTAATCAACCTAAAAATACATTGAAAGTAAGTCAGACAGTTTCTAGAAAAAAATGTTTGTTCAGTTTTTATCCACTACAAAGTATTTCTAACAAGTCAAAAACTACTAGTTTGTACTCTTTTCGAATATAAAATTAGAAATTTTGTTTTAGTTTTTGTTCAAAAGTAGTGCAATAATCTTTGAAAAGTTCAAAAAAATAGTCTGAATTAAAGTTACTCTATCAAATGTACTATGTGAAATATTTTTGTTGTCTTTCTGCAAAGCACCTCAGTTTTCTTCTTTTTTTTTCGTAAATCCTCATCTTTAAAAAATCAACAACCGTTTTACGTTGAAAAGAGCTCTTCAAAAAAAAATGCTTGGGTAAAAGCTACAGCTTACATTTTGTAGAGAAATGTCTGTTGTATAAAACAACTTCATCTGACAATTTTTAACATGTTCAAGAAAGGACTTACAGAATGAACAAAATCTTTTGACTGATGATTAAAACAAATTTTTTAGATCTTTCAAAAAATGTCTCGCTACTCTTGAAGAAAAATATTCCTAAGTCAAAAATTCAAATTTTGGTCGTGACCTATAGTGTTGGTCTTCTCTAAAATATGCTTTCAAGTGCGTCAAAACTGCACAAACATCTTGTTTAAAGACTATTCAATCGTCCATCATAATACAATAATTCAATGTATCTTTATGTCATATGTAGACAAGTACAGTTTGTAAAAAAACAGAATCATTATCTTCATTATCAACAACGTCATTTTCTTCATCCATAACTATCATTCTTCATGCATTACATAAGGGAAATCATAGATCAGAAAAATGTCATCGTCGAAAAAAATTCTTCAATAAAAATCATTCACGTTATCAAAATCATAATAGTAGTTCATCATCGATTGCATTATCTCAATTAATAAATATAAAGAAAACAAAGCAATTATTGAATGAATCAATTTGTTTACAAACTCAAAAAAAAGTTATAAAAAATAATTCGAATTCATAATGTAATTCTTTATATTTTAGAATAAATTAAAGACAAAACAAAATTCAATATCAAAATATAATAAAGAATTATTTATACCTTGTCCATTATATCAATATGATAAAAGAATCTATCGGAAAACCTCATCAAAAAGTAATTCTTGTGACAGTGGCGGATTTAGGGGGGTGGCGATCAGACGATCGCCTCCCCCTTCCAGAGATTTTTTTTTGTTTTTTCTCAGCAAAAACGTACGAACAACTGGTTTTTACTACCTCGCATAAGTCTCAAAAAGTGATTTTTGCCTATAACCGCCGCATCTTTCGAAAATCGCCCTTCCCTTCTACAATTCTAGATCCGCCACTGTCTTGTGATAAAAATTCAACCTATTATTATTTAAAATAAAAAATTATATTTATCAGAAAAATCACATCAAATATCTGAACAAGAAAAAACAATGTCTTTTCATAGTTATAATTCATTATCGAATAGTATTTCTGATTTCGATGAAATAAATCATGAAGAAAATATTAAAGATTTCAATTATGATCAAAGTAATCGATTTTAAATTTTTTGTTGTTTTGATCACTAGATTTAAGAAGAAAATTTCAAATGTTTTAGCACGTATCTCAACTATAGGTACACAAACAGATAATTATTCATCAATTCGACAACACTATCAATATGGAAATTTACGACGAGTTAATAGTGATTTGCTAGATTATATATTCATTCCTATTTCCAATGTATCCATTGAAAACAATTGTATATATTCAATGAATTCAAGAACAGATCGTTATTGGTCATAACCTTTTGTACAGTTTTAAAACTTAACTGTTTTTAAAATTATTTCAATTTTCTTTATTAAATTCAATATATAATTTTTCATAAAGTTACAACTTAAAATAAAACATCGACAGTTGATGTATTTTTGTAGTTCATTTTTATCCAGAGAGAATGATAAAAGAAAAAACAATAGTCACATTTAGTATGCATACATATATATATATAAACTATAGATGATTTTGCCTTTACATGCGCGTGCAAACAAGATAATAGACTTATTGTTATTTATATTCAAGAGAAAAAAAAGTAATGCTTTCAACAGGATATGGTGGTTTCATGGATTGCTCTTGGCATGAAATTGAAAATTATTCACAAAAATTAGAAAGTGATTTTCTACGAATAGGCAAACTTGGCGGAGGTTAAAATTAGTTTTATTTGGCGATTTTCTTTTTCTTTGTTTTCTTCTCTACGATTAACTTGATTTATTTTACTTTAGGTACATATGGTGATGTATTTCGTGTTCGTCATCAAATAACTGGTGAAATATATGCTCTTAAACAAATTCGAGATGAACATGAAACAAATGGAGTTCCAGCAACAGCTATGCGTGAAGCAGCTATTCTAAAACAACTTAATCATCCAAATATAATTAAATTACAAGATGTTTTTTTAACTGATCAACGATGTTATTTCTTACTTGAATATATGGATGAAGATTTAAAACGTTATTTAGATAGAAATCGACCATTAGATCGACGAATAATTAAAGTAAACATAATTAATTAAGAAAAAAAAAAGAAGATAAAATGCTTATTTCTCGTTCTATAATATTCATCATCTAGAGTTTTACGTATCAATTATTAGATGCTATATTTTATTGTCATAAACATCGTATTATTCATCGAGATTTAAAACCACATAATATTTTAGTTAATCATGAAAATCAAATTAAATTATGCGACTTTGGTAGAATAATTCATTTCGATGTTTTCTTTTCTTTAATTAATATTTATTATCTTTTTAATTTTAGGTCTTGCTCGTGCTTTTGCTATTCCAATGAAAATTTATACACATGAAATTGTTACATTATGGTATCGAGCACCTGAAATTTTGCTTGGATCATTAACATACGGAACGCCTGGTAAGAATAAAAATCAATTCAGTTTTCTTTTTGATTTTGTTAAACACGATTTCAAAGGAGTATTGAATCGTAGAGATAAACATTTGGACCTCCCTAGCCATCTTGACTGAATAGCTACATTATTCGACACACATCGGCAAGGTGGTATGTAGAGGTTTCAGTATCACCAACCATAGCACGACTCTAGACAGGACAATAACGGCTGTTTGTCTCGAATTCATTCGTTCGATAGCATGCTGACTACGTTGTGATACACATCTGCTCTTGTGGTTAGTTAGTGTATGTGGGGAGCGTAAGAACTGTGCATTAGACTGTCTTGCAGTCAAGAGCAATAGCTAGTATTACTTGTAGAGAAAATATCCGAGTATTAAATCTGTCACTAGGCAGTATCTCCTACTGTAAGCTAGCTGAAAAGCAGGTTTATTCTTGCTGCCTTCTACACGCTGCGGCAGACATTGTTAATATACAATCACAGACCATATAACGTCTCTCTATAATAAATGTACATCTTCCTGATTACATTTTTCGAGAATTAAGTAAAAGAATGGTGAAGATATATGCTCCAAAATGCATAGAATAAAAACATTTTTCTGTAATTAGCAACAAAAGATACATAGTGTTCCATAAATTTATCTCATAGGGATTGTGCTAATAGCCTGTGTTTTTTTTATTAATTTTTAGTTGATATGTGGTCAATAGGTTGTATATTTGGTGAAATGTATCAAGGTTGTCCTTTATTTCGTGGTGATTCTGAAATAGATCAAATATTTCAAATTTTTAAGTAATTTTTTAAAATTTTTTCAAAATTTAATGTTTTAATAGAAATTATAATTAAATAGAATATTGGGTACACCAAATGAAGATGTTTGGCCAAATATATTTTTACTACCACAGTTTAAATCATCTTTTCCAAAATTTAAAATGCAAAAAAATCAACTAAGACAAATCGTAGATAATGATGAAGTAGCCTATGATTTATTTAAAGTAATAGACGAAAAAAACATAATCCAAGTAATAGAAAAAAAGATTTGTTATTATTGTATTCTCTAGAGATTATTAACTTGTGATCCAACAATACGTATTGCTGCTCGATATGCTTTGAAACATAGTTATTTTGCTGGATATGATCATGAACAGTCATTATTAGCCATAACAAATACAAAACAGAATCAAATTCAATATGATGAAAATAATAATCTTATTTAAAACAATGATAAATCAACATTCTATTTTAATAATCGTTCATTTTTTTTCCCTATCTGTGTAAACGTCGTAGCGAAGTTACAACGATTGGCAAAGTTACTTCTGATCAACTTAATACCAGATAAATATGAATTCTAATTGATAATATTAAAATTGAAAAATCATTAATATCCTATTTTTACAAACGAATGTAGAAGAATTCATTCAGAAAAGTCAATGATTATATTTTATTAATGTTTCACATAATTGCAGATCTATACTGGCGACATTAAGCTCCATAGCTAATAAAGTAGATCTCGAAAATATTATACTGTGGTTTTTGAAAACATTTAACTTAATATTAATAAGAAAAATGTTTTATACAGAAACAAATTAATTAGATTTCGACTCACACTGAGTCAAATAAAGACATCATCTAATTGGATTGTTTTTGTCATACATATCACATTTCAGTATTATTTATGATGACAAATATTAATAAAACATAATCATTGATTTTTTTTTTAATAAATTCTTCCATATTTATTCGTAAAAATATCATATACATGAGTTTAAAATGAAAAAAATTATAAATCTATTTTTCGATTTTAATGTCATTAATTGATCTGAAGTAATTTTGACAATCGATGTAACTTCACTATGACAGTAATTTATTTTTATGTATGGTTTATATTAATTTATTATATAGTTATTATGGAAAATATATGTTAAATAAAACTGATAAAACCTAAATTTTTTTATATTAAAATGCAAATAAGTACCTCATTACTGTAATCAATAATATAGGGTACCAGTACGTTTGATCACCATATTTTTTCAATATTCATTTCATATTATTATTTCTCAAGGAGATATAGACACTACTACAGGTTGACAACAACCTCACTCACGTCAGTGATGTTTCACACTGTCAATCAGATCAGTCAGTTAAGAGTATTATTGGACTGAGTAGAAACCAAAGTATATTGTACCAAGCAAACAATATATTGCAATATCAACCTAAGAAATAATATTTTTAAATGGATATATAGTTTTTCTACAGATACATGCACATCACGCAGTTATTGCTTTCATCATGCATTCGTCTGTGGTAACCAAAAGTACTTGTTTTCAATAATACAATTATAAAAATGATCATGTTTTCATGCGATTTAAAGATAATGAGAAGAACTTTTTAAAAGGTTTTTTTGTCTCGTAGAAATCAGTAACATGGACAAAAATTTAGTTGACAAGCCAAATCATCAATACATATATATCCGATTGAAAAATTTTCATAACATAATATCGTTTTTTTTCTAAAAACAAATCTGTAGAGAATCTCAAATGAAACAAAACAATAGACAAGAAAATCTTCTTATTCCGGTTCATTAATAATCAACATTAATAGCATTTAGACGGTAAACACGAAAAAATGAATAATGATATCTTTCGCCATCTCTCGTCTACACTCTTATTGGTTTCATATTCTTTTCCAATTGGTATCTTTCATTTTTCATAGCATGATTATTTTACCTAACTGAGCCTTATCATATAACTGTAGGAGTGTTAGAGTGCCAAATTTCTCTCTATCTTCTTATCTACTCCTCATTTCTTCATTTTTGTCTCATATTTATTTCGAATCTAACATCATCTAGATGCTACATTTAAAACAATGACACATAACATACCAGACAATCGTGATCTTTCCTGTTATCATGTAACTAAACATTCATGGCGCGGTAAATATAAACGAATATTTTCCATTGGTACACATGGTATTAGTACATATGAACCATCAACACTTGGTCTTACAAATGCTTGGTCATATGATCAAGTTGTATCATTAACATTATCAAAATCTTCGAATATATCTGATAAATCTCAACAAACATTATCTAATTCATCACCCATAGCAGAATTTATATTAACATTCCGAACAAAATCAAAAAAAAATGATACAATGCGTTTTTCAAGTGAATATCGTTCGGATATCATAACTGATGCATTACGTTTTCAAACATTATTTTATCATCAACAACAATCATTAAATCAACCGAAAATAATTCAAGCAACAAAAATTCATTGGTCATCACAACGTACACCAGTACTTTTACGTATTCAATCATATTGCATTGAACAAATTGATGCAACTACAAATCGTTATTTATGTTCATATGAATATAAAGATATTGAACAATTAATACCATTAACAAGTGAAGGTGATACAACAGTACGTGGATTTCTTATACAAGATAAATATAATGCACGTTTACATGCATTTGTTACAACAGAAACATCAACATTATTTCAAAATATAATTGATTTAGCACATACAAATCTAGGTGTACAAATACGTTTATCAAAAAAATCTTATACACTTAATGATTATAGTCAATTACGTTTTGGTCCAACATATGTATCTGATGAACATTTAACATCATTTGCAGAATTTATTGTTTATAAACATTCATCAAGACATGCTGATCATGTTCGACGATTACTTTGTTTAACTGAAACATGTTTAATTGAACGTGATCCAGCTACATATCATATATGTACATTAAAACCATTAAATGAAATATTTGGTCTTGTACGACATAAAGATTCATTACAAGAGTTTACTATTGAATATATACGAAATAATCCAACAAGATCAAAATGTAAATATACATCAACTGAACGTGATATTTTATTAGCAACATTATTGGATAGTGTACGTTCAGCAGGAAATAATGATTGTTGTGTTAAAACAAATTTAACTGATAGAGGAAAACGTTTTTCACCATTTGGACATTTAGTTGATGATGAAGTTGAAATACAACATTTAAAATTTCTTGTACAACCACCATCGGGTAGAAATTGTTTTTTTTTTCTTTCTATAGAATTATTTAAGTGAGGTCTTTTTTTGTTTGTTTGTGTAGGTCGACTTTCTTCTCCACAAGATTCAAATAATCCATCAACATCCCAAGGTGGTGTTTCATTTAATGAAATTCTTAAACGATTTAATGCAAATGTACCTTATAGTGGACTTATTAATGCTGTTTCTTCCGAAGGTATAATTAAATTTTAATTTGTTTTTAAGAAAACCAAAAAACTTGGCATATGATTCATAGTTGTTTTACTGCAATTAAAATGTAGGATGAGTCATAAAATAATAATACGATAAAAATGATGGAATATCTCTGCTTCGATTCACTCGAATGAGCTGATGATTTTTTTTTGTTTAAGGGAACGCCACCCAAGGTTATTCCTGGCGTTTAAGATGATATTTCAGTCATTACATAGAGCATGTTGAGACGAGAAGAAATAAAGACGAATTCTTCTGCATATGCTGCTATTTCGGAACTATGACCATTACAGTGGTTCTTTTTTACCTTTGGTACAGAACTTACTAAAAAAAAATGAACAAATGAATTTTGACCAAAATTCGTTCGTTCAGTTATTGTATAAATATCGTGTCAAAGGTAAAAAATCCACTGTGACGGTTAGAAGTTCAAAAAAGTAGTACATGGAAAAGAATTCTGCTAGGTTTCTCGTAGTCTCAACAGATCCTATGTAATGACTAGGGTCCTCATCGCAAACGTGAAGTATCACCTCGGTCGGTTACCTCATTAGTGGTAGAAGCTTATTTGAAGTTTTTTCTTCATACAAATAACGTAAGCAAATACTACTGTCTATTTGTCATTTTTGGCCTTGCTACATGAACTTCACTTATATAAAGAAAAATGCATATGACGTGCTTCATTGATAAATTCCATTTGTTGTCTAATAGAATAAGAAGACGTCACAACAAATTATATTGATGCACACAGAACAGTTTTTCAAAAATAGTCAGTTTGAATGTTGACATTCATACCCTATAAGTAAAATACACAATGACAGCCTTTAGCGTATTGAAACAGTATGATGTAAAAAACTCAAAACAAAATAATATCGAAAAGAAACCGGGTGTGGGTGTGGATAATCTTTTCACTAGAGATGGTACTTCATTTTAATTTTAATTTTAATTTGAAAAAAGTAAAATAAATTTAGATACTTACAGTTTAATATAGATTTTGAAGTCGAACATCATACTTTAATAAGGGTCCAGTACCATTATCAGTGTACGATGCTAGGCTAGAAAATCAACAATTAATTTTAAGTATTCTAATTCACTTTACTTGTTGACATAAAGATAAAGTGTCACTCCTACTTTTTTCACACACCCACTCTCAAGAATGGACAGAGGAGACCTAAAAGAAAAATTCTCGCTAGGTAGAAATGTTTACATGGAACTTATTCAAGTGGTAATCGAATGAGAGGATATTTTTCGAGGTTTTATTTTGAGAACTTGAACTATTTGAAATCTTATTTCATTTCATATTTTGTATTTCGAGATTTTTATAGTAATTCACCAAAACACCAACTTCCTTGCAATAAATAATTTTCTATGTTTGAAAATTCAAAATTTTGTAACCGTTCGCTTTTAAACTAATTAGTTCTGAAAATTTGTTTTATATCCATCAATATAGTTCGTTTTGATTTCTTCTTATTCTTTTGGATGGCAACTGAAAATGATCTATGAAATGTTACACATGTATTTTTCTTACTTGATAACAGGTAGGATTGTTTTCATGATACCAAAAATAATACGTAATAGTAGTATTTGCTTACCTTATCTGTATGAAAAAAAAAAAAAAACTTCGAAAAAACTTCTACTACTAACAAAAAAAAAACAGTGCATTTGATTGAATTGACGCGAATATATTTCATTTTTTTTATTGTAGTCCTATTTATAGTCTACCCTTTGTGCCAGGTGGAAGAAAAACGTTTAACAATAACGTAGTTGCAATTTTTTTTCGATAATGTTAAGTATCTAGTTCAAATACAGATAGTAATTTTAATAATCAATGAGGTTTTTCTATCTAATGAATTCTATACCAAGATTTCATAGATGAACTATTGTCGCAGGATTTATAAAGAATTAGAAATTGTAGTTTTCAGGTCCCAGAAGACTACTGAGAATCGTCGCATTTTCTATGACTTTCCTTTAAAAAGTTAAAAATATCACAGAAATCAGCTAGCCAACGTCGTTTTCAGTATTTTTGTGATACTTGTTACTTTTCAAGGGATGGTCATAGAACATCCAATCACTCTCATTTTGTTCAGAACTTTGTGTTCTTTAAAACGGCATTGTTAAAAAATAGCTCCGATAAAGTCTTCTGATATTTGAGACCTATCGCGCTCATTTTTTAGAAACCTTGCCATCATACTTCATCTATGAAATCTTCTTATACAATGCATTTGGATAGAAAACTCAAAAAAAAATTCTACCACCTTATTTTTGTAGCCCTAGTAATTTCTGATGAAAGTTAGATGTCATTCATGTTTTATATTTTTCAGAGACACCTCATCTTTTTCTTGTGATTATTCATGGACGGTATCGATAATACAAGGAAGACTGATATTCAATTAAAAATAGCCTATCTCACGTTATTATAAGTATGAAAGCTGAATATTAATCGATCACTGCACTCTAATACATTCCTCAATTCATTCTATTTCATGATAAACTTTTGATATTGAAAGCTTTTCAACAGAATTTTGAGAGAACTATTCCTTTAGGTACACCCATTAGTTGCTGTAAGTCAGAATTGAAGTATACGATCAAAAGAATATTTACTAATATGTTGAAAAATACTTTAGAAACTCGTCGTATTTATATCAGTTCAATAACGCTGGACATAATTTTAGAAAAGTAGCAGAATGTTTTTCGATAAACATCGACACTGACTATTGAAACTTGGATTTGTTCAAATTTCAATGTTGCTCAGACGTTGAAATCATCATCGGTTGAGTTATTTAGTTTTGAACTTTTATTTCAAAGACTTATTCGATACTCTTTGACCTAAACTATATAAGATGTATAATGATATTTTCTAGGGGATTGAACCGTTGATTTCAAATATAAAAGCCTGTTAAAAATTAGAATTTCGTAATATAAACGTCGCAGGTATTAAACATAAGAAAAGAAGGACAAACCAAAAAAGATTCTATGATATAATCGTCTTGTCCCCACTGTTGAATATAGGCGAAAAACCGAACACATATCCTTGATTTTCAACTACGAAATAAAAGGAAAGAAAAATAATCCATATATTGATTTTCTCAAGAGAAAGAGATAAGTATTCAATAACAGAATTTAACTCGGGCCATAAAAGTTTGCTCCACATCGTAGATTGCCATGAACATAAACCCTTTGGAAGCCTTTCATAACTCACTAAGGCCAAATTATGAGTAAAATATCAGTTCCACATGACATGGACATCTCGGAATCTGTCATCTTCCTAAGTTTGTATAATATCATTGCTCAATAACAATAAATCTAATATTATGATAAAAATATCTTTGCCAAGTTCCATGTTTATTTTCTTTTGTGTTTCTCATTGATTTAACCTTTTGTTTGTTTGTTTTTTGTTCAGGTCTCTTTGCTGAAAATAGAGAAAAATTAATTCATTCAGCATTAAATACTTTACTTGATACTGATACAACTAATAATGTTGTTGATCTTGAATTTATCGAAGATCAATATCTTGCTTTTCGTCGTTTATTAGCATCAAAAGCTGGTTTTCAAGCATTTACACAATTACCGAAATTTCGTGAACGTATTGGAACAAAAATAGTTCGTTCATTAAAATTAAATGATGATCAAATAACATATTCAGCATTAGAAGTGTTAAATACCCTATTACAACCAATGCATTTAGATTATGATTTACGTCAAGAACAACTAAATAAATCAAGTATATTATCAACAAAAAAATTTCTTGAAAATTTATTAGATATATTTTTAAAACATGTTAAACAAAATACGGGTTCATTAATTATTTCATCATTTCTTGATTTTTTAACATATACTTTATGTCCACCATTTTCAGAAACAACAGGTAAAGTAAAAAAAAACGCCACAGTTTTTCTTTTGCTTTTATTTTATTAATCGCAAAAAAAAATTTTAGATGGCCAACATTTTGATGTTCTACTTGAATTAGTATCATCAAATGGACGAATATTTTTTAAATTATTTCAACATTCATCATTTACAATTGTTAAAGGTGCTGGATCAATTATGAAAGCTATTATTGAAGAAGGTTCATCAGATATTGCTGCACATATGCAAGATTTAGCATTAAGTGAAGGTGCTTTACCTGTTCATCTTTTACGAGCTTTATTTACAGCATCAAATGATACTCGATTAGTACCATTAAAATATCTCAGTCAACAATTACTTGGCTTATGGTCAACAGGACATCCAACAACATATGGATTATTAAAAAGAATATTTCCACTTGGACTTATTGCGTATTTAGATTCAAGTGAAGAACCAGATAAGGATTTTGGTAAGATATTAAATTGTATAGTTTACGTTATAATTCGATAATTGGAAGATTTTTTTATGAGTTCTCATATTTATATTAGAATTTTTAATGCTATTTTTGTATCGTTAATTACTCTACAGTATTGAATGTTTGTAGAACTTGATATTCAAGGAATTATAAGAACAAACAGAAGATTACCCAAGCAGACAAACTTTTGAAAAAACGCGTTTAAACGCACAAAAATTGGCCTAAAATCAGCAAAAAGTGGACGTTTTTGGCTCACGCTTGAGGTTCCCGACTGTGAACCAGAAATGCCCATTTGTCGTCTTTTTTGTGCGTTTAAACGCGTTTACACGCATACAAAAGAAAGAAAAAAGTTGTTCTGCTTTTCCAGCTTGAGAAACGTGACTGTAATCATGATCAAGCATCTGGAGTATAAAAAACGACCACTTTTTTGTCTTTTCTGTAAACGCGTTTTGGCGCGCAAAAAAGACGAAAAATGGGCGTTTTTGACTCACAGTCGGGAACCTCAAGTGTGCGCCAAAAACGTCCACTTTTTGTTGATTTTAGGCCAATTTTTGTGCGTTTAAACGCGTTTTCTCAAAAGTNTTATGTATTGGATGTAAAGATAGTCATTTATGGGTACAATTTATTTATTATGCACTGTTTATTATTATTTTTCAATTTGGTTGGGCATGTTCACAAATTACACATTTGTAAGCATTAAATTCATATCGAAGAAATAAAGTAGAATTTATATTTCAATTAGAGCAATGATCAATGATTTAACACATAAAGATGGTGAACGTGTTGCACTTAACTCATACCGTTTTGCTTGGACCTTTATATCAAATATAATTGTTTATACAACAGCTAGTATTTTATTAGGTTTTTCTTCGAGTCATAGTGAGTCAACTATAACATCAGCTGATGCACCTACATTTCGTACACTAACACTTATCGTTATTGGTGTTGGTCTCATTTGTATGATTATATTTCATGTTGTTTTAAAAGAATCGAAACAAATAACTGAAGAAACAGAAAATTGTTCAGTATTATTATCAACATCTAGTAGAAGATTAAAACGAATGACATGGAAAAGTTTCTTGTGTGAAAAAGAATTTTACCAATGCACAGTTATTTGGATGTGTGCAAGAGTTATTTTTAATATTACACAGGTGAATATACTTGTCTACACTATCTATTTTGAATCAATATGATGTGATTTTCTAAAGAGAATAGTATCTAGTTTTATGATCTACAATCTGAAAAGAACTCTTGATAAACCAACAATAGAACATATCGGATTTGTTTCTTAATCAACTGAGATTTTAAGCCTCATTAAACCAAATCTAACATATCATTGATTTGATATATTTTTCTTTTTAAGACATTTCTTCCATTGTATACAATTGATACAATCGTAACATTAAATCGAATATTTGTTGCTATTGCTCCATTATGTATTTATCTTAGTGGTCTATTTGCATCTTTTCCTATGCGTGCAATAAACAAACGAATAGGTAGAAATCTAACTAATAATATTGGTTATGGTTTTACATTAGTTAGTATGATTTTATTTTGGTTTATTTTTGATTTAAAAAGTAAAGTACAAATTGAAATAGCTTTAATATCAGCTTGTGTTTTACTCGGTATTGGAACGTCAACATCGAGCATTTGTTCTTCTGCTCTAGCATCTGATTTAATTGGTTTAAATACAGAATGTGGAGCATTTGTTTATGGAATAATGTCATTGACAGATAAACTTACTAATGGTATAATCATTGTTATTATTCAGCAGTTTAATCCATGTAAACTATCTTCAACACGTACGTGTGCATTATATTATAGATATATAATAACATTTATACCGACTGGTGTTTCAATTTTAGCGATTCTAATGATATTAAGTATATGGAAAACAAAAATAGGCACTAATCGCTATGAAATAATTGAAGAAAAACAAAATGATACGGAAATAAAAGTTGCACAGAAGAATGAATACAATGAACGAAGTCCATTAGTAGATTGAGACTGACACATATGATAAGACTAATGTAGTTGATCAAACAATATATTTTCTTCTGTTTGTGTTTGATTAAAATAGAAATTTGTATTTTCGTTGTTTTTGTGTTTTACAACATTAATTCAAGTATTCTACTTTACCTCACATAAGGAAATAAATCTGATTAAGGATCTGAAAATGTAGTTAATAACACAAGTAAGCGTATAAATATATGGGAGTGATCAACTTGACTGATTGCCCAGGGTTGATTTATTGATCTACGCATTAGGAAAATCTGATTTTTTTTACCAGTTACACTACACATGTAATGCTATTGATCTATCACTATTCGAAATTTATATATCACTAGAAATGAGAATTATTTAGTGCATCTTTGTATTTATTGTGCTAAACGTGCTTCACATCGTCTATGTTAANACCAGAAGCAATGATTTGTTATTTAGAAAATTATGGATCAGAAAAATTTGCACAAATGTTTCTTGGTAAATATTTTACAAAAATAGAAAAAAGAATATTTCATTTATATTTGTTGTAATATTTAGGTGAATTTGATCAACCGGAAACAATTTGGTCAAATGTAATGCGTCGTTTAATGATTGAAAAAATAGCCGTCCATTTAGGTAAAATAAAAAATATTCTTTTTCGTATTGAAAAATACATTTTTTTTTGCTTGGTTTTTAGCTGATTACTCTCCACGCTTAATGTCAAATGTTTCAGCTATTTATTCATATTGTACAATACCAATAATTAATTATCCACAATTAGAAAATGAATTATTTTGTAATACATATTATTTACGTCATTTATGTGATGAACAAAAATTTCCCGAATGGCCTATACGTGATCCAATTGCATTACTTAAAGATTGTTTAAATATGTGGAAAACTGAATTAGAGAAAAAAGGAAGCGACATGAGTGTTGACGAAGCTTATCAAGTACTTGGTAAATATACTAATAATTAACACATTATACATAGATGTATTAAATATTGTTTTACTGATTGAGTTAGTGTTTCGCATTACATTATATCATCTTATAGGATATAATTCAAAAAATAGTTCTAACGATTTTTCTTGATTTGCACACTGATATATTTGTTGGTTTGAATTTCGTATTTAAAACTTTTGGAGAAGCGATCTAAATTTTTATAATAGAAGACCACAGTCTGCAATTCTGGTGAAACGAAGTTACAGAAAACCAATTGAAATCATACTGTGTACAACACTGACTGTTCAATTGGAGATTTTCAAGAGAGCTTCGTTTTTTATATAAGCTATTCTTCGAACGTTGAGTAAATACCTCGTATCATCGAACGCTTCTCTTACGAGCGAAGGTCCTCAAGCCTAACTTTTCATCGAAAGGAGAGAAAATCAATTTTTGTTTTCAGTATTTAATATCTCTAGCAGAGATTGTCCATTTCGTTTAGAACTTTCACAGTAGTGTATTGGCTGTGAAATCTGTTTATAGACAAAGTTTTGGGTCAACATTTCTTCATTCGATTTTTCTGTTAATATCGAGCACAAGTCGAAAAACCATTATAATAGCCATAACTCTAGAACGACTCTGTATGGAGATGAATTCTTTTAGGGTTTATCTAGTCTCACCGAACTCTACATGTGAGTAAAAGATAAGATCTATCGGCGAGCCACACTTGGTAATCTTCCTTCGTTAGTTAATTAATTTCTCAAAAAAATTCTAAACTTTAATATGTCTAATTTCCAGGGTTATGGAAACTGAAAATCTCTTCTTAGATCCTTAAAATAGTTTTGATTTTTCAGGAAAAACTATTTAATTTCAATTTTTTTAGAAGTCATATAAGTTTTACGTCTATTTTAAGGTCTTGATACAAAAGATGAGTCGGATTCTTCAACTAAGAATGGCCCACCTAATGAATCAATTATTCGTAAAGCATATTTTCGTCTTGCTAATAAATATCATCCAGATAAAAATCCAAATGGTCGTGACATGTTTGAACGTGTTAATAAAGCATATGAATTTTTATGTGCTGCATCAAGAATTCAACAAGGTCCAAATGAATTTAATATTTATTTATTACTTAAAACTCAATCAATTCTTTATCGTCGTTTTAAAACATTATTATCTGAATATAAATATGCTGGTTATCCAATGTTAATACGTATACTTGAAACTGAAGCTAAAAATGATCAATTATTTTCAACGGGTAATACAACAAAGCCTACTGCTTTATTGCCCATTGCTATTGAATTACTTTATTATACACTTGATTGTTCGGAATTAAATTGTGAAGAATTAAGACGTGAAAATGGTTTAGAAATTTTAACACAAGTATTTCAACGTTGCTCATCTGTTATAACAAAATCATCGAAATCTGATGATTTTGTTGTTGCTGTTTGTCAGTATTCAGCATTATGTTATAGTGTTGCTGGACATTTTGAAAGATCACGTGATTTATTTATTGATCCTGATAAACTTCAATGTGTATTAAGAGAATTATGTCATTGTTTAAATTATACTCATTTAAAACAATTATGTACATGTGTATGTAAAGCAGCTATGTCATTATGTGAAGGTGATGAACGTTTAAGAGAATTATTACATCGTCATGGATTATTTGTTTATACCTGTCGAGGTTTATTTAATTATGATTATACCTTAGATGTAAGTATATATATGTATACAATGAATATTAGATTTATTCAACAAATTCTTTTTCTTTTCGTTGCTTCAGACATAGAAAAAAAAAAGAATTAGAATTTCTCTCTTCAATAATGGATTATAGGTTATAAACTATAAAAATTAGTTTTTGTTTTTCTATATTATAGAGAATATTAAACGGCTCTAGAAAGCAGTAACTTTTCTGTTTAAAAATTATGTTTTTGTACAGAGAACAAAGTCATTTTTATTTATACATTACACTCATACCAACGTTTCACTTTGAAAATCTTTAAAATGATATTATTTTACTTAAAAATCATTTTTGGAAAATATAAAAGACTATTGTATAGCAGACAACTCAATCTGTTTCTTTTTTAATATCAGTAGATCACAAACAATTTTCACAAAATGTATGTTAGCTTGAAAGATCTGTTTTATAGAGAATCAGTATAAAAAGACTTACGAGAACTTCTTATGGTTATATTCGGAACCAACATGATCGATTCTCGGGAACATTAAGAAAATTCGTTTTCAAATTTCGACTTGGAACTTTGTACAGGGACTGATCCTAATTAGAATAGTTTATTGCAAAAATTTCAGGTTTTTTTATGCAAAATAGTCTTGACTCAAAAGCGATTAGTCAATTGAAGAACTTCTGTCATCAGCTGAAAGACATCATAGAGAATTTCGAAGCATTTGATTTTTTTGTTATAATAAAATATCTTTTGAAATTTTCATTAGGAAAGTGGTATTGCTGATTCAAGTAATAAACAATATGTTGATAATCAATTAGCATATGATTATTTACAAACTCTTGCATCACTTATACCAAATAATCCACCAGCTTTAATGGCTGCTCAAACATTTTTAACACCATATATTGTAACACAGTTACCTGATCGTATGGTACTTAAATTACTTAATTCAAATCAAGAACAACCATATTTAGTATGGGATAATTCTTGTCGACAAGAATTAATTGATAAATTAGATGAAACACGTGATTATTTAGTTAAAAATGAATATAAATTAAATGTTGACAAATTTGGTAATCCATCAGAATTTCTTTATACAGCACATAAAACTGAATTAATTATTGGGGAAATATTTGTACGTGTTTATAATTTACAACCAACAACAACTTTAAAAGATCCGAAAAAATTTTGTTCGGATTTAATCGATTTCTTAGGAGCAGGTTCACAATATATAAATACACTTATGGCAATGCAGTTACAAAATGAACAACAAAAAAAATCTAATGTGAGTAGAACAATAAACATCTTTAAGATGATTAATATTTATTTTATTTTTCTTACAAATGTGAAATAAGTTACTTTCTACAAAAAAAAAAAAAAAAAGAATTTACTATTTTTATTCTATTAATTTTCATATTTCTTCAAGTATTTAATGTGTAAACTTTCTCGATTTTTATGAAAAACAGACTCGCTATATGAGCTCCGTTTTTCTTGAAGGATTGTTCTGAAATTCTTGATCATAATATCAGTTTGTAAAAAATAATCTTGTGTTTAGTTTTATGCAGTAAATGAGACTACTATTTGTAACAAAAACAATTTTTTCCGTCCAAACTTAATTATCGAGTTTCTCAAAGATCTCCTAAACCAGAAATCTTGGGAAAATATGAACGTACATTTTATAAAAATTTCGAACTATGCAAGAATACTTTTGCAGTAGACATTTTTTTATGTCGATAAAGGAACAGATTTTTAAGCAATTAACTCTTATGTTGAACTCTACTTATGAGGAAACGTTTTCAACTGATCAGTTGCTTTTGAATTCGGACTCTGTGCATAAAGTAGATCTCAGTGAGATATGAAAAACTTCCAAAGGAAAAGTTTTCTTAGACGTTCGGCCCTGAGTTATAGGCATTTTACTAGAGTTGTAGCATTGGGCATGGTGAATACCAACAAATCGATGACTGTATTTTGACCTAGGATTTTACTGACAAACAAATATGTTTATCAGTAAAATGTCCAGAAAATGTCAGCTCAAACAAATATTTCCTTCCTAAAATATTAAAGTCTCAAAAAACAGAAGACTTCAATATCTTTCACAGAACATGAATGATTTTTGGAACTTTAATATCTTGGAAAGGAAATATTCTTTTGAGCTGAATTTTTCAGAACATTCTACTGACAAATAATTCCATCTTTCAACGAAATCTCAAGTGGAAATACTGTCACTCAATTCGTTGGTATTTACCGAGCCTGTGGCTAAAGTTCCAATACAATATCTATAACTACTCTAGAAAGAAAACATAAATGCACTTATTCTTTTGAGAGTTTTGATATCTTACTGGGTTCTGTCTTATTTACAGAGTTCGAATTCAAAAGCGAATGCTTTTACTTTATTTCTAAGTATGCCAAAATTCTTTTAAAATTTAATTATAAAATTAAAAAAAAAATAATTCTAACATTGAGATATGATAAAGTCTGAAGATAAATTTTATCTGGAATGAATTTTAATGAATAGGATGATAAAAAATCGTCTGAAGGTCTTCATCTTGACAAACAAGAACATATATCTCAAGCTCTTGAAGCCTTAAAAAATGTTATTCGTAATAATATGGGTATGGAAACATTATGTATTGGTCATTTTAAATTATTATTTTCATTATTACGTATGGAAAATGTTGCACGTTTACAACAAAATGCATTAGAATTAATTCTTCATTTAAGTGGTTCAAATGAATGTGTTAATGATATATCACAATCAAATGTTATTGTTTATTTATTACTTGTTTTACGTTCATCAATATCAAATCAAGAAACAACATTAGAAATTTTAAATGCATTATCATCAAACGGTAAAATTGTTCGAGATATTGTTGATAGTGGTGGTCTTCTTTATTTACTTGATATATTTTCAAATGGACAAAATTCAAATTTACGTGAACATGCAGCTAATGTTTTATCAAAATTAATGAATGATCGTTTACATGGTCCACGTATACGTTTACAATTAATTAAATATTTACCTAGTTTAGTTGTTGATGCAATGCGTGAATCATGTGAAACATCAATACAATTATATGAAACAACACATGAAAATCCTGAATTAATATGGAATGATCATACACGTGAAATGACATGTGAACGTATTGGAAAACAAGTTAATGAATTTTATTCACAACAACGTATATCACCAACAGAAACAAAATGGTCTATTGATGATGCATATCAATTATTAGGTGATGATGAAGAAACACAACGAATTAGACAAAATGAATTATTAGTTGGTGGAGTTTATGTTCGTTTATTAATTGCTAATCCTGGTTGGGTTGTACGACGACCAAAAGAATTTCTTACCGAATTACTTAATCAATGGACTACACATACAAAGTATGTAACGAATCAGTTTTTGTCGACTTTAGTTAATGTCTACCTTCACTTCTAGAAAATCGACTTTGCAAAAAAAAGACAGTTTTGAAGATAAATATATAGAAAGACAGTGAAAAATGGTCGAACAGAGCTAACGAATAAGTTAAACCAATATAAAAAAAAAAGAGAGAGACACTATTAGCAAAATGTAAACCATTACAGAAAAGTATGTGTTTCTCTGATACATGCGATGTATGAACTAAAATTTCTTTTCGAAAGTAAAATTTGTAGATCCACAGATTGTCAGGAAGTCATATTGAAATTAATTCTGATAGAAAAATGGAACTAAGGAAAAAAAAACATTTTGAGAGTGTTGATCTGGGGGTGCAAGAAGACTCATATCCAACTTTTATTTTTACTTTTGCATGGCACTGTCACAAAAAAATAGAAGAATTGCAGATAAGTTATGAACTGATATTCTTGTTTTTCATATAATTGAAAGCTTTTATTCTTTGATTATAAATTGCTCAACTATCTTTTGCATCGACTAATTTTCGTAGACTCATATATAGGCATGACTTCTAAGGTATTTAATATGAAAATTCATAAAAATGATTTCAAATTTTAAAAGTTTTCTTCAGAAATCATAATGAATTTCTAGACCTTTCCATTGAAAAATTATAAATTTCGCATTAAGAAAAGGGATTTAATATTTCACCATTAGTATCAAGGCAATCACGGTTTTTAGCGAAGAGAAGTCTTAGAATTACTTATTTGTTTTTGTTTTAGACAACCAGAACAACTTCTTATATCACATACAGATGAATTTGAAATGTTAACACAATGTTTAATTCAATTATTACATGCTCAACCAACATTATGTGAACATTTACCCTCCATTGGATTTTTACCATCAATTGTTCAAGCATTAGAATGTAAAAGTAATGATGCTATTGTTGCATCAGCAATTAAAGTTATTTTTGCACTTTGTAAATCGGAAGTTTGTTTACAAACATTTTCAACAAAATGTCCACAAATTATTAGTGGATATAAACAAGCTATGCAAACAAGACGTGATCATCTTGGTATGAAAATATTTTATTTTTTGAAAAGTTTTAAATATAAAAAAAAAAAATTTATCCTATGTATCTAAAACAGAGTTAAAACTTTTGAAATACTTGAAAATAATCTTTCACTTATAATCAATAAAAAAAAGTCAACGTCAGAGATTGAACTAGGGATGAATTCAGTTTAGTTCAAAGATTAGTTTTCATCATTAATAAATAACTTGAGAATAATAATATTAAAAAAAAATGTACGCAGTATAATTTTCTTTGATGAATAAAAATGTAAGCAGATCAGAGACCCGTGTGATAGCTAAAAAGTCATTGCCAACAAGTTGTTAAATATTCGCTCTATTGCCTGATTAAAAAAGAAATACTGCACACGGTTTTCTGATACAACCTGAGTTATAATCACTTGTCAAAAATTTCAAAACATGAGTATGAACACATTTTTGTGGGATAAGTATTCGACAAGAACATTACATCTCATTAGGTTTAATCTCATGCGAAAAGAATGTAATCTCAAAATATTTGTTCCTTTAATGAGATCGTATCATTTGAAATTATGAAAATCATTTTATTATGTTTATCAAAATTATTTTTAAATAGATAATTCTAAAATATTGGCTATTTCATGGTTTTTATCAGATAATTTCTTATATGATTTAATTAAACCCTAGAAATCTATAGACTACTATAAAATTCATTATCCTTTTTGTATATATCTTAAATTTTTCGTTGTCTTTCTTTTTTTCAAGGACTTATTGCTGAATCTTTGCATGATTTATTTCGAACTCCATCACCTGGTACACCTGATGAATTTATCAAAGAAGCATTACGATGCCAATTAATTGAACACATCCTTACATTACTCAATCAACCATTAGCTGATGTTGAAAAACCTGGTTCATGTAAAGCACATCTTGTTGATTCATGTAAATTAATGGCTGAATCATTAGTTCATCGTGAACAAGTATCACGTATACTTCAATCATCAACTGTATGGAGTGATTATAAAGATCAACGACATGATTTATTTATTCAAACATCATCACATATGCAAGCAATAACTGGTGGTTCAGTTGGTCCACAAATTGCTGGTTATTTAACATCATCTGTAACATCAACAACAGCTGGAAAACAAAATACGACTATTCCACCGCCTTTAGTCGATCAATAGAATTAAACAAAAAAAAAAAAAACATGAGTTTCTTTCTTTTTTTTTTTTAACTTTAGATGAATTCTTTTCTTTTTTTTTCTGTGATAGATTTTTGTTGCAATATATATTGATTTCTTTGTTCATGTCTTCTGTGTATGTACCACTGATATCATTCATTCATTTATTTCTAATCTTTTTCATTTGCTAGCATATATCATATCGTATAAAAAACTCTTTTTTTTTGTTGTTCTGAAAAACTGAACCGGTAACTCGATTATCTTTCTATGTGTGTGTGTGTTTGTGCTTGATTCTTTCTTTTTTTTTGTGTCTAAAAATATGCGTAAGATCGTGACGAATGGTGAATTATAAAATATAATCTTCGTCTTTTTTTTCTATTGAATGATTTACAAAGTAATTGATTGGACTTCGTCTAATAATACACATACTTTTTTTTTATAATCTAACAATTGAAAAGTTTACGAACTTCTATTGATTGTCTAAGAATATATTTAAAGTAAGATTATTCCTATTATGATGATTTATTAAATATGCAAGATTGCATTGATGATGTCTTTTCGAACTAGTGATGATAAGAATTGTTTTGTGAATTGATTTTGTATTTTTCTTATTATCAATAATATAAAGAGTTTATTCCTTTTCTTTATTACTGAGTTATTTCTATTCATATATTTATAGATCATCATGGAGGTGATCGTATCAGAACCAGATGTGGTTTCAAAAAGATCTAAATTTGCTTATAGTGTTGGTCATATTCTCAATGATCTAAGTGCATCAATGTGGTTTTCATATTTAATTGTATTTTATCATCGTGTTGTGAATTTTTCGAATGCATCTGCTGGTTATTTACTTTTAATTGGACAAATAGCTGATGCTATATCAACAACATTTGTTGGTTTTGAATCGGATCGTACACGAACTGGTTTATTTCATTATGGAAGACGAAAAACTTGGCATCTTATTGGTGTTATTTGTGTACTTAGTTCATTTCCATTTTGTTTTAATTTATGTATTGGATGTAAACATAGTGATTTATGGGCACAGTTTATTTATTATACAATGTTTATTGTTATTTTTCAATTTGGTTGGTCATGTTCACAAATAACACATTTGTAAGTATTTTATTTATAACGAAGAATAAAAGTAGAATTTATATTTTAATTAGAGCAATGATTAATGAATTAACACATAAAGATGGTGAACGTGTTGCACTTAATTCATATCGTTATGCTTGGACTGTTATATCAAATATATTTGTTTATACAATGGCTAGTATTTTATTAGGTTTTCATCCAAGTAATGATGAAACTGATATAACATCAACTGATGCACCTATATTTCGTGCATTAACATTTATTGTTGTTGGTATTGGTCTTATTTGTATGATTATATTTCATGTTGGTTTAAAAGAATCTGAACAACCAGCTGAAGAAACAGAATATCGTTTACAATTATCATTAACATCTAGCGGAAGATTAAAACGTATGACATGGAAAAGTTTTTTATGTGAAAAAGAATTTTATCAATGCACGTTTATTTGGATGTGTGCGAGAGTTATTCTTAATGTTACACAGGTGAATATACACTTCTACACCTTAAGTACTTCGAATTAGTATTGTATATACTTTTGTGATCTAAAATCAGAAAATACTGTAAATCTCGACTTCTTTATTTTTCTAAATGGTATTTAGAACAGTACATATTCTCGAATTTTTTTCAAATCGTTTTAACTTCTCACCATATATAAATTTAGGGAAGTTAAATCACACAGTTCTTTATAATATCAGCAAATATCTTATACAGATTTTTTTCTCATCATATTTTTGTTTTTTTAAGGTATTTCTTCCATTGTATATCATGGATACAATCTCAACATTAAATCGAGTATTTGTTGCTATTGCTCCCTTATGTTCTTATGTTAGTGGTCTACTTGCATCTTTTCCTATGCGTGCAATAAACAAAAGATTAGGTCGAAAATCAACTATTGTCTTTGGTCTTTGTTTTACATTATCTAGTACAATATTATTTTGGTTTATTTTTGATTTAAAAGATAATCTACGAATTGAAATAGCATTAATATCAGCTTGCGTTTTACTTGGTATAGGAACATCAACAACAAACATTTGTTCTTTTTCACTAGCATCAGATTTAATTGGTTTAAATACAGAATGTGGAGCATTTGTTTATGGAATGATGTCATTTACTGATAAACTTGCTAATGGCATAGTTATTGCTGTTATTCAACAGTGCAATCCATGTACATTAGCTTCAACAACTGAATGTGCTTCGTATTATAGATATATATTAACATTTATACCGATTGGTGTTGCAATTTTAACAATTCTAATGATAATAAGTATGTGGAAAACAAATGTAGGTGGTAATCGTCATGAAATAATTCAAGAAGGACAAAATGTTGTACATTCAACCAATATAGTCTCAAATGAAAATGAACATAATGAACAGAGTTCATTAATAGCTTGAGATCGATACTTTTTTGCTAAGGCTAGTCAGGTCGATCAAACAATAAATTTTTGTTCTGTTTTTTTTTTCTTGTTTGGGATAGAAATTTTTATTTTGTTTTACTTTGTATTTTACAACATTATTTCAAGCATTCCAATTTATCTCATATAAAGAAATAAATCTGATTAAAGATCTGTAATTGAGATCAAGAATACAAATAAGTACATATGTATCAACTTATTTAATTTGAGTTCTATTAACTTTGCTAGATATATCGTTAGTACATATTTGATTTTCGAATGATACACGACACCGTGAAGCTTATCATTTTTGTGTAAAATGTAAATAAAGCATTACAAACACTAGTAAACCACTGTTAAAAAGAGTAACAACATTTACTCTTTCGTCTTGATTCAAGAACGAATACGACATGACTGGCAGATAATATTTATCTACTTGAGTAGTATCTTGTGAATCAGCTTTAATGATGCAGCTGTGACAAGAATTGCGGTTAAATAACGGTTTTCGACTGATTATCGCGACATGAATGCCGTATATTATTCAAACCTTTTAGTATATTAGATATAAATATACTTTTCTTGTTTGGTTTGTTGTCAAGATATTGATATATAATCATGAAGAACTTTCTTTATTTGGCAATATTTTATTAAAATCAATCTATAATGATCGGTAGAATAAAATAATACGATAGCCTATATGGTGAACAAATAGTTTGACTCCATCCATTTATAATTACTAAACGAAATCGAGAACAGATTTCACAATATTAACGAAATTCAGAAAAATAAATGATTTATAGTAAACTTTGTTTAAAACAAAAATTAATCATATTGAGAAAGAACATAAAAAGCATACTTTTATTCTCAATAATCATTCATCGTCTTGATTGATTTGACAAATTTTAAAAATAGAATTTGAAGAAAAAAAGGATAGCAATTTAATTATGATCAACATCTGAAGAAAAAAAATCAATTCAATAATTCATTGACTTGAAGACATTTATTCCCAAGAGTCATCGTTTTTATACAGATGAATGATCATTTACACCTTTATAAAGACCATATTCGTTACAAAATGCTCATTATTATGATAAACTGAAGTGACATTTTTGAAATAAAAGTTCATATGTTATGAAAAGAAGGGCTCGATTTTGTCTTCTTCATCTTGTAATACAACTGCTAGGTTAACGTCCCACATGTGTTACGTTCATCTGTCCGTGTACTATTTTTTTGTCGTTAAAAAATCGACAAACTGGAGTTATTTGCAAACAGAGGTGATATCTATTAGCGAGTGGTACGTATGGATTGAGACTTTTTGAAATGCAAGAAACCATCAGACGTGATCAGTGTTACGATTGGAAGCGTATGAGTTACCACGGTCAACTTTTAGTTCGATGATTTGTTTCACATATGACTATTAATCAAAACTATGGTACTAGTTATAACCATATTAGTTTTTCACCCATTCTCTCAATTAGCAATTCTCTAAAAACAGTTTTAATTCCAAAGCTAAATGTGATTAATGCATGCATACTGCCATACTTCATCTTGTCCTCACATCGGTTTAGCTGCTTTGGGCATTACGATTTGATACTTCTTAATTTTAATAAAAAATAGCAAAAATGTTTCGAATTTTTACATGAGAAAATAGTTATCTCAATTTGGAAGAAACTATGTCTTGATGATCAATAAAAATTGGCCAAAGGCTGAAGTTTTTTCTTAATTTAACTTTTATGATTGTTATGTTAAAAAAAAGAAACAAAAATTACATATAAGATGATGAGATGAAAATATAGTTTGATGTATTTTAACTTCAATGCATTTGTTTGATTAAAGTATCCATTTTAATTGATGAATTTGAAATAGATTAATCTGTATGCTTGCTTTATCATTTGGATTGCTTTTATTTCATGCTTTTGAGATAGCGTGATGCATTTGTTTTTTCTTCTTCTCATATCAAGTCTTCTCACACTGTCTATTTCATGTTACACAAGCACCATTGCATCTAATAGCCGTCTAACTACTGGTGGTCGAAAACCGTCGGCAACAGGCAATGGTAGCGCGCTTTAAAGAACAGCTCCAACGCATAGAGTACATTGAAGTCGATCTTCAGAAGGCTCTAGAAGACGGATCACTTGGAGTACCTCTAGGACTCCCTTGCCATGACTTCGTAGAACCAGAAGCTTTGCTACTCGTTCTTTTTCTTCACATAAAATCAAAAAACTATACACTTGTTTCTTAAAAATTACAGAAAAAAATCTTATGCGTCTAGTGGATCAACTAGCTCTTAATAGAAGTAATGAAATCCTCCTCAGGAACAGCTTTATAATGAGGAAAAAAAATTAAGTAATGATCAAGATGAAAGTTATATATTAACATCCAAATTATATGAAGAATTGAACTGATATTGATTTCAAGTAATCAATATTGAAACATAGTCGATCAACGCTCGATATCAGTTAATCGAGGTTTTGATGTTTATCAGTTATTTATTCAGCTTAATTTATATCTTTTTTATTAAGAACTTTTGCCAGTTCTTTGTTGAATGGAGTCTTGTTTTTATCTGCACTGCTGTGCCTTGGTAAAATTAGAAGAAGATTGACATTTTTTTTGAAAAAATATTTACCTAAAGACTTATACCAAGAAAACATTAGTTGTGTCAGAAAGAGCACCAAAATGCTATAAAGCATGATACTTTTGACTGATGAACATGTGTACAATACAGAATCACAGAGAAAAGTCTTTTATGGAATTATTTAGATTTTTCATGCCGATTTTCGCCACTGATTATTTACTGCTTGAGCTTCCTAATAGAAGCGCACTTCTTTTTTGTTGATTCATAGTAAACTTATGTTTTTTCCAGAAAACCTGTTTTTTTTTACATAGTCTTTAATGTATTGACATAATTTTCATATCACCGAAGTTATTCTGCGTTCGAGAGGAAAAAAGTAAGTGTATTCAAATTTATTTTGAAGGTCGATGGATATATAAATATATATTTTTTCTCTTTTTTGTTTGCTAAAAAACCCACGAGATAATTTGTTTCATATTCTTAAGATATTTGTAGACTTCTTTTCTTGTCAACTATTCAAACGGTACAATATCGACCAGAGCAATTTGGTGGTTTACTAAGGGCATAAACAAAAAAGTCTTTACAGTTCGTGACCGATATCATATTAGACATATAGCACGTGCTAGTGGACCAATTGTAGCACACCTGCCCTGTAACGGTTTCGCCAGGCTGTGTCGGCATCGATCCTGTGTAATAACCAGTGTAATATGCACCACAACGATTTGGAGGAACTACACTAGTAGCCATCATGGTTCCGGCTGCACCTGAAAATCTCACCCACTTGGGAGAATAAGGAAACTCGTTAGGATCACACTTTGGCGTTGATAATGAGTTGACATGTCGAGTTTCATCCGTATTCAACGTATAATTCCAACATTGAGGAGGAAGAGGAGTTTCCGTTGTTGTTACTAAATTTTTTTTGCATATTTTATTCAGATAGAGAGCTACTGAGCTACTGACTTCGTTCTGGTGGAGGACACTGTGTTTGCGAATCAGCCATAATAATCGGATAACAAACTCGTCGATGACATCGAGTATTTGCTACACAGATTGTATTCGGTTGAGAACATGTGACACCATCCGGATTGCATGATGTTAGATCCAAACATGAAATCAGTGAATTTGCACATATGGTTCCTCCCATCGCCATTGAATAGCATTCACAATCATAATTTCTCGAGCATGGCACATCGCTTGGTCGTGGCATGCAATAAGATCGCTGAGAAGGTTGTAACGCTTCAATCACAAAACACTTCTTTTGATTTAATTTCAAAGTAAGCAAAAAAAAAATTATTATAACTCATACCTGCTTGACAAGAAAGCATGCAAAATCTAAGAAAAAGGAAAACAGTACTAGTTATTTAATTCTACAGAGAGACTTACATCAGCAATACTAAACGAATCATCTCAACCGAATAGTTCGCCAATCTGTGGAAGGTATGATCAGATACGAATAAAAGGCATCCTTTTATTACTCTCAATATTTATCAAAAGATCATCTATAATTCATATTTGATAGTAAATAGAAATATAATAGTAGCTCATCGGATTTAGTAAGTACATACTTCAGGACGTGAGTATTACCAAAGATAAATATTGTTGTTGCAAAAAAAACAATATGAGAATATAACAAATGCGTGATCACCTTTTACATTGATCAAGAAACCACTTCAAACAAAGTGTCTGATGTTGAATATAAATTCAACTGTGAAAAGAGAAAATTCAAAAAAAGAACTACTGATGATGCTAGAATGATTGATGCACATGTGCCTCTCTTTTATTGTACCTTTTAATGAGTATTGCCTGAGGAAATGTGTTGTTTTATAACTAAACCTCCGGTGTCCTTTGAGGTAATGCGATCGGTCATGATTTATATCAACGGAGCCACATTGAAACGCAGTTAAAAATATCAATAGAAGTCACGTTTTTGAGAGTTGGCTTTTGAATCATAGGAATCTGTTGTATTTAAATCAGTGAAACTTGTGGTTTTCAAATCGTACCTGATTATGAGAATTATAACTACAGTATCGGATAAATGTTTTTATATGCAACTACATATATAGAAATTCATGTTGAGTCATAATCAAAAACTTTTCACTATGCATTTTGTAATAGATCTTTTATTTTTTTAAATATTTGTATTACATATCAAATGACATAATATAATATAATATATATTCTTCTTAAAGTTTTAATTGAATTTGCAATCATCTTCAGAATATGTGATGTTGCTCAAATCGTTGTATATAATATTATAACCATTGTATACATAATTGTTATTGTTGTTATATTTTCCACGATCACTACAACCAATAACAAATTCATACACATAATAATAGTATAATCACGGACATAATAGTCAATATGTTGAATACGAGTTGTTGTAATTAATAAAATAGATAATTGTTTCTCTAAATAGAGAAAGAAAAGATATACCATGTTTTGTGTTGCCAAATAGATTCTGATACAAACTACGTTGTTTAACATGGCGTATTTGTAATTGCGTTTGACATGTATGTGGAGAGACAGGGATGAGAAGTTTGGGTTTGGTGTTGTCGACAGAAATCGTGTGTCAAATCGATTGGGTGAAATTCAATAAATTGATAGAGTTGGTGAACGTCGGAGTGTTTGATGGTTTTGTTTTGGAGAAGTTACGTAAATAAAACAATATTGATAGGTCCTTCATGATGTGGGATAGAACTGAATCGTGAAAGTGGGACCACGATCATCAGAAACATTTTCATCATTCGGACGTGGCTTAACTTCAGATCGCAAATATTGATATGTCTAAAACTATTGGTAAAAATTCGTTGTATATTTTTTACATTGTTGAGATATTGTCTAGTTATATTCATATTGAAACTGTGCGATTAGGGCAGTTGTCAATGTAGCTGATGGGTTTCATACAAGAGATTTCCTCTGTTCTTCTTTTTGCAGTTAGTGTAATGGTTAGTGTGTATCAGTAGAAAGAATCATGATGGTTTGGAATGAATTCATTTTTGTCTGTTTTTCTAAGCTAAATGTTTGATTCAGGGCTGAATGCATTCCTATGGTGCTCGTACTGTTTGCATTCCTATGGTGCTCGTACTGTTTGCACTTATCTTTCTCACTTCTTCTGCATTATTGCGTATTTTTCTAAAATGATTTATTGCGCAGTTGTAAAGTTCGAATGGATTGCGTCATTTGCTTTCTATTTTTCGGTTATTACGCACTACGCTATCGTCGAACTGAACGATTGAACTGTTTTTCGTCTGTTCTTTTTGTTTAGTGTTTCTCTGGTTGTATGTATTTTTCTGTTTCTCTTCTCTCGTCTGTTGTTTGGTTGTCTTTCTTACGTGTGTGTTAAATGCATTCGTTATTTGGAATGGTTTAATCGTCATGGTTGATGCAGTAGTATGTTATGATGGTGGGATGCTCAATATAATATTATGTTTGTTTTCCCTTATATAGGTATGTATGTTACTTTGTGTATATAGCTAAACTTTCTGGATAGAGATATGGGTTGTGTTTTATTTACGTTAGTATTTTTTGTCATTAATGACGTTGAGCCAAGGTGGAAACAACTGACTTTATGACTTAAATGATCTAAATGATCTACGTGTTCTAAATGACTTTAAAGTCGTAAAAATCAGTTGTTTTCCTCTTGGATTCTGCTCATGTTCACTGTGGCTGTCGAGTTTCCGTTAGGCTAATGAAACAGGGAAATAATTTTCCATGGTCTAGCTGTTATCGACATTCATAAACATGAAGATCCTCAATGCTTAAAATCGAAATCGCAACGTAATCTGGTCCATTATTATACGCATAACATTTTTGAAACTCAAAAAATGGTCGTCATGACAATCGACGAGTATGAAAAATAATCAGACATTATTGCTTTTTCTGATTCTAATTCGCTCATTCACTCTAAATGCGTGTCATCCTCACTGAATTGTGTATATTCAGAGAAACTCTATGAAAAACTCATATATTCTACAGAAAATGAATGGCATGAATATAATTCACATATAAGGAATAAAATCCAAGAACTGGACGCTGTTTGGTCTTATATTTTAGCTGTGGAGGGATCCAGTGAGCCTAAGAAAGTCCTAATAAGATTCACGACAGTAATCTATTCACCAAGAGTTATGATTGCTTTATTGGGATTCTGGCGTATTCGTTGAAATATTGAATTGCAAAAATTGAGGTCTGAAATTCTTATCTAAGATACATTTCATAGACTTGATAATACTCTAAAAGTTTTAACTAACAACAATTTTGCTTTCTCAAGATAGTGAGTATTCATGTAAACTCGGTTTGTGTGCGAGGTCGTTGACAAATAATTAGGTTTTGAAGATCCAGCATCACAACAAAAGAACATTAAAGTTGCAGTTAATACTTTCAGGAAGCTATATGAACTACCAGACTTGTGTAAGAACAAAATTACAGACGTAAAATTCACAACTCAACATTCCCGATGAATATACCTACGGATACGCACGAAATTTACCAAAGGAGTCTCAACACTTGACCCACAGGATAGGACTACGAACAATGGTGAATTTAGGTTTCTGGGAGAGGTGGAACGATGAAAAAAATGAACTTGAAGGTCCATTTCAACTAGTAATTACAAATTAGTTTTTCGTTCGTTGTTGACGGTAAAAATTCTGACAGAAGGAACGATTACTTCGTTGTTCTCCTGTCTAAATTCGCTACTGATCGCGAGTTAGACTAGGGTTTTCTTAGTTCCATTGATTCCTACTCATAACTAGAATATGAAGTCGAATAGCAGCTTACAGTTGAATATGTTTCTCTGTTAGTCTCGTTTTTCAATATTTTCAATTTGAAAATAGTCGTCGCTTTTCTCATTTCTAGTTTTTCCATGTGTTCTTGATCACTAGAATCTCTTATAATATTTATTCATCTAATTTTTGATAGAAAGTTGAATGTTCGTTTAATTTTAAATTGTATTTTCATTATTGTTCACGTCAACATCATGTGGATGCAGAACCTGAGATCAAATGTGATTGTTGAAGATCACGTTGTTTTCTAATCAAGAATGACATATTGCAAGAGGCGGCGATAAGATAGACATATTATGAAACAAATCGAACGATAGACTAGTTGATCTATGTGTTGTTCAGCTGAACAATTAAGCTGAAAGCGAAGAGTCAACATAAAACGGGGATGAGTGTTCTCTTGGATATCTCCTACCATATCATAAGTTAGGAAAATAGTGGAAATCGAATTCTCAAAATATAATGAGATACAAATCGAAATATAAGAAGATAGACTATGGAGATTCTCAATCTTTCAGATCATTTAAGTCATATAATCATAAAAATCATTGAAGTTCTAAAGTTAGTTGCTTTCCCCTTGCATGAGATGCTAAGGATCTTGGCTCCACGACTGCTTTCCCTATTTCTCAATGTAATATGTAGAAATCTCGAGTAATAGTGGGATGTAAAGTAAGATACATGATGAAAAACAATAATAATTTTCGATCTTTCAGATCATTTAAGTCCAAAAAAAGTCATTTAAAGTCATTAAGTCATGTAAAGTCATTTAGATTATTTAAGTCATAAAGTCAGCTGTTTTCCCTTTGTGAATTATCCTATTCCAGAATACTTTCTGGATGATCCATGGTTAATCGGCTGAGTTCAGGGGTTTCAGGAAAATCCTTGTATTTCTTGAACCGAACAAGCTAGATAGGTGGGCCATGTGTAGATCGCAAGAGAATAATTTTTCTACCAGAAATGTAAATTAACAATTGAGCCAAATTTCAAAATCGGTCCAAAGTGTCGCGCTCAACATGTCTCTCGAAAATGCATCCAATTGGCCCATTGCTGACCACTCAGATTTTAGCATATGTTGATGCGCCCGGATCTTCTCTTTCTAATGGTGAAAACCACAGCTCACTACCTCGCTCCTATCAAAAGTTATTCGAAAAATACCCACCAGTCTTGTTTTTGCAATGAGCAATAGTTGTACATAAAGGGTGACCCAGAAGTCCTGACTCGATTTGTAAAATAAATTTTTCTATAGTGAAGCATATGGTTGTAAATTTGTTTCTATAAAGAAAAGATGCAGCAAAAGACGCTCTACAAAATGACTGTTGAATCACCCCGCTAGCTCATGTAGTAAGAAAGTTATAAGCTTAGAAATGTGCTTCACAAAAAATAAAAATTAACCGTGAACCCGGTCTATATTATGGCGCTTCCAGTAAAAGTCCCATAACTTCATCAGAACAAAAGGTTTTTCGATCAGGTTTGTTTTGTTNACGACAACGATGATCTGGCGTACCAAGATTAAGATCATAGGAAAAACTAACCATTGATGGAACAACAGCAAGAAGACCAATTATAAGAAATACAAATATTTGATAAATACCAAATGAACCTATAAAAACTAATGAACATGAATAGATTTATTCTTTTTAAATCATATGCCTGCATCAGATAATAATCGTTCAACAGTTTTTGTTATAACTGGTGTAGGTTTGGCTGGATCATATGCAGTAAAATAGGGAGTAATTGAAAAACGTGGTGCACTCGAAGCAGACATTTTTGTTATATTTTTTTTTCGGGTATTTGAGCCGTTTATGCCTCATACGTAGTCTTTGCACGATTTTCTATGTTTGTTACATATGCATAAAGAATTAAATCAAGGCATCGTACATTTATCTTTTCGAAATAACGAAAAAAAAAGAGAGAGAGAGAGAGAGGAAGAGACGACGATAGATCTACCGAGGCAGACAAGACTTAATAAAATACGTTGAAACTTGTTAAGGTTTTTTAATAACAACATTTCAACGATAATGTATCCTTAAAGCAGTGTTATTACGAAAATTGACACAATTTATGACGCGTTACTACATCTTGAACCCGTTAAAATGCGTCATTTTTTTTTCGAAAGGTACGCGTTTTTTGTCAGTGTCGCTATTGATCTTACGAGTTAAATTGCGTTCATAGGACTTGATACATTTTAATGCAGTAATGTTTTATGGGCAATTCGAATTATTATCATTTTTCTTTTGGTAGTGGTTTACTGCGTTCAATATCGGTTCATTATTCTTTTGGTTACGACGACGCACATAAAGGGTGATCCAGAAGTCCTGACTCGATTTGTAAAATAAATTTTTCTATAGTGAAGCAGATGGTTGTAAATTTGTTTATATAAAGAAAAGATGCAGCAAAAGACGCTCTACAAAATGACTGCTGAATTACCCCGCTAGCTCATGTAGTAAGAAAGTTATAAGCGTAGAAATGTGCTTCACAAAAAATAAAAATTAATCGTGAACTCGGTCTATATTATGGCGCTTCCAGTAAAAGTCCCATAACTTCATCAGAACAAAAGGTTTTCGATCAGGTTTGCTTTGTTTTGATCAGAAATGATTACTCTTCTCTAACTAGCTGCATCATCAAAGCTTCGATCACGTTTTCCGTTTCTTGCTGAGTACATTGTCGGAAACGGGGTTATCGGATTTTTCACGTGGTTTTGAAACGTGCATCTCGAACACACTATCTGATCTAAAAAAAATTTTAAACACTATGAGAAAGAGTACATCTGAAAGTACCAAACTCAACTGAGTTCACACTTTTACTACGCTGTTTTACGGAAATAATAGGAAAAGAAAAAGTTCAAGTGAAGCACAATACCAAATTTGCAGAGTTTTTATTTTTTTCATTTCATATATCATTTGCTTAGTTTTCTTGATTGAAGTTCTGGAATTAAAGTTTAAGTATGATTTTGTAGAGAATGTCACAGCGCTTCTATTAAAAAAAGAATTTGTTCCAGGAAACGTAAGGAACAGGAGTTAGAGCAAAAATACCGAAACCGCGGTCGCGGTTAATTTTTATTTTTTTTTGAAGCACATTTCTAAGCTTATAACTTTCTTACTACATGAGCTAGCGGGATCATTCAACAGTCATTTTGTAGAGCGTCTTTTGCTGCATCTTTTCTTTATAGAAACAAATTTACAACCATGTGCTTCACTATAGAAAAATTTATTACACAAATCGAATCAGGACTTCTGGGCCACCCTTTATATGTAGTTGCATATAAAAACATTTATTAGTATTGAAAAATCCATGTGAAGCAATGCAGTTTGTATTAGTACAATATCAGATATTGTAGCTTTTCAACAGTTTTGACACACCACAAAAAACTGAATGTCGACTGCTGAATGGCAGCAAGGTTCTCTTTTAGTAATGTCTGAACCCGCAGTTAGCTAACTGCTTATCTTGGAGTTTTAGTTATCGAGACTTTACATGATCATGAGATAACATTCTTTGCCTGACTGACCAAGACATTTTAAAACAATTAATAAACATCGGCACAAATCACTGTTTTTGTTCTCAAGTCGCATCAAGCTCTGTAAAAAACAATAGTACAAAACCTTGTCTTGAATCTAATATTGCTGAACAATCCTACTTCTATTTATAGGTACAGTGACTTGTGGATTGAGTTTTTAATAAAAACTGGTTGACGACTTCGTCTGCTCTGTTTCGATCGACTTCAAAAGTTGTTGTGTGGATATTTACAATAAACTTAAAGTAAGACCACATTTGCGGGATGGATAGCTTTTTACAATGACTTCTATCTATTTTGCTGATAAAGAATTAAACAAATTCGAATCATTTGATAATAATGCATTTATTGAAATAATGCTCTGAGGGAAATCAAAAGAACAACATGTATGACACGGTGTGAAGAAATAAATGTTCATTGGAAAGTATGTTTCATTTCAAGCTGAGTGTATCACAAGTAGTATTAGTCAATTGATATATTTCGATGAAACAATTTCTGCAAGGTCATCACTCATGAAAAGTGCTTTTAAAATAAAAATGTGGTTTGCATGAATCGCAGAAGAATGACTTCATCGTACATCTGTTCCTCAGTTTATTTTTGTGCATATTTAGGGACGATTTTTCAAGAAGGATCGTAACTTACCATCAACTATGAGTGATCGACCACGTTCTAATGGCCATATTAGAGTATTCATACTTGAGAATGGTAGAAATCATTAAATGCTTCGCAGGTCATATCATTGGAATATTCGCTATGTATTTGTTTCATTTGTGGTTTAGTACTTTTTTTCACAATTGACATATTTATCACATATACGATAAGCGTGCTCTAATAAAGTATTTACACGTTTCATAACAAAAGGGATCATCAACAAAGTAGAAAATACACCATGAAATCAAGAACAGTTGCAAGCGATAGAATGACTAACCGTATGTTTGTTCTTTCGTCTCTCTCTGCGGACGACAGACACATCAATATATGAAACAGGCAGAAAAAGGAAAATCATTGATTTTGAGAGAAAGAAATGGACCGAAAATAAGATAGGCGAATGACGATTGTTAAGAAGTGTGGGTAAGAACATATCAGATCCTCATCAAATAATACCCACCCATCCAGCCATCTTTTATTTCTAAGGGTCCCATGACAGATGCTCTCACGACAGTGGCTCCGCAAACACTACTGTTCAGATAGTTGCGCTGCAACTATGTATGCTCCATTAAAATGTTCAAAATAGTCTTTGAAGAGTTAAAGGCTATTATAAACTAAGAAGCAACCAAAATAGCTATAAATCAGTGCACCATTCAAAAAGTGACAAGAATTCATAGTATCGCTGCTGCATGCTCATCGTAGTATAAACCAGTAGAAGCATGAAAACGGTGTAGATGTGGATGCAGATTTTCTATAAAACCATATCCACACTCACACTCTCAAGTGTCACGAGAGCAACATTCGTGTTACTCCCTGCTAAGAGATCAAAAATCGCGATTTCGTTACATTCACTCTGCTGGTTATTATTCTTCGTTTGCGGAGTCAAAAAACTTAATGGTTTGTGGCAGAGAGACAAGCTAAGCAACAGAAAAAATTACATACACTTCTTTGTCTTACAGAAACGCATTGCGATACATGAATCATATGCAAAGGTTTAGAAAAAAAGTCATTGTCTCGCAGAGTTGCAGCTAAAGTGTGTTCTATAAGTTTGTTTTACTTCTGTTTTTGATTATCATGGATTTGAATCAACGTCATGAAGCATTAGTAATACGCCAATGTGAGAGAGAAAGGAAGAAAAGGGCGCAAGAAATCACAATTTGTACAAAAATCAAGCATACGAAGCAGAGTACGGCATTGACGTCGAATATTTGGATCAAGAATAAAACACGACAGATGTGGCTGTTCAAATGTTTTGTTTTCATTATCCTTTTCGTAAACGTAACAGGTTTGTTAATGTGTGCCTTAATACGTCTTATAGCCATCAGGATTAATTATGAACAGATCAAACGACACAAGTATCTGATTATGTTTGTCCCGTGCAGAACTCAACAGTCCAATTCACATTTTCGTATTTGTCACATTCTGCATGGCAACCTTCAGTAAATTGTTTTTGTCGTTGTGTACTAATCGTTCAAGTAACAACGATAGCAGTTGTCGTACATCTTCGACATCGTGTTTTGATTATCGCACGACTATCAATACAAGTTACTGCGTTCCAGCCAGTCTATGTTTCTCTTGGAGCAGTTTAACAACGTCACAGATGGATGCGCATCCAATACGTCTGTATGTATCGTGAACTCGTGCTGTACACCACAAGCAGTACGTTTGCCGTTGTCATGGACCAGCTTATGCTCCTCAAATAATGACGCAAGTGAGTTGACTTGGACGCAATGTGCAATAAATCACAAAGACTATTTCGATCACTCTGGGTACCATTGTTGTAAGCACAGCGCTGAGTCCAACCACTACGACTTCCTGTGAGAACGTACGAATGCCGTCGTCGGTTTAACAGGCGTAAAAAATATTTAAAAGGTGCTTTTTGTTGACATGCATGCAAAGCTTTGAAAAAGCTGGCTATCGGTTACTCATTAAACTAATAAATTTTCATTTCATATATGATAATGAAATCTGTCGCTAGTAACTTACTATTTTATTATATATCGAGATTCAGGAATTCTCGATTTGTGTGAGCATGTAAATTGTTACTTTATGTATGTTAAAGGGCTTTATCCTTACCCGTCACGGCAACGCTTTATTTTTTATTTTTTATTTTTTTGAACATAGAATATTTAACGAAAAAAACTGAAGAACATGATCTAAAAGAACTAATTGGAAAATAAAAATTCTATAGTATACAATAGATATGTTGTTTGATTGAGTTTTTAAGAACACAATAATGGAAAACGGCCAAAAAGAACAAGGTTTTCTTTAGTATTGCATTGAGGTTTCTATAGAATGTGCCAACAATGTGTTCGAGATTTTCTTTTTCGACAACACATTGCAATAATGGCGCTGTCTATTATTTTACTCAGAAGTGCATTAGAATTACTGAAACATTAGTATTGGTAACATGATAACATGGCTGTCATCTTGCATTGATGCAGAGTCGCTTTACCTGAGTGTTGACTTTTCTACGTCTGATGAAAGCTGGCAAAAACCAACTGCTGGTAGTCAACAAAGTGAGTCATTTATCAATTGCTTATCGAGCTTTTTGGATGCACGTGGCAGCAGCAGTTAAAAGATATGTTGTGAAAATACTGTGTTCTTTTCATGAAAAGAATCAAAAGGCAGTGTGCGCAGATACTAACCTATGCATTATTAATGTACATGTGAGTTTGGATGTAGTGTGCGTGTGAATGTAGTTGTTGCTGAAGCTGGAAAAGTGTGTGGGTTTTGTTGTACGTCCTTTTCTTAGGGAGCTGCTCATCCACAGTCTCAAGATAGAAATGTACTGGATGATAGGAAGCTCCGAGCATTGTGAAAATGCAGCATCATTTTTCTGAACGCTCATATTTATAAAGAAAACATCACAAAAAATAAATCGCTGCAACTAATTTTTTCCAAGCGATATACCAACCAGTCCATATAACATAACAACGAATACGGTGTGAATATGGGTGCAGCTCTTTTTCTACTCACCTACGCCCGCCCACACATCCATGAATCCGTGTCTGTGCACACTCCTTTGACTTTTTGTCATGGAAAGGATACTGTATTTGCACAATATATCATTTAGTTGTTGCTTTCATTTGCACACAAGAGGTTCGATGCAAAGTCGATGAATGACTCACTTTGTTGACTGTTAGCAGTTGTTTTTTTCCAACTTTCATAGGATTCAAAATAGTCAATATTCAGATAAAACCGCTCTACATCCATGCAAGATGACAGTCATGTTATCATATTACCGATATTAATGTGTGAATAGTTCTGACACACTTATGAGTGAAATAATAAACAACAGCATAGGTGTAGGGTGTTGTCGATAAAGAAAATGCTGAACATACAGTAGGCAAATTCTATAGAAATCTCCATGTGATACTGAAGCACACGTTGTTTTACAAGCCTGTTTGAATTACTGTGTTCTCAAGAGTGGAACTCTTCGAATTTATGTTGTTATTCCTTATGATAAACGTGACTTGTCTCTTAAAGATTTTAAGTAACCCTAAGATTTCGACGAGTTGCACCTACTAGAGGTTGAGCTCTATGCTATATATGTTAATTTCACGAATATCTTTCAATATAAAACACATGGTTCGTGAGTTACGTAGCGAACTATTTTTGTTATGATTCGCAAGAAGGAAGAAAACTAACAACAGGGATTGTAACAAAATAACCATTGTCATACGATATCTTAGCAGGATTGTAAGTTAAAACATGAGAAAATGGACCATGGTGGAACAAGCGGACTTCTGTACTTCTTGTACTTCTTCGTACTTCTTGGTACTTCTCGGTACTTCTTGACAAATATCAAAAATTCTGTTCCCAAAAAACAGAACATTTTTGTTCTGTTTTGGGAAAAAATCGAGGAAGAAAGCGCGTACTTCTCTGTACTTTTCCGTACTTTTGTACTTCGGAAGTACAGAAATCCGCTTGTTCTCCCTTGAGATGGACACAAAAATTGGCAAATGAATAGAACTACTGTCTCATAGAAATTAACAATATAGATAGAATTTCAACAACAAAAATGAAGAGTCTCTACTACTTATTGCTGTCTTCATTTTTTGCGTCGTTTGTTCATTTCGTTTCTTTTCTTCTCTCATTTCGATAATAAACTCACATAGACATTTTCAGCATACATCTCGACGTCGTTTTGCATTCTTATACTCAAATTCTTGAAAAGTTATTTACGAGATATTTTGTCGCAGGATTAAGCTTTCTCTTTTCGTAGACTTGTGAATCATCGTTTAGTGCTCAAACGATCAAATAGTATTTATTTGCGTGACAGGGTGTGGGGTGTGAGTATCAATTTTCTCTTCTAAACATACAACACATACATGACCAAAATATCCAATCGTCTACAAGTTCATCCAGAATGATGGACCATCAAGTAAGTGCTCACTGTTTTTGATCTTTAAAAGAACTTCATGAGCTGAGATGAGTCCACGATTAACGACGATAAACAAACAGATCATTATTGACAAAAGAACACATCGAAAGCCTTGCGAAGGCCTTCGCGTAGTTTCACAAGTTCGCAAAAGTCAATGGATTATCTTATGATTTTATTGTGAAAATGGTATTAGTAAGACATTTAACAAGAATTTACGAGTCATTTTAGCTAACGGCTTCGTTGATATACGGATAACTTCTACTTGAGTCCTTAGCTGTAACGTATGATGTGAAAAAAATCAGTCACACAAAACTCATTTCTCAATTAAGTTAATGCTTTTGCAGATAAAATGTCTCATTTGAGGGAAGACAGATTTTTCAGTGTGATTCCCGGTGTAACTGACGAACAGTTCAAGACAAGTCAGTTTCTAAAGCACTATGACAAAACGAATAAATATCCAGACACAAGTTCTGTGATCGATTCACTAATCAAACTACCAGGTGTCAATAATTGTAATCATCCCATGTGTAACTCGATTCAAAATGGATCAAGTGATTGCAACGCAGTAAGAACATACAGTTCTGATTTAAAGTTGGGTTTCAGAAAATTCTACAGATATATCAACGAGCACCTAATGAAAGACGATGTGTCGACACTATCGAAACTAATGCCATTTATTCGTAGAGCTACCAGTCAAATTAACAGCCATAGCTCATCTAAAGACTGTATCGTCTATCGTGGCATGGAGCTAAATGACGAACAACGTCGTTTTTTCATGAAACGAAAAATATTCCGATTTCCAGGCTTCACATCGACATCTAAGAAGGAAAATATAGCCAAAAGTTTCGGTAACACGTTATTCGAAATACGCATCAATACTCCATGTTATCAAGTCAGGGATATCACAAATATTTCTTACTATACGCTCGAAGAAGAATGGCTATTTTCACCTTACTCTCGTTTCCAAGTTTTGGAAAAGCAAGATGAATTAATCGTCTTACGATCAGTAGATAATTTAGCCAGCATTGACTCGATTAACTCAACTTACGTTGAACATAATAATTCAAGCAATCATGAAGCTGTAACTTACACTTACAATCAAAATCAAGCACCATTGCTTTTTGATTATAAAATCGCATCGAATATTGCCACGAACCATGCTGGGAAAAAATATAAATATACTACCTCAACTTCTAATGCAAACAAGAAATCAGCTCTCTGTGCCATACTTTGATCTGACAAGACAATCATTTTTGATAAACTATCCCGAAAACCTTTGTCTTCTTTAGAAATTTCGACTAGGGTGTGGGTGTGGGTGTGGATGTGGATGTGGATGTGGCTGCAGTGTCATTGTACTACTTATACCCACATCCACGTGCACACCCATAACGACACCCACACATACCCTACTTGTGTTTTTTTTCTGTCATTCTTTCGTTCTACGATATCAGTACATGCTTCGTTACAAACGACGACAGCAGGCAAAAAGAGTAAAAAATAACTGGTAAGTTCGACAGAATCAACGCTTCTTAAAAAGCTGCTGCTGTTACTTTGCTTCTTACAACGGATGAAAATCTGTTTTAAATTGAGTTATAGAACTTATATTGTCGAGAATAGAAAGTTATTCATATTAGAAATCATTTGTAACGCTACTTTTGCATGACAAGAGAAAAACACTCGACGTTTTGCTTATTTGACAACAACAATATTGCAAAACAACCAAGCAAGTTGTTTTTTCATCTGCGTCATACGCGTTTGTCTCGTTCTGATTTTTTTTTCTTTGTATACGAGTCATTTGGTGAGATGCAGTAAGATTCTCAATACATGATAAGAGTAAGAAAAATGTCACGATTGTTCTTCTCTAAGGAAAAAAATGGGTTAGTATACGATCTGATCAGCATTGAATGATTCGCTGACATTCGAGATGAATCAATTCTATCTAGAGAAACCTCATGTGATTGCTATAGCACGTACTCACTATCTATATATGCTGTTAAAGTACGAAAAGAACTACATGAACGAACTGAGAATTATACTAACAGTTGATGTACTCGTTCAGTGAAGACTCTTGCATGAGTCGTTGAGTGAGACGCTCATTTGTTTATACTATAGTTGTGAGAATTATTAAACACTTGTTTGTATTGTTGTCTTTTTCATGAGTTTTTCCTGTCACGAATGAGCAACAGTAGTACAATCGATCGTTACCTTGATGCTGGTGAAGAACCTATCCAAACATTATTACCTATCGAAGGTTATGAAAAAAGACCGCTGGTATCACTAGAAGAAGCTATACAACGCATAAAGCCATTGATAAATGATCTCGACAGAAAAGTTTGGTTGGCGAAGCGAAGTTCTTCTAATCCAACAGATGATCTTACTACGGATGAGTCTGCTGCTATTCATCTGTACACGATGCAGTGGGCTACTTCTCAAGAAAGTCTCTTTGTTCAACTAAACCGAACGCTTCGTTCTGAAGTACGTGACAATTTGAAGCCATGGTTCTCCTATCTTAAACTATTTCTCACAGCCTTGTACAAATTGCCATCAATGAAAGGCACGATTTGGCGTGGTATTCATGGTAATGTTAGCGATCAATATCGAAAGGATTTCATATGGTGGGGCTTCAGTTCGTGTACGGAGACCATGCCAATACTGGAACAGTTTATTGGTCGTTCAGGTGTACGCACAATCTTTATGGTAGAATGTCTTACTGGGAAAAGTATACAAAACCATTCGTTTTATAAGAAGGAGAATGAAATTTTACTTATGCCTGGCACCTATCTACGTGTTGTAGACAAATGGAGTCCGGCAGAAGGATTATACATGATTCGTTTGCAGGAAACAGATCCTCCACACAAACTGATTGCTTCTCCTCTTGACTTTTCTTCATCAATCATGACGACATCTCCTGCAGGTAAAATCTCCATTTCAAACACAATTCAACTAGGTGTTCGATTTTCATGAGTACAATCGATTGATGAAGTTATTTGTTTGGCACATCTTTTTGCTCTCTTGAGGTTACTCCATGATGATGAGACTTTTGAGAAAGAAAATGTATAAGAAAACATCTTCTTAATCTTTTCAAACTACATTCTATTTAAATCTTAATAACTATTTAATTCTTCCCTGGCTACTTCAAGCTTCCGTAGCTATTCAAACTGCCGTAGTTTTTTTAATGCTTTTTGCCAAGCATTTAAAACTTCATAGTTATTTAATTGTGAGTTCGCTGTTTATGTAAGGTCAGATGTTTACAAATATCTTCATAAATAACTGTTTAATATGAAGCACCTTTTAATAATTTGAAGCACTAGTAAATAAATATTAATTGTTATTAAAATTAAGGTCAGAGATTTAGTTAGCATTTATTATTATTTTTGAGCAATGGAACGGCGGGAGGAGAGGGTCGGGAGGGCAGGGAGAATGATGAAAAAATATCTTGATGAAAGTATCTGCCTGTTTATTACTCATTTACAAGGAGTATTATTTAAAGATATTCAGCACTGGTTAATAAAAATTTTCAGGTGCTCATTTACGTAGTATCTCTTTGTTTATGTCGAGTACTATGAGAAGGAAATAGATGGCGTAGGAGTAATCAACAAGTACTAATATAAATTGATGATTGAATATTATAAAGTCAGATTCATTAGAAATAACATAACGATATATTCGGTGTAGTGATAATGACATGATATAAAATTCAATCAATCAATATGCACTTTTTCAAAACAAAATAATAATTATTCTCCTAATGAAAAATCTAGCAAATTACAATGCTTACGTTTTTAAATACCAGCACTAAAGTTTCTTTTGAATTCTCTTCTGAAAACCATTTATTGCATGAAACTTGTTTTTATTATTTACGTAAACAAAAAAAGAAAATGCATAGAATCACGAGGACAAAAAAAAACAGCAGCTATGCATTTTATTTAAATATTAATTAGCAACCTTTGAATTGCAACCATGCGAAATCTTGTGTTGTGTGAGGGATGCAACGGATGTTTAAGCCACAATACACTGATTGCATAAATTCATTGACAGAATTTTCATCTACATATTAATCCGTTTCGCATGCAAGCTTTCTACGTTAGTCCGTTTTCTCTGATTAGCTCCGATATTTCCAAGAAAGTATGTAAGATCTATGCTTTTCCAGTACGTTACCCTAGTCAACTTCGAAAATAGTATCGATCATCAAGTCCTATGACTCTCACTAGTATCTTTCCAGATCTCATATGTCTAACATTGCCATTTTCTTTGTACCGATTTCGTCGGTCTTTTTCTTGCGAATATCCTTTCTAATTATTGTAACAATGTTTTCTTGCATTTTTCAGGTGCAAACGGATCATCTAAAATCCATCCTGCATGTCAATTTCGGTCAGGTTAGCTATAAAGCTCCTTTATTAATCGAATATTTCAATTTTGAAAAAAGTTTCATAAGCCTAGGTGAATGAAGTATGACTGGAAAAGTCAGAAAAATGGTAGGAATTTGGAAGCAAGAATCGGGTGATTGGATTCAATGGACGGCTCTACTGATTAAGACAGGTTCCAAATGAAACTAGAAAAATCCTATCATCAAATCTAATCACCGCATTCCTGCTTTCAAATCCTTACCATTTTACAAAGTTTTCAAGCTAAAAGTGGTATCTTTCCGATAAGAACCAATCGGAAATTCACAGATCTAAACGCCAAAATCATTGACTCCAAAAGATATTTGAGATTGTTAGGCTATGAAAAAGACGATGTGTCTTTAGACAAATCTTGGCTTGATATCCAGTATCACCAAAACAGTAAACAATCAGTCAAATCTCCTGAAGATCTCCAAAAAATGGTACAAGATCCTCCAGCTCCGATCAATGCTATGATATTAGATCGTGTTCAAGGATCAATGATTGGTATGGCTTTGGGTGATGCACTTGGTGCTCATGTCAAATTTCGATCGCGAGACTATCTCGTCAGAAATCCAGTAACAGATATTATAGGAGGAGGAACTCTTGATCTAAAGCAAGGACAGGTAATGTGTTTTTTTTTTTATCTGAATTTCTAATATCTCACTAGATTAGCTTTCGCTGATATCAATGTAAAAAAAAGAATTGTAATACGATCTAAAAACATAGATTATCTTATGAACACGTTTTCATGGAGTAGCAAGAAAATTTTGTGAAGTTACTGTTGTCATTTGTTAAACTAACTATCATAAGAGAGACACTATGATGTCATATGAACAAATTTTGTTGCAGTAAAAGTTCATTTACGAAGATAAAGATGCTTGTTTACTCTACAAAAATATTAGCAGAGCTCTGTACATTAGCTCAGCATTGGCTTCATGTTGTGTGAAATGCAATTGCTAATCAGTGTTAAAGTATATAGCCAGAACTTGGAATCTTCCTTCGCCAGAGATAGTAAATTATAGACACAATTGATTAAACTTCCAAATGTCATCACTATCGATGTTGTTAGGAATATTCTTAGCGAGTGGTACAAATCTATCGTGTTTCACATTTTAATCTAGCAAGAATTACGGTAAAAACTTTTTCGACTAGTTTCTAAAATAACAATTATTGATGGAATGGTTAGTAATGTGATAAAATATGAATAAAAACAAAATAGTATGAACTCTGTTCATTTAGTTTTTTCTTCCAAGGAATGTATTGAACAAATATCAGTCATTTGAGATTCGAGCTATACACTAAAGAAGCATCTTTTAGTTTACCGACGACACTTCAATGGCTCTCTGTCTTGCAAATTCATTATTGGCTCGTCGAGATTTCGTGCCATATGATCAATTGGTTCGTTACAAGTGGTGGTATAAGCATGGTTACATGTCTTCCAACGGGAAGTGCTTCGATATTGGTACGGCTACAAAGGAATCCATTCATGAATTCGAACGTCGTCAAAAACATATTGCTAAGAAACATAACATTCCTCATGAACAATTAGATTTTCTATCAGATCTTGATTTGATGAAGAACTTCGACGTATTTTGCAGCCATGACGGTGCAGCAGGGAACGGAGCATTGATGCGATTGGCTCCTGTGCCCCTATTTTTCCATAAGTATCCTACGGTTGCAGTGAAATATTCCGGTATTAGTGGTCGCATCACCCATGGCGATCAGAAGGTATACGATGCATGTCGTTATTATGGTGCTCTGATTGTGGCCGCTTTACACGGAGAAACTAAAGAAGAATTGCTGTCGAATGACTTCTATGACAAGCACCGACTATGGTTCGGCAATGAAATACTTCATCCTGACATCCAGCGCATTGCTAGTGGATCATACAAGAAAGAACGTGGATACGATAATGGTATCCGAGGGAACGGATATATTTTAAACGCTCTTGAGGCAGCCTTGTGGGCGTTTTGGATCGACAATGGTTCCTTCGAAAGTGGCGCTCTTAATGCTGTCCACCTCGGCGATGATACAGATACCACAACTGCTATATACGGTCAATTAGCCGGTGCTTATTATGGTTATCATCACTTGCCCAGAAAATGGGTAGCACGTCTCTATGCCGAGGAATTTATCAGCGCCGTGAGTAAGTGGATTGTTTATGAAGGAGAGTTGTGGCAAACAAAATATCTCGAATGATACACATGCTATTTCGGTCAAAAAAGGTAACAGTCAATTCTGTTTTCTTGTACTTTGCCATTCCTGCTCAACTTTGTGTCAATATAGCTAAATAACAATCATCCAGTTAACTCTGTTACTTCTTTCTTTTTCAATGTCTCCCGATTCTCTAAATAAATAAATCAAAGAGATAATAATTATGCGCGTGCGCCCGTGTGTGTGTGTAAGTAAAAACAAGATCCATTAGAATGTTCACATTTATCCATTAATTCAATATGTATTCGTGTCACCGATATCACTCTAACCCTATGATTAACTTAATTTTTTAATTTTTTTTCTACCACTATATCCGTATATGAACATTTTGTATATGTTTTTGACATAATATTTGAGCCATTCTAATAAAATTAATAGATTTTTCTGCACAGTTTCATTCACGTGCAAATTTGAAAAAGAAGAACTAGCTACTCATTGAAAAGGGCTGATAAAAGATTCTCCACAAAAAATTTTCGACCAAAATCACAAATACTGAGCACCAAACACTAAATACTCGTCTTATGAAATTATTTTTAATCAAATTTATATGCTTCTTTTTTTGTTTATACAAATTTACATAATTCAAAACTCGACACAAAAAAAATACATTATAGTTTCTTTGACAGAATACAAAGTTAGGTGGCATTAGCATCAAAAAGTTTTGCAAAAATTCAAAATATGCGTCACACTTAGTATAAGCAACATCACAGGTAGTCCTGCTTCAGTATGCGAGCAACGAAAAATGATACAAATTTCTCTAGAAATATTAATAAATAAATGCTCGTTATTGAGATCTTAAAACATTGGTGATAGACTGGTCTTTCGAGAACTTTTTTATACAGTAACAACACCGTTTAAGACATTAGCAAAGGCATGCTACAAGTGGTGAATAAAGTCTCTTAGATGTGAAAATGTTTCTTAGTTTCGTGGAAAAAATCACTACAATGTCTGATGAAATAAATCACCCTCTGGATTTGAAAGATAATGCTACTGCTAAAATCAGGCTTCAATAAAAATAATAGTTAAGTGATGATTCATAAATGTATTTGTCTGTTCTTCGGTATATTTTTCGAAAACGAAGAAACAGTTGATGAATATTTACCAATTATGATAAGAGGCATTGATGAACCCTTATAGTCAATTATCGAAATGAAAATAAAGCTTTTACAAGTCAGACAATATTACAAGTTGCCAACATAAACTAGATCTTATTCCAATAAAAATATTTTAAATCCAATTCCATTTATCGGGAAAATGCTTGATTGTATCTGATTTCTCGATAGTTGTGGCGGGTGAGTGGGTGTGGGTGCGTGTATGGGATTTAGTCTTCATCTTACCCACACCCACACCCCAAATCGTGACTTTGGTCACTGTCATATCAAAAAAACTAAAAGCTTGAAATTTCGGATAATGAATTGCACCGTAAAATTCATGTATATCAAGGTCATTGGTGAAAATAGACATCTTAATGATGTAAAAATAATAAGCCGAATTTCTGCTGAAAGCTATAGATTGAAATTCCTGGAATATCAGTTGTATGATACAAAATGTCTTTGTCCAGCTGAATCACGATTAAAACCATAATAAATTGTATTTTTTTCTTTAATTTTTTTCCTTTTCATTGTGTCTGCCGAAAACATTTCTATCATTTTTGATGAAAGACTTATTCGTTCGAATTGCTCGATATTGAAAACCTCGAGTCAAACTCAATAAAATATCGTTATTTTTTCAGAAATAGACTTTCCCTATTGATATTTCCAAGATTACAAATCTCGAAAAAACATCTTGCAAATCAGATTACACGTTGCGAAACCATTTGATTAAACTGGATGAAAAAACGTTATTTTCGAAAAGAAGCTTTTTCTTGGTAAATTCACAATTTGTCCGTTACCTGTAACCGTTATCTGATAACCGTTAACTTTTTCGTGGTTCATTACTCAATGACTGATAGTGTAGCTGTAACTTTCATCTTCTAAGCGTGGTGTGTGGAGTCGATAAAACCGCTCTTAGTTGTCAGTTTTTTGGAGGCTTTAATTATATGCGAAATAGCAAACTACACAGACTGTAATTGATTTTACAAAAGTGATAAATGTGTATTGTTCTGTTAACAAAAGCAGTGCGGTCGGCACTGTTTGAAACTTGTTATTTTCCTACATGTAAACGAAATGGATGTTGATGGCCTCTTGAAGTATGGTTCCCCTTTAATGGACCAAATGGAGTTTGTGAAAAAGGAAAATATCGAAAATGACAACTATTTTTCTCTTGAAAGATGATTAATCTAAAGTCTCTTTTGTTTCTTAGTGTGCTAAACAACAAAGCTAAAAGTAAAGATCGATCTTTCTCATTTTTTCGATCAGTAAAAATATTGGTGTGTGATCATCTTGTCTCGATGTTCCACTGCAGTTGGAAATATGACCGAATGTATGAATCAATAGAAAAACAATCCCACAAGAGACACATCATCGTTTGTTACTGACATCTTTTCCAACGTTTGACATCTTCCACCGAGATCGATCGAATGAGTGAGTTTGAACTCGAGACACTTTGAATGTTTCAATACAATCTCTTGGTCAAATTTCTGAGAAACTTATCTGAGTAGTAAATAGAAAACACTACTTCATCAGACATGTGTTTCTCGGTTTATTTCTATGCATATTCACAGAACATTTTGTACGGAAGATCGTGGCCCGATATCGAATACAAACAATCGATTTCGCTTCTAATAGCAATATATTAATGTCCATGCTTGAGAATGATTGGAATCATTTGACATTTTTTCGGCTCATATAATTGATCTACTCTCTTTACTCTTGCTTCATGTGAGCTTGAGTGCTGTCTTTCGACATCGACATTTTATCATATACAACAAACGTGTTCTAACAAAGTATTTGCTCGTTTTACAACAACAGAGATTATCAATAAAGACAAAAATACAAGCGTGACTTCATACATTTCAATGAAGAGCTTTATCAAGATTTGTTTTAAGTGATAGCATACAACACATATGAAATGGAAAAATTTCCAGAGATACGCACTTTATTTCATGGGTTGTAGGGGATTTATACTCATCTCAATTGGAATGATTCGTCTTACTCTTGACAGGACAGGTATTAGTGAATGATCACTCCGTTGCGACTAACTCTAGTCTTTCTTCCATCTCTTTCTCTTAAGGGCAAATAAATCATCGCATGAAACAAGAAGCAAAAGAAATTATTGACTTCACAAAAAGAAATAGATACAGCAGTAAGATGGGTGGGTAACACAAAATGTAGGGCGTGAGCAACAATATATTACACTGAGCAATTCATGCTCACACCATTTAGAGTGATATCAATTGAATGAAGTCAGAGTTTTTCTTTTACATTTAGGCAAAGGTTTATCGAGGACGAAGAGATAGAGCCATGAGTAAACGGATAGGTATGCAAATGTTGCTCAAATAGAAATTATCTATTCGCCATACTTTGATAACTGAGTGGTAAGAGGAACGATTTGTAAAGCCAGTATTCCGTTTTGTATTCAATTTCTAGTTAAAGCTTATTTATTCTTTCTATATGTTCAAGAATATACATGAAGAACTATGCGACGTGCTTGTAGGTGTTTTCACGTAATACAAAAGGAAAATAATGGAAATGATCGCACAAGAAAGACAAAGCTGCCATTCGGATCAAATATCATGGTTTCAAATACAACAATTTCATAATGAAGTCTTCAAGTCTGCATAAGAAGTTTTCTTGCGAACGCTCCTTATTCGACAGTAGAAGATTACGATTTTCTGCACGGTCATTTGTAAAGTTTACGGCATCCTCTAAGGTTTCTTTCAGAAAAAGGCGTGTGAAACAATATATTGATGAGCACTATCTCGTAATTACTATCCAATCTGTTTTCTACAATTTTATTTAATTAAAGAAAAAAAAATATTCAAGATTCGATTTAATTATGCATTTTAATATTATATAATAAGCTCTTTAGAAAAATAGCCTCAACATTCGATTCATACTTGTCGTCTTATTTTCAAACAAATAAGAATATAATGCTCACCGAGACAACAACAATAAAAAAGAAATCGCATACAAATAAAATATAAATAAAAAAAATGACGAAAGACACAAAGTTGTTTTATTTTAATGTTGATGATGGTGGTAATCCAAGCCATACGTGTGGTTTACTTGCTCGTTGTTGTTCTTGTTGTTGTTTTATTTGTTGAATGACTAAATCAACTTCTCCATCAGTTTTTAAATGTAATTCTTGGCGTTGTAATGGACTTGTAAATGGACTCACATAACCAACGACAACTTTATAAACTTTACCTCCTCGTTTAACTTCATATGTTGTTGGAACTGTTTGTGGTCTTGATAGTTTTGGCTTATTAAATTGTTGTTGTGGTTGATTTTTATCTTCTTTGAAAGAAGATGATTTGAAAGTTGATGATAAGTCTGTATTTTGCCTATTTAATTGATTATGATTTTGTGATGGTGGACGATGAACTACTTCAAACAGACTCCTTGGAGATTTTGAATCAGTTTGAACTGATTCTGTTGGTGGACAAACATGCCGTTGAGATTGTGAACGAAATATACGTGTTTTTAAATCAAATCGACTTGGTGATGACGGTGGACGATCGATGAGTATTAATGGAACAGGACGATGTTCAGCATAAACAGTATCATCTTTACCTAGACAAAATAAGAAATCTCTTTTTCAATATATTCTTCCAAACAAAGACTTCACTTTTGCACTTATTTTGTTCTTTTCAAGATATTCATTTCATAAGAAAATCTTATGGGTTACAAAATGAAAACAACAAAAGATCGATTTTTTGAAAAACAAAGCTACTATCATCAGAAAGGTTAAATTTAGTCTGTGTTAAACGTTCAGAATAGTCTATTAGAAAAGTCAATTCAATGAACTAAGCATGCTTTCATTTGACTTTTTTTCCAGACTTTCGAATGACAATATCTATGCTGTTAAAATAAAATAAACCTAGAATTTTTAGCATTCAAGTTTTCAATGTTTCCACTTTCCACATCACATTAAACATTAAAAGGAAGAAAACTCACGTCAATCAACTTACTCATAATTAATTGATTTTACAAATGGTCAACGATAAAATTTCTGTCACCTATGTCGCAAGTAGTATTTATATAATTTTTTTTGAGAGTTTTTCAATTAATATTTTATAGTCAAAAAGAAAATAAACGACTTCAAAGTTGATTTAATTGCTATTCTTGAATTTTTATTTCTTTCATTACTTACTTTTATCTGCTCTATAAAATGGTGATTGTTCAATAATACGAAATTCTTCTGGTACTAATTTTCGTTTTTCATCAACACCACCACGCATTTGTCTTTTTAATAATTCTTTAGTTTGTTCTAATGTTAGATTAAGTCCAATATTTTCATTATCAAATAAAACTGTCATTTCTTTTTTTTTCTCATCTATTGATCCATTCTTTTGTATGGCTTTTGATGCTGATGTTTGTCTTCGTTTAATACTTAGACTTTTACGTTTAGCTGCTGATGCTGATAATATTGGTGGTGTAGGTGTTTTTGTTACTGGTGCTGCATCGTCTTCGAGTGTGTAATCAAATTTAACTGGTTCGAAATTCATTAATAATAAACTACTTTGTGTATTAACAAGAATTCTATTCAAAATAATAAACAATTTATAGAACACTAAAATAAGAAAACAATCTATAGACCTATTTGATGTTGCTGTAAGACTAGTAACTGGATCAGAAACACTATTACCACGCATAACACGTAAACAAAATCCACTAAGTACACTCCAAATACGTATTTTACCGTCAGCACAACCAGTTAATATTCGAAGATAAAGAAATTCAATGCATAAAACTTCTCTAATTGTAGAAAAAGAAACAACAACAGATATTTTACCAACTATTGAAATGAATTTATTTTTATTTACTTTGGATGACGAAATGTACATAAAGGTTTATTTAATGGTCCTTGTGCTGTCCATACGCTAGCATAATTATCATGCGATGATGATGCTATATGCCATTTATCAAATTTAACATCCGTAATTGCTAAACGATGTTTGATAGACTATTAAAATAAGCAGAAAACAATTCTTTTTTCTTCTTTTAGTTTCATATTGTCGAATTACTTTAATAAGTGCTCCACTTAGATTATGCCAAACTTTTATTTTTCCTTGAATATCACCTGATAATGTCGTATCATCACTAATAGCAACAGCTGACACAGGATGTTTATGTTTAAATATTCTCCATGGTCGATTATGTTTATATCTCCATACTAAGATTTTAAAAAATTTTTTATTAATAAACTAAATAAATAGATTTCAAAATTCTTACTCAAACAAAGATTATCATTGCCACCAGCAGCAATTAAATCAAGAAAAACAGCTAAACAAGTTACTGTTCGTTCATGTCCATGATATAATTTAGTACAACGACCTGTTTCTATATTCCAACAACGAACAGTTAAATCATAACTACCCTATTTTGTTTTGATTTAGATACAAATATTAAATTTCAGAATTTTTTCAAAACAAAATACCGTAAATATACGCTTTTTACTCTCTTGTACAACAATACAATGAACAGAAGCAGCATGTCCAACTAAAACCATTGGTCGTTCTTGTGCCGATTGCATATCAATAAGTCGAACTCGACCATCACGTGATGTTATAGCTACAACACTTTCACCACTCATATGTACAATACGACGACGGTCAGAACTGCATAGTACAATTAATAAAGAACAATCGAATCAATTCATGAATACAGATAAACAACAATTAAATCAAGAATATACAGAGGAGATGGGTAGCAGAACATCGATTGGAAAGATATAAGGAAAAGCATATATTGTCAAATGACTAATCTGCAATTTTTTATTCACTTACGAAGCTATTTTTTAAAGTAACGTGTAATGATTAAAGAGCTAGAATGGATTAAAAAATATAGAATGAATCTTGTAGCAAAAAGAACAGAATCCAACTTTTTATAGAAATCTTCTCTTGATTTTTCAATTAGTTTATAGGTTAGTTCAATCGAAAAATGTTCACCATGAGTGGCAGTGATTCATTTGTTTTTCAAAAGAATCATTTCATTTTAACTCCATTTTCTCAAAGGTATAATATTTAGAAAACTCATACGAACTCATCAGTTGGCAATTACATAAAACATACTTCAAATTATTATAGACAGTTTTTATTGAAAAACAAATTTATTCAAAATTATTGAATAAGAACTCAAGTTTTTATTTTATTTGGCATTTCCTTAAGTATTGATACTCATGAAAAGTATTGCCCTGGATTTCAACACAATTATTCATTCTCATTCTCAAAGTATTGAATATGTATATATATTGGGCTAAAATAGTTTTATTTTAGTATATACAAGAGGGAAGGAAGTTTTAGGAAAACAATTGCTACACTTTGTAGTGTTGATGGATCGCCCATGCTCGATTCAATTTGGCACGCTTCATTCCATATAATGCACAATTTGATATGCTCTTTAACTTGTTAGAAAACACTTGAAATTTTTTTTTTCTGAAAGTCAAAACATTTATGCTTGTTGATACGTCTTGTCTTCTTTTACAAATTTATAGTATTTATTTTTCCGAATTTTATATGACCTATTGCGATAAAAAAAAATGTTGAGATTTCATATCAAATAACAAAATAAAGTTTTCAAAATGATAGCAGACAAGATATCTATATCATTTTTCGTATCACAACTTTCAAGACTTCAATATCAAATATCGAGGTTTTTCATAGATTGAAAGCAAGCACGAATGTTTTTATAGTTACGTATGACCTATTTTATTCAACAGATATTCGAAAATATAATTCAACAGTTGATAAATAATCATGCAAATCATTGTTATATTTTTGTACTTAAATTTCAGTAAAAAAGAAAATCGATCATTTCTAGTAGCATTAACCTCTTATGGTGTTATGTACTTTTAAAAAGCATTTAATAAAGACATCCTACAGTTAGAAAATATTTTTCTCATAATGAAACAATACCAAAATGTTTTCTTTTGTCCTTCGGTCTTCATTATCAATAATGCATTAATATAGCCTATAGGCTTAAAAAATAATTCAAATCAATTTATATCGAAAATACTAATGGCATTTTATTCTTTTCTTTTTTGTTCTATTGTTCCTATGGAGATGTCCATGACATTATATTCATAATAATTTTAATAAATTTCAATTAGAAAAAAAACTTACTCATCTTTAAGTAAAAGTACATTATATGGACCACAATAAACATTTCGTTCTTCCATTAAAACTAAACGTGTAGGCATAGAATTAGCTTCATAAATTTTATTCCATGTTGAAACATTTTTATCATCGGGTCTCTTTTTTCTTGCTGATGTTCTTTCATTTTCATTAAGTCGAAATAAATCCGGAACAGGTACAAGTGTATCACGAGCAAAATATGGATTACATTGTAAAGCAGCAGAACCCTATATGTATATATACATACAAACAATTACTCTTCAATTAATAGAAAAATCAAGTTTTTTTTAAAAATCTCAATATCAAACTGTGCCGTGATTAATAGAGAAAAAAAAACGGTGCTCAATCTGTGTGTTAATTCAATTTCATTGATATTCTTACACGATATGCAACAGTATCGATTGTTTTCTCCTATCTTTTTCTAATGACGTATTTTGTAATAAAAAATTTCAAGAAATTTTACCTGTAAAAGCATCATATCATCATAAAGCATTTTAGTCATTGTTGTTTCATCTTCAACTTCCATGGCCATTTTTTTCCAACAAATTGAAACAAGTTTACATTTATCAAGAGATTTCGTATCAAGCATACATAAAATTAATTTAGCTAAATAAATTGGTAATTGTCTTATAAAATCTTTATATTTTGGTGAACGTTTTGATGGTGCTGGTTGTTCATTATCAGAATCAATAGCATTCATTGTCGAAGATGCAAATGAAACAGTACTTTTTTGACGCATTGATGATGAAGATGTTGTTTTTGGACGTTTAAGAATAGGCACTGAAGGTGGTAATATTGAGAAAGAAGAAGATGGAATACTTAATGCAGATGAAAGTCTTAAACGACTATTATTATTTAGATCACTTCGGCGATCATCATCTTCGGCTAAAAATTTTCATAAAGACAAAAAATTTTGTTTCTTTTTTCTCTTGAATCAAAACTAACTTACAATCCATATCTTGTAATGACAATATATTCAATGCTATGGTAAAAATTAAATAACTCTCGCACCATTGAAGTATAGTTAATATAAATGAACCTTGAGAATATTTATCTTCATGATTAAACCATACAATAAGTTTTGTGGCTTCTTCTTGCCTTTTTATTGGATCACTATCATCATTCATATTTGTATTATCCATTGATGATCGTGCACTTGTATCAAATTTATTTCTTGTATACGTATAATCTATGCAAATATATATATATATATAACGAATGATCTTTTTTTCGATATAAAAATAAAAGTACCTTTTGCATCGACAAATGGTTTAAGAATTTGTGCTAAATGATTGAGTATATCAGGTTTAAGACGATTGATTAAAGCAAGAAGAAAACGTCGTTTCATAAGATCACCTGTTTGTAACCACCATTCTTTAGCTGCATGAATATGAGCATCAACTTGACATGCTTTACATTGACCGCATTGATTATATGGTTGATTTGATGAACGACATGTTACATTAAATGCATCACGAAATGATGTTAAACCATCACGTATAGCAGCATGAATATTATCTTGCTCGAAATTATTTTCAAATGATGATTTTTGATCTTGCATGTCTAGTTAGAATGAACTGTCAAGACATGAGAAGTTAAGTTTAAAACAAAAAGACAGCTGCCATTTTTATGTTACACAAATATGATTGCCATAGTTTTGTTTTACATTGACTACCATTAGATGGCGATAGAAAACAGATGAATAAGACTTTTTTTGGAATTTATTTCTCAGAAAAATATTAAAATTTGAAATTTCTAAGAGTGAATAGTTCTATAAATCATTATCTATGGATACGGAGAATAAAACCAGACACAAGGTTAGGTAATACCCATGAAGGAACCCTTTGAAGTGTCCCCTTCCAACTACAAAGATCTTTTGCCTATTGATTCTATATAAAATTGTAATCAAAATTCTAGAAGGATTTGAGTTTCTATTGAAATTTGACTGAGATATCGAGTTTTTAAGACGGCTACTTTCTAGATGTCATCGGTTTTCCGAAAACTCGTGTTTTTTTTTTAATTTGCTCTGAAACTTAGTGCATATAGAGAACTCAACTAGGCTAACTTCAATAAAACAAACTTAAAAGTTTTCAACAAAAGTCTTTACAAGAAATAAGACTTTCATGATAAAGAACTTCTCCCATTGGATAGTGTATACAACATGTATTCTTTGAAACCTTCATACCTAGAAAAGACTTTGTTGAAAACTTCTGAATTTTTTTATGGAAGTTAGTGTAGTTAAGTTCTCTATATAGGCAAAGTTTCAGATAAAAATTTGAAAATAAAAATTTTCCGGAAATCCGGAACTTCTAGAAAATAGATACAGTAAAAATTTGATAGCTTAGGCATATATCAATAGGAATTCACATTCTTTTAGAATTTTTATTAAAACACTATGCAGTATCTAAAGGTAAAAAAAATTTATTGAAATCAGCAGGGGGCAACTGAAAAGGTTTCTTCGTTAACTATGATGATTCTCTTCATTAGTTTTCTTTTATTTGTATGAAATTCAAATCAAGTTGAATCAATTATTTATTTAAATACTTGTTATCTTACTTTTTTTATTTCCATAGAAGATTATTTTATCTAACAATTCATGCATGTCTGCTAAACAATATCTACTAACTCTTAAACTACAAACTTTTTTTTCTTTTTACTTCACTACCACCTACTTAGTTTCTTTGTGTTGAAGGTAATGATGATCAAATAACATTCAAAGCATGCAAAAAATTATGTTTATACAAATATGCTTAGTTGAAGGTGAAAATAACTCTTTTTTTTTGTGTTAACTTTATTATTCATGATGATAAAAAAACAATACGTTATTGTTTAACTTAGAGGAAATCAACTAAAATAAAGCAAATAAAATCGCACTAGTAGATTTCTTCGGGGACTAATAACATAACCATTTTGTTTTTCTATTTGATTTAAAGAAAAAAAAAGGACCAAATATTTGTGTTTTTTCGGTCTTTGACAAATATGTACTTGATAATATTTTACTTTTAATTTCTAGAACTTTATTAATGAATTAAAGAAAAAAATAATAAAAATCATCTTTAATTTTCCTTTCTGTTCATAAATGTAAAGTTCACTAGCTAAATTTTTTTGGTACAGCTAACTCATTGATTCTTGGTGATGCTTCATATTTAAGCGCACCATCTGGTACATGTCGTGGAAGAGGTAATTCATATTGATAATTTTTATGGCGTTTAACTGGTAATGCTAATTCATTTAAACGTGATGAACAATTAGCACGTACTGCTGCTGGAGTAACACCTGAATATTTTGGATTACTTATATAACGAGAAAAACCTAAAATTAGTTTCTTAGATTTTGATGATTTCAAATAAAATTAATATTTGAAATTTTACCATCACGAATAGTTGTATCTTTACGTAATTTTGGTTTTGATAAAGACGTAATTCGATCTGTTGCTTGATAATTAAGTGCTGACATTGATACGCTAGTAAATGGTGATCGTTCATATTGATAAACTTTTCGTTCATCAGATTTCGTTGAATAAAATGATGATGAAACAAAAGCCATTGTTCTCGTGCAAAAACGTGGCAACTAGCAACAGACACGATTTGAAATGACAAACAAAAAAAATGTAAAAACACTTTTTTTAATAAGCATATGTTTCGTGTACATGTCTCTGTGTGAAGTGTCAAGTGGAAGCAAAAAAGAAGAACATAAGAGCAGTAACAACAGCAACAACCGTATTTGTAAAACATCATAATAATGGTTCGATCGAATAATTGATTAAGTTTAAAGTTCTTTTCTTGTTTTTACAGTATTGTTGCTAATAGTAAATTAACATTTCGATATAGAGTATATTCCTTGCTAAGAATTATCAAACAAACTAAATTTTATTTGAAAAAAGTAAATACTATCACATGTTACAGTACGAACTAAATATATACCTTCAAGTATAGCTAAATTTTGATGTTTTGTTCCTAGAAGAATACGAATACTTTATGCACTTTTTTCGGTCACAACAAACTATACTAATTTTTTTTTTCTGTTAGACATTTTCTAATATGAAGCCTTGAATGTATAGAAGAAAAAAAACACGATTGTCAATAAAGTTATCGAAGAAGTGAGAGATTAATTTTATATATGTCTAATTTCATATATAATATGTATAATAGAACTCTCGACTTTATTCAATCCAGTTTTGAAGTATGCTATGTTGAAATTAATTCAATGATATGAAGAACGTCTAATAACTGTTGATTCCTTCAAGTGATACTCTTTTCTTATGTTTCTTTAGTAGGATAGACTAATATTTATAATATATATATACTCACTAGATGCTATATTTAATCTACACTAGAATTTGAGCCTTCTATCTCTTACAGTACAGAGATAAGACGCATATAAAATCCATAGAAATTTCTTCAATTAGTTTTAGAAATATCAGCAATGGAAAAACAATTAAGCCATTATTATTATTTATTCGAAGGATTATCAAGAGAGAAAAATTAAACAATTTATTTTTTTCTGATGACTGTAACATGAAAAAACGATAAAACATGCGAATGAGTTACATAAGCATACAAACTGATTTTTAGTGACTAAGTGAATTGATAGACCGCTACCGTTTTTTAATGTTTATTTCTTTTTTTTTTGTTCTTTTAGTTAAGTTACCGTGATTTTTTTTTTAAATGGAGAAAATAAAGGCAAATAATTTAAGAATAGAAAAGGTTTATTACAGCAAAATGCGAGAAGCAACTAATGGCGAACTACAGAGTCGACTGAAACAAGCAATAGAACAATCTGACAGGCAGATACGTTAACATTGATATACATTTTTCTTTCTTCTTATGTTTCAATAAATTCATTTTACAAATTTCCTACAAGCCGTTATTTTGAGTGATAATTCCTAATAAAATATTTAAAACGGTTTCGAAAATTTTAACAATTTTTTTCGTTAGCTTTATTTTAGTGGTTATAAAAGGTAGAAAGTTTAAATTCTAGTATAGAAAAGATCTAGACATTTTTAGTATATAAACTATAAATATCAGCTTATTCCACTGAAGAAGCATATAAGAGAAGAATATGAATTGCAAGGATCAAAACTTATTAGAGATCTAATAATAGTATATCAGATAATAGATATAATAATCTTTTTTCGAGAAACTTCTAGATTATTCTTCATTTTTGAAGAAAGTAATTTATTCGAAAGATAAAACAGCAAAGAGAAAGAATTAAAAAATCCTGACTATTAATTAATTGTATAATCTTTTCGTTAATAAATAATTATATGGAGCTGAAGCTTTGTACAAAAATTGCAAGTGCCTAGTTAAACATAAAAAGGCATTCCAGGGTTATATCTTGTTCTAAGTAGAAGCTAGGATAATTTTAGTGTCTATTACATTTCCAATGGCATGCATTCTGGGTGTAATTATTTTCAGAGCTGCTGGGCTCTACTCTTTTTATACGAATATAGAACAATAACTTGATGGTATATTTCTTGAGAAGTTCTTTTCGTTTCTATACATTTTCTTTACATGAAATGTATCAAATATGATTTATTTGAAAAAAAGAATCTTAGATCAAATTGCATTTAATGATAAATGAATGGCTGAGTTTTTTTTCTCTCTAAATATATCATTTGATTTTAAGCCATAAAAATTTCAATTTTGAGAACAGATATGAAAAATTTTTCTACGAGCTAGAAAGATTCATATACAATCTTTAAAAAGTGGAGGGAACGCAATAATTTTTTTTCATTCTGCAATCTTTTTCATGAGAAAAATAATGATTTTTGTGGAGAAAAAAATGAAAATTTTTTCAATAGAAGATGCACTTCTTCTTCGCTGCATTCTTGATGTTACCGTAAAACTATTTTGATTTAAATAAACCAATCAGAATAGTTTACAAATTAACTACAAATTTGACAAATATTTCAATATCTGACATTTAGAATTAAACTTTTACGATAATATAAAACGAGTTTAATATAACTAGTTACAAGTCATCTTTATTTTCAAAAGACAAAAGAAAAATAATAATAATTTAACTCATTAAAAACGAACTTTGAGCTTTGACAAACAATTTTTTATATGCACTGTGAATGATACTTTCAAAGTATCATTTATTTATATATAAAAAACAAACGTCAAAAAGAAAACGAAAATTATATCTGCATATGTCCTATTTTCTTGTATCTTATATACATACGTAAACATAAATACATACGATATAAAGTATAATGTTTCGATCTCTGTGACTAGACAAAATAAAAGGATAAAATCCTTCATTGGAATGTCCTACTAGAAACAAACAAAAAAACTGTTCAAGAGAAAGACAAAAAAAAAAGACAAACGTAAACAACACAAAATCAATTTTTGATTATTAATCGTTCATGAATATCCGATCGACATATAGGGCATATATCTAATTTATATGCACATTGTTCACATAAACCTGTATGTTGACATGGTTTAAGTATAATATTAGCTTGTGAATCTACACATAATAAGCAATCGTGTTCATTAATTTTTATCGAACGTAATAATTCTAATTTTTTATATTTCGGTAATATAAGTTTATCGTTATCAGATAAATAACCATATTCATTAAATGTTTTAAAAGATTTTACGGTTGTTGGAGGATACCGAAATGGTTTTGAACCAAAATTAAAACGACAATGTTGATAAGACATAAAACTTGCTGCAGCAAAATAACCATCCGTTGTAGTGTTTGATGTTGATGTGAATAATTTTCGTAATGGGGCAAGTGAACGACCATTTAAAGAAAAAATTACTTCACGACGATCGAAATCAATCAAACAACCTAAAAGAATTTTTAAATTAAATTTTATCCACAGTCATTGCGAGGAAACTTCAACTGTTCAATACTTTGAAGTCGAAGATAGTGTAATTTTATGGTATTTTTATAAATAAATGTCGTGGCCTCCTCAAGAACATCAGTAAAAACTGATTCACGAATTTCGACTCGAAACCTTCCATGGAGACAGCCTTTTATAAGAATAGTTTTACGTGAATGTTTCAGATCTTGTCGTTGTTCTTATTCCAAGATACAACTATAGTAGTAATATGTCTTTTACATCGCTCATATAAACCAGCACATTTGATGTTCTCTTATCTCATGATAGAAACAAATCAAAAGACCAGAAAACTTAACAATAGAATACTCCTGTTAAGACCTGTCTCTGTGCAAAGTTTTAAATCAAAATTCGAAAATCAGTTTCTCTGGTATTCTTGAGGAAATCAAGGCATTTGTTTAAAAAATACTGTAAAAGTGCAGTATCTCTATAGCAAAAAGCTAAGGGCACGAACTCTTTTTAGGATATTCATAGGTCATTCGGATATAGATAGTGCACAGTTATAGGACTTCTCTTGTTCATAATATAGTTATTTTCATACTAAAGATATCTTCTGATGCATTCATTTTTTTTTAATACGAAAGGTATTATATTTATATGATTAATAAAAACAAGGCTATGAAAATTTCGAAAATATATTTTCTTGAAAGTAAAACTATAAAGTTTAAGAATTTATCGATTATTAAGACAGAACTCAGTATTCATGTAGTTATTATGTTCGATTTAGTTTTACAACTCTTATCAGCGCTTTCTTTCATCAAAAACATCTCAGCATCTTCATGAGCCTATGAACTTGATAGAATAAATTTTTCTTTGTAATTGAAAATGAAAAGTATGTCAGTTTATAGAATCATCTTACTTAACATCTTTTAATACAGAAAAAAAAATGAATTACTTAACATATAAGTAAAATACTAATGATGGAAGGTTTCCAATTGTCGGGACGCTTTCCAACTGATATTTTGACTAGAAAGTAGATCTTTGTGAGTGTAGAAAAATCTCACAATATTTTGAACTCACCGATCTATATTCAAGAAATATTGAATTTTCAAACTCTTTCATATGTTTTGAAAATCTTCTTCTTTCATTATCAAGAAGAATCTTAAGTCATCTCAGAACTTTATTCAATAGACTCAGCTATTGAAAAGCTTTCAGATAAGTTTAAATCGACTTTACACCAACTACAATAGATAAAAGGCGAAAAATTACATTTGGAGGGTGCGACCGTATCATACTGAAACTTATCGTAGAACTTTTCGATAGTAGAGTCTATCGAATAAAGTCCTCAGATGGCTTAAGATTCCTCTTGATGCTGGAAAAAAATAAGATTTTCAAGATATATGAAATTTGCTTTTTTTTTGGAAATTGACAATTTGATATCTCTTGAACGATTCCTTCGGAAGTGATTGATTTATTCTACATTATCCAATATGAAACTAGAAAAAAATCTTACCAACAATATCTCCAGGTTTCCAAGGAGGATTTGTATGTCGTATTGATTTTGCACCAAACCATATTAAATTTCTACAACCATCATATGCTATAGAATATTGATCATCACCAATACCATAACCTTCATGATTCATAAATTTTGATTTTTTTGTAGCCCAACCAATTTGCATAACACCATCAGTAATAACAAGTACTTCATAATACCAAACACCTGAATTAACATTAAATGTACATCGAACACTTTCAAATGAAACACTATCACTACGAGCTTCAAGACCATCAGGACCAATTTTTAAATATTCACTGACATCTTTATCATTAAGCATTACATTTATATATTGATGATCGATAGTTTCATATGATGGTCGACGATAATCAAGTATAAATACATTATCAAGTAACCATTGAGCATAAAAACCTTGACAAAAGAAAAGAAAAGATAAAATAAAATAAAATTTTACATATGTTTTGTTTCTTTTTTTTTCATACCAATTTGTCGTTTAAGACAAATATCTGATAATGCCCATGATTCATAATATTCTAATACATTCATTTTTGATTGCTCATTATTATTAATCGTTAATGATTGTAATAAAATATGTTTTGATTCAGATGTATGAGAAAATTTTTCAAGAGCTACTAATGCAAATAAAACAATTTTTAATACAGATGAATATTTTGCTGAAACATCTTTATCATCGAAATCCAATGATTTTAATTGATTATAATTATGGATACCCAAATAAATTCGACCAATTAAATATTCCAGTGCAATTGTATCCAACATTGATGCACTAGTTGGACCAACTATAAACAATCATAATAAAGAAATTGATATTTAATAGAAAAACAACAACAAACAAGACTAACCGAGTTTTTCAGCAAGACAACCAAGTACAACTAATGTATTACGTTCATGATGTAAATTATCATCAGATTCACTTTGATTAGATATATCGGACGTCTTCATTTTTTTGATAGAAGATGTCGAACGTTTTGAAGAACGAAGACTGGTAAATGAAGATATCTTGTTTACTCTTGAAGAGAAAATGTACAATACAATCAAATTAATAGATTGAATATTTAAATGAGTAAACTAAAGCTTATATTAACCTATAAAGTCTCAAATAGTATTGTCTTATAGATACTCGTCATGGTCTGAACTTAGAGTGTGATGGTTCTAAAACAAAGCGAATCTGTTAACCATGAAATAGATCCAAAAATTCTTAAATCTATATCGAAAAGACGAAAAAATAGATATTCAATTTTTAAAGAGTTCCGATATCCCAAATCAGTTCTGCAAAATGTTACCACTTGGTTTCTTGTCAATAAGTTCTCTGAGCCGCTACCACTATCGATCGATACGTCGGCTTACATCTGTACTCCTTCATATTCAAAAAGTAATGATACTTCTTGTTTTGACAATAAGAATTTTTTCTATGCTAATTGGATTTCATGATTCTTTTACTATATAAAATATCTTTTGTAAAACTGAAGAAAATCGATATATTGAAAGTATTGTTAAACAATGACTTGTTGTTTTTTTTAGAATCAAAAAATGATAAAGTGATATTAGATCTAAATAAGAAACGATTTACTTTTCTTGTAATGGTTGTTCATTAACTATATCACATATATGATTATTTATAACCGGTGTTGTTTCATCACTTTGAATATTTTCATCATAATTAATATTTGTTACTCGACCAACATGTGGTTCAATCGATGAACTTACTGCATGTTTTTCTAATTGATTACTATTTTGTATATTAGTGATTTTTTTAATATGTTCATCAATAATTGTTTCAAGCATTTTTATTCTCGAACAATTATTTGAACATACTTTTTTTATCAATTGTTGTAATAACTCTTTTGATGGTAATGAACATTCATCAAGTAATAAAGCGATAACTGTTGCACCTAATGGATCATTCATTGGTACACGTTCAATTAATGCAATCATTACTTCTAACCATCGATCTTCATGATTAGCAATACGTGATAGAATTAACATAGCATGAGGTGGTTCTTGATCTGTATCAGCAACTGTTCGAACAATTAAAAGTGTTTCATCAATAAGAGAATTTAAATTATATGGTGAAAATGTACGAAGATTTGCTAATCGAGTGGCGAAAATACTTGGCTCATATGAAGTTGTACGACGAAAAACTGGTGACTCTAATCTTGAATTTGTTCGATTTTGTGATCGCTGATGTTGTTGTTGAATACAATTGCTACAATTACCCATTAAAGATTATCTACAAAGAAAAAAAAAAGGCGATATAAGATAATTCAATTTTGAATACATACAAATACACACACATACACACGTAGAAATACATATCCTCATACTCATTTTGTTGCTTTTTAAAATTGAATAGATACCCAAATAGAAAGAGAAAAAAACTAATAATATAAACATTGAAACAAGAAAAAAGCACACACACATTATAATTCAAATAAAAAAGAAACAAAGAAAAAAACAGATATGATCACCGGGTACAGCAAAAAGAATTAAAAATACAGATATAAACGAAAGGACGGTGATACGTTTAGTATTTTGTTTACAATAATTACGTTTAGATATTTTCTTTCCCTGTAATTTGTTTGATATATTTTTTTTTTCTATTCAAATAGCTATTACTTTGATATGTTTATGGACAAGAAATACAAAAAAAACACACGAGAAAAGCACCGACAAAAATAGATATTTATCTTTAATCTGAATTAGTTGCTTTTTCAACTTGAACTTGAAGACGACGAGCTGAATGTCGAGAATGATTTCCTAATGATGGAACAGAAAGAGCATCAGCAGAATCAGATCGTGTATGTTTGGATGTTGTTGTTGTTGTTGTTGTTGTTGGTTCTCTTCGTTTAATAATTCTAGATCGAAAAATAGTACGCTTTGTTTTTATCGGTGTTTCACCTGGACGAACAAATTGGCCTTCAATACGTTTATTTGTTGTATTTAACAAAGATGAACGTGGTGGTATAGGTGGCGGAGATTCAAATGTTTGGGATTCATCATTAAGTGACGATAATTTTGATGATGAGACTGTTGAAGATGGATCATTACTAGGATTAGTACCATTCATTATACGTCTACCAACAGGTGGATTACCTAATTTTATTTGCAGTGATCCTGATGGACGACGTGAAGAAGATGAAGTACTGGACGGAGACGACGATTTCGTTGTAGATGTTACTTGTACTAAAAGTAAGGTACAATTAATTAATCACACAAAACAAGTGAAAATAGTTTTCTGAAGTAATATGTAAGAGTTTAAGTACAAATAGTATAGTTTTAACAGCAACATAAAGAGTTATTTCAGCTTTAAATATATACTCGATCAGAAATAAGCTGACAGAAGACTAATTAATGCCTAATCATAAACAACAAAGGGAATGAACATTTACTCCCTATGTTCAGTATGGGATCTTATGCCAACTGTTTACGTTTGAGCTTCACTTTGTGTTTGAATGCATGAGTTCCTTCTGGATAGATGATTAGAGAGACAGATCTGACGGTTCGAATCTCTGCTGAGAGTATTAGATGTCGGTGATCTCTTCTACACACACTCCATCCGCAGTCACACGAACAACTATGCGCACCCAACCCACACACAACTACACCAAAACCAACAATACCCGCATCTACACCCTTCAACGCTCCGATAACCTAAAAAAAGAAGGTGACGAGATTAACGTCCCATAATCGAAAATGAAGACATTGAACCCTCTGAGATCATGTCTATTCTTCGTAAAAATGCATTGGAAACAAAGAATATCATCGACTGGAACAACTGAAAGATAATTGATAGGATTGCATTCGTCTCTTCCTTTTATCCCAAAATCCATTGCTATCTTAGCATCAAAACTGATGCTGAATCGAACCGTGAAATTCGCCATTCGAGTCACCTATCTAGAAATGACTCATGCATTCAAGCTTATAGTGAAACTCAAACCTAAATGGTTGGTATAAGACTCCAGGGAATGGACATAGAGAGTAAACGTTCACTCTCTATGCTGATAATAATCTGGCACCAATTAGCTCGTTATCACTTTCGTTCTGACGGAATGTTTGTTTTGTTTCTTTTTTTGTATTTACTCAATTGTGTCTGTCTTAAAAATGAAAATGAAAATTGTTAAAACATCGATTTCGATAAAGCTAAAATGTTCTTTAAATCCGCTGTTAAAACTGTACTATTTGCAACAGAATTGAAAATGTCTGCTTTCGAAAATGACACACTTCCTTTATTTATCATATGAATCAAGCCGATAAGGAATATCATAATGAAAAGTATAACATAAAAATCTCAAGAAATTCACACATTAATGATTTTCTGTTTCGTTTTCCTTACATGGTTGATTCTCATCACTACTTGTCGATGTACATAATGAAACATTACCATTTGCTTTTATCATAAATACAAACATTTTATGCACAAATAAATATTGTTTCTAAAAATGAAATACATATATATTTCAAATAAAATGAAAGTATTCAAAACACTTCTTTACTTACAATTGTTTGAATTAATGCTATACGAAATTGACGAATATGTGTAGCTATTTCATAGATAGGATAAGGTTGATAAGTTTTACTTAATAATAAACGCTATATAAGCAAACAAGATATATACATATAAACTATGACGCGAAAGTTTCAACACAAAAAAAGTTCTCTCATTTTTCGGCCATTACAAGATAATTTATTAGAGCCATAATCAGAGTTTTTTGCTCCTTCCGAATTTATGTTTAGATTTTCTATCTGGAGTAAAATTAAACAACTATCAGTAAATTTTTTGAAAAAATTCTACATTGTATCTATATAAAATAAAATAGCGGTATTGTCCTAGTTTTTAGAATCTTCAACTTGGCATTATTGTCTAGCACTGAATTCTCTACAAAATGAAATATTATAAATAAAGAACTAGTTTCTATGAAAATTAGCGCTAATCAACAACTCACTAATTCAAAAATACAAAAGTAAATACCACACTTTGTAGAGCAAACTTTGCACTACGAAATTGTTTTGCATTTTGAATTTGGTAGGTTTCAGTCGAAATAAAAATTGACTAAAATAGTATTCTATACAATTATCATTTTGAACCTTTTGAAACAATCTGATGATAGTTGTTCAGTCTTACTCTAGAAGGAAAGTCTGAACATATACTGGACAAAAATGAAAAAATTCTGATTCTAACTAACTGCTTCTGACTCTAGCCAATTGTCGTTTTTACTTGACCGAAAAATAAGAGAATATTTTGTGCCAAGACTTTCGCACCATAACTTATATTTTAAAAAACTAGAATGTTATTTTCGTTGAAATATTTTCTAACCTCATCACGAATTAAGAAACGACAAAGATCAACTGCAATAATACTTCCAGTTCGACCACACCCAGCACTATAAACAATAAGAAATATTATTTCCAAAAAAAAGTGTTCTGGTCTTTGTTTTAAACCTGCAATGTACAAGAATAGGTGTTTCAGGTGACAGACTTCGATCATCATATAATCGTAAAAGTAAGTCAAGTATTGGTGCTTCATCGTTAGGTACATCATGATCAAGCCAATGTAAAAAATGATAAAGTAATATATGCCGTCGATTTTCTCCTTGATTTATTACTAATGGGCGAATTTCGTAATGTTCGCAACTAAATGCTTTGTCATTGTTTTCATCCTATTATCAAAAAAGTGTTTCAATGCAAGGAATTAAAAAGAAGAATAGACAAAAATTATATAACTGCATACTTTGCTAACACGATAGAGACCGAATTGAACTGATTTTTCTTCATCGGGCCAATAACGACGAAATTTTAACTGAAAGAAAAAAAAAAGAAACAGATTGAACAAAAGATAACAAAGAAAGAGGTCGATAACTATTAATATTGCTCTAGTATAGAAATATGATTTCTGTTATGTCAAATGATCACACAAGATATCTGAAAGTGAGCTGTGGTAGAATTAGCCAATGGTTCTCACATGTACATTGAACCGACCTCTCTTGATGATAATCAGTATTTTTTATCTATCTATCTTATTAGCAACTGGGCTATTTCGTATAGATGAATAATCATTTTCAAGCGTTTCAAAATGGTATAAAAACATCGAGGAAAAAACACTGACCACACAAAGAAGTCCCAAAAGAACTATTATCGAGCCAAGATTTTGAGCCTTTTTTACTAGTATTCAGTAGATGTCGGTTAGAAAATTACGATTTGGATAAAAATTAATATGATATTCTGAATCAGCATCCAAAACTGAGTGAACTTATGTACATTTCAAGAATTTTCGAAATGTAGTTTTTTTTTCGTCGAAAAATTCACTCCTGGTTCTCTTCCGAGTTGGGTCAAGAAGTAATTTTCATAGAAAAGTTATTTTGACAGTGAGAATCAAGTTCTAAGGCTAGAAAACGATAATAGAAGTCCAAATAGAAGATAAATAAACAATGGAAACAGAGTTTTCATGAAACTCATTTTTTGACCCAACCGTGAGAAGGAACCAGGGGTAGATTTTTCGACGAAAAAAAGTTTCGACAATTTTTAAAATACACGAAATTTTACTCAGTTTTTGGATGCTGATTTAGAATATCATAATAGTTTTCATACAAATTATATTTTTCTAATCGAAACCTACCGAACAGCAGTAAGAAAAGACTCAAAATCTTGTCTCGAGGACAGTGTCATAAGGATTTCTTTGTATGGTCAGTTTTTTTTTTCTCGAAATTTTTATATAATTTTGAAGTCGTTGAAAAGCGCCATCGAGTCATATGAGTGCTAATCTGATTAGTTTTTGAGTTGTTAGATCAAACAGTTGGCCATCCTCAATAGTCATTTACTATTTCAATCGAGGAGGACACAGCACGAACAAGTGTTATAGATATAACTTTATTAGAGATCACTTCGGGATAGAAGAGCGACAATTACCTGAACAACAATTGATCGTATGTTCGATAAAAGCGTGATTCTTTTTTCATGCCTTTCAAACCTTGATTTATACACGTATGATTTAATCGTACAGAGTACAGCGTGAGAGCGAGAGTGACATATGAAAAATAAGTATGCACCTCATGGAATTAATCAGTAGAGGATTTCGTCGAAAAACGATAACTAAATGTTGTCATTTACTTTTTGAATTGATCGAAATGTTACGAAAAGACTGAAACAATATCCATTTGGAAATCTCAAAAGCTACAATAGGCAAAGGATTGTTGTCCTTGAATAGATTATTGGTTATTTTCTTGACTTCTGTGAATCTAATAAAACGTTTTGCTGATTTTAGTTTCCCACATTGCGATTGTTTGTCATAGATCCCGTTGAGGTTCTTGAGTGGAACTTTGACATGACAGAAATTATGTTTTCTGTAGGAGACCGATTTCATCAACTGTCAACGCCTTTCTTTTCTTACGCGTCCAGCTTCAATTTCATTAGCTGTGCATATAACAGATGTTATTTGAAATTCCCAAATCATTCGAAGAAAATCAGTTATTGATTCATCACTTGGTCCTTGAGCTGCAATATATCGACGGTTACCACAAAAATCCTTTATTTAAAAAAAGAAGAATACTTCAAAAATTAAAATTGCACTATTTTTATTTAATTTACTTCAACGAACGATGCATTTATATAATCCGAATTGTTTTCTTGTTCAAGAATAACTCGATATTTATCATCTAGAATTTCATTAATTTTTTTTCAGAAAAAATTAAACTTCTTAAAAATTTTCTTTAAACTTACATGGTAAAACATCTTTATAGCGATTTTTTAAACGATTCATAGGTTTAGCACCTTCGATACTAGGACATTTATCTTTAGCATTAATCATTGCTTGTTGTAATTGCTTTAAATAAAAGGAAATATAAATAATGATTATTATTATGAAAAAAAAAACACAATTCTTTTTCTTTACAGCAAATTGTCGACCGATTTCAGTTGAATCGGGATCACGCGATTGTTCATATTCAGTAATAAGTCGTTCAGTTCGACTACAAACATTATCTTCATCAGGATTTTTCGTCATCTATCTAGAAAAAACAACACACGAAATTTTCTTTGAACTTATTCTTCTTGCATATCATGAGAATGAGAATCTAGTCCATTTCCTCCTCCTATTCCTCCATTAATAATATCTTTTTGTTGTTGTAAATGTTTCGAAAGTGTTTGTATGATTTTTGGTTGTATTAATTCATCAATTTCATAATTTTGTGATATATCAAATATTTCCATTATACTTGTATCATATATTGGTAAACCAAGATGATTAAGAATTTGAATACAATTACTTAAACGTACAATTGTTTTTCGAACATCAAGACTAACAGATTCAATATTTTTAACATAACCACCTGTATCAACCATATTATTATCAGATGATGTTGATATTGGTGGGCATATCCATATAGCACCATTACAACCACGTATAACAGATGCACCACATGGTAAACTATGAAAATGATTTTTAGTACGTTTAACAAGTGATGAACGAACATGTACTAATATTCCTTCACCTAATTTTCCATATCGTAAATTACGAGTTTGAAGTGCTAATGTACCATCTTGATAGATTTGTTGAATTTCAGCAGAAAATAAATCACCTTCCTATATACATATAAAGAAAAAAACAATGAAAACTTAATTTTCTATAAAAATTTGTTATTTTAAATTTTTAAAAGTCAATTATCTTTGATATAGGATTGTAGACTAATAAAAGTTTTATGAATCCTAAATTATTGATCTAGTGGTCTATTCAATGTTAATTGTCGCAATTTTTTTTTGTTTCTAAATAATTACTTTGTGTGGGTACGAAGAAAAGATTAATGAAGTTATCAGCTAATTGAATCGATAGATTTACAAATACAGTCATACATAAATGTTCTGTATATTCACTCAAAGTCACAACTTATAGTATGTCTGAATAAGACAAAAAACGCATGGGATAGTTTTTAATAGTGTTCCGAAGAAAATTGATTTGTGCAAATTTAAAAGAGCAAGTTTTTTTTTATAGAAAACTGCGTTCTCTATTGAAAGAGTCTTTTTTCTTTGAATCTTCCGGCGTTTACATAAAGCAGGAAAAAAGGCGTGTTATTCTTTATACGTGACCAATTATAGTATTTTTTCAATGGCAATTCATTTATGATGAATATGAACTATAGAGCTCGACGTGAGTGTGTTGATTGAAGTATAATTATCAAATTTTAGCAAAAAATAATTATTAATGATGAAAGTTTTTTCCTTTTTTTCGGTATTTCATTCAATAATCATAAATTCTAGAATTTCAAATTATTTGAATTAAATCAAATGTGTGTCAATTATTTTCATACAAATATTAATAAAAATATGTTTAGTCTGTCCATTTCTTTACAGAAAGAAAAAAATATCTCAGAAACGCGTCTTGATTATGTATATATTATTAGTGTTAAATTAATTTTTACATTATAAACTCAGATAATGATAGATGTAAGGACAACCTTAGGTCATATTCATAAACACGATAACCCGAACAATGTTGAAAGAAACCTCAGTCTTTCGTTATTGTTTTCTTTTCTCTTATCTAAAAAGGGAATATCACCAAATGACAAATTACAGATAAGATAAGTCTTATTTCTATCAGCGAGTAGAAAAAGTCGAAAAGAATTCATATTCACGGGTAGCTCTTCTTGACTTATTGCTATTCGAAATAAGTTTTTCAAGAAAATGTTCTACTTTCATCTTAGAACAATTTCAAAATTTGCACAAAAAAAAAAGATATTTTCAATGAGATCAATTCATTGTAAAAAAATATCAAATTTTCCATTGTTTCCTATTCTGAGATATTAAAAGAAAAAGTCTAGCACTTTATAAATGAACTAATTCGATTTGACAACTTTATTTGTTTGATGATTTGTTACTCTACAAGATTCATTTGTAAAACTTTCGCATTTGTAAAAGATCGAGAATAAATATGTATTTACTTTTAAATACTGTCGCATATTTCTTTCATCATCTTCCATTCGTCGTCGATTTTCTCCACCCGGTAAATTAACTGAAGCTAATGGTAAATAAGAATCTAGACGTGATTGTATATCAACAACCCAGCGACTTTGATCAACTTTAAGTACACGTCCAATAACAACATGTCCAACTTCACCTAAATACCGTGCATTTTCAACAGGTTCAACACATAACAATCGATCAACTTTATTAACAACACCAGCAACCGATGCTTTCAAATGAGCTTTTGTTGAATCCAAATATGTTCCATGACCTCGCATAAAATTTGATGTATCATCTGTTAAGATTTTACCAGGAACAACTAATTGCTTTTGTACTGATGGATCAATTGTTGAAGTAGCCATAGCAATAAATATTTTAATTAGATAATCGGTTTGATCAAATATTGAATTAAAAGAAAAAAAAAGTTCAAGCAAAGAATCATACAAACCGGAAAGAAAAGTCACACATATAGGTCTGCAAAAAATAAATAAATCAACAAAATATTCATTGGTTAAAAAATATAATCAATGATAATTTAATTTTATAAAAAAATGTTTTCTAAAATTTCAATACATGATTTTAAATGTTTATTGAAAGTAAAAGAAAAGTTTTTTTTAATAGTTATTCAGCAGTGCATCTGTCATAGTGTTGACTAATGACATCTATCAAATCTTGAACATAACTTCTCGAAAAAATAACATTACAAAAAAGTTGATTTCATTTCATCGAAAAAGTCTATATTACTTTAACTCAAAATAACGGAAAGAAAACATAAATTAATTTAAAACTCAAGTATTCTCTTTTTCAAAATCACTTAATTGATATTCTTAAAATATTTGTTCATTTCTAATATTCAAATAGACAAAATTTTGATCGAACAATATGGTACACAAACGGCAGTATACGACGAAGAATACGAATAATTGTGACCGTCATCATCTCAGAAACTCTTTCTAAATGCCATCAAACTAAAACAAACTACTTGTAAATAGAGATGTAAGATGATTCATTGATCGGCGTTGGTAGCTGAGTTTTTTCGATGAATTTTTAAAAATTCTCTTAATTTCGAGAATAGCGGCGGCTCAGTTGATCGATTTACACTTCTACTTGTAAAATACATAAATCATTCAATTCTTTCAATAACACTTTATTAATACTTGAAAACAAATAAGATCAATTATATCTTTCATCTAAGTTACTTCACATACAATGAGATTTTTCATACACCATCAAATAGCACAACACACACATGAAGCATTTTTTCTATATAAAAAAAAATTAAAAATTTTTTTTTTGAAGAAAAATAAATTCTGCACTCATAAATAGTATATATATATGTATATAATACAAGATATTATTCAAAAAAGAAACTAAACAATTTTCGTAAAGCAAAATTAAAAAAAGGAAATGCACGGTATTTTTGTCTAGAAATGTTCGCGTGGTACAATTACATTAACAATTGGCATATTTGAACGACTATTTAGTGTTGAACCATGAGCTGGAAAAAAAAATAATAAAATAAGATATTTTAAGTATTATTTAACAGATTATTTACAAATTGATCGTTTTTTTGGTTGATTTTTTGTTGTACGATTATTTGGTGTTGAATAAAATGGATCTAGAATATTAAATTAAGTATTTAAAAAACAACAACTAAAAGGATTTATATTTTACCGGTAGATATAGGTTCAGGAGAAAATGAATTTGTACGATGAAAATCATTGCCTCGACTTCGAGACATTGCTGGATCATTGATTGTCACCGTTTTTTTCGGTTTAACACTGGTTATTTCCAAGCCAAATGCGCTAGCAGTATTTTCTTTAGATACAATAGGGTCATTAGAAAATACGGGGCCTATATTTCATAATTGAAGAAAGAAAGAATTCTTTTTATTTATTTTTTTTGTTAAATATATCTTACCCATATCTTCCATTAATTCTCTATGATGAAGATTAGCTCGTCGTTGTGCCGCTCTTGCAGCAATATCTTGTGTTTGTTTTCTTAGTTTAGCTTTACCTTTAACATTATTATTTAAAAATAATGTTGGTTCAACTGAGGAGTCATTTGGTGGTGTTGTTGTATGAACTTTCCGTTGTACTCCACCACCACCACCACCGCCAGTTGTCATATCACCTGTGTTGATTGGTACATCAACACTTTCAGAACTTAAACTAGCAAGAGAATTTCCTTTTGTCAATTGTGGTTTTAATGATTGTTCAAAATTGAAATGAGAATATGATATTGGTTTATTTCCTGTTAATGGTGAATCTTGTCCTAGGTCATTATTATTTGACTCATTATTAACACGGGTAAATAGATCTTGATCAGACAGAGTGCGATGTGAAATTATTGTTGACAATGGATAATTATTACGTCGATTAGCATTATTGGGTAAATGAAAGCTAGTTACTGATGTTGATGCACTTGTTAAATCTTCTTCAGCTATTTGAGATAGAAATGGTAATGTTGATGTTGTTGATGGTTTGCCATTAGCACCTGCTATTGAACGTGGAGAATGATCTAAACATATTGTTGATATAAAATCTATGAAATGAAAATAAAAAATACATACTTTTAAGATCTTGAATAAGTTGACCTTCATCAATATCTCGTGAATAAAGCTGATAAAGTTCTTCAAGATCAGATGGAACTAATATTTGATGTTCTTGACAAAAACAAATAATAACATTTTTTATTATAATTAGAATTAAAATTTTCCAGAGAATTCTTAGACATTCATTAGCAATTCATATCCGTTTTCAGTTCACATGTAAAAAAATATTTTTCTACATATCTCATTACATTCAAGTAAGTCTTTTTGAGTGCATTTACATATTATTCTTTTTTGTTCTTTTTTTCTTATCGTCTATAGATTTTTTTATGTTGTTTTGCATTATGAATAATCGAATTGATGTATGTTTTTCTTTAATACCTTATAATTGAAACCAGAAAAACTATGCTTTTATTACCTTGAATAAGTCGTCTTTGTTGATAAATTAATGTATCACATAAACTTCGATGTTGTGACATACGTAACAATTGTAAATCTTTATGTTTAATAGAATAATCACGAGCAAATATATCAGCTTGTAATTCAATAGTTTTCATTTCATATTCAAAATTTTGTGATAATAATTTTAATAATTCACGTTGTTCTTGAGTATTCATTTTTTTTGTTACTTTCTATATATAAAAATATGAAGAAAATTTCTTTTTGTTTTTGTTTTTTTTACCTCAAGCAAACGACGTGCATCAGCCTTCGATGTTTCAAATTCTTTTAGTTGAATTTTACGCTGTTTTTCTAATTTTGATTTTTCTTGTTCAAGTACACGTAATTCTGCACGAGCTCTTAGTGCCGTATTTTCTGATGCTATTGTATCAACAGTGATTTCCTCAGGAGATTTTTTACTATTTCGTGGACTATTTTCTTTATTTGATTCATGACTAAACAATAAACAATGTTTTTTTTTCTAAATAATTCTCATAATTCATTTTTATCCTACTGTTCAATAATTGATTCATTGCGTGTGCATTCATGGATTACATCCATAAGGCCACTATCAATTTCCAATAATGCTCGTCGAGCATCAATTTGTTTACGATAAGTTTGTAGAATATTTTCTTTTAATTTTAGACCTTCTTCAACACGAAGGCGTTCAGTTGTATTACTATCTATTTAAAAGAACATTATATAAATATAATTGTTTTTGTCTTATGAAGAAAAAATAACCTAGACTGTTAACCTGGAAAACTAATATATGACCTTTTCTGAATGAATGAAAGTGGCAAGTAGTTTTCATAGACATGCTTTTACCTTGATGAATAGGTGTCATCCGGAAGGTGAGAATATAATTAAAAAAGTATGACTCTGATGAAGAGAAAATAAACTAAGACCTGGTTATGTCAGAAGACAAAGCTTATGAATATTTTTTTGTAGTTATTTTGGTAATAGAATCAATTTTCTTCAGACAATAATTAAAAAAGAGAATTTCCGAGTCAATTCCAAGAAATAAAATGTAAAATGATTTTAAACATACCACTAAGTCGGCTAAATCTAGCTTCATTTGTTGTTGTTAAACGTATTTCAAGTTCATCTCTTTGATCACGTAACAATTGAACTTGACTACGTAGATCTTGTATTATTTGTTGATATTGTGCTATATGATAAGATACATCAATAACATTTCGACGTATCTATATGATATAAATATATATATATATATTATTTATTTGAGACAAATAAATTTAACAAACTTTTGTTTTGATATATTTTGCACGATCAGCATAATTAAGTGTATTACGTGATTCTTCAAAATGTACTGATGCAGGTGAAATATGTGCAATCATAACTGTACGAGAATTTCCTCCAAGAGAATCTTTTAATATACGTGTTAATTTACTATCACGATAATTAACATATTTTGTATTTCCTTTTTCACCTATATTTTTAAATTGAATTTATATATATTTTTTTTTTATGAGACAAATGTCAAACGTACTTAAAGCATTGATACAATTACCCAAAGCGAGTAATGAACGATTTATATGAGCACCTTAAAAATAGAATGATTTTTAATTTCTTAAATCTAAATTATTAATTTGTTTTTATTTATTTGCATAATAAAAATAGAACTTGTTTTTTTTGCCTCTATTGATTTTTAATTAAACATAAAATAAATTTTCCTTAGGAAAAAAAAATATTATGTTTTGTTTTTGCTTTTTGTCTAACTCTAAAACAACTAATATTTGTAAGGTTTCAAAATAATTTCATACCTTCCATCATTCGTCTACCAGTATTTTGTGTTTGTGCTGCACGTTCTGATCCAGCCAAATCAATCATATAAAGTTTAGCTTAAAAAATAAATTTAAAAATTTTCTTTATTCGAAAATAAAATAATTTAAATTAATTTTACCAAATCGAACTTGCTCTGTATGTGATCGAGTAACATCACGCTGTTTAATATTAACTTGTAAAACAGCATGTGATCGTGATGATGTTTTATTAGCTTTTGTTGGTTCTTGTGTACGTGCACGATTTCCTTTGTGTAACATTTCCATAACTTCTTCTGGTGTTCTAGCATTAAGTTCACTAAGGCCAGCAACTTGTATTGTACCTTTAGCATCTTCACGTAATTCAAGAAATGAAGATGATGGTGCAAGTAAATCACGTATTAATTCATTATAAATTTCTAAATAAGACATTGATACTTGATATTCTCTTTGACCTTCAAATTTTTTTATTTCAACAAATAAATCATGTAATGTTCGATACATAACACCAGGATTATTTTCTGTGCCTAACATAGTATAAGTTTTACCAGCACCTCAATTTAGCAAACGAAAAAGAAAATTAATTTTTCTATTCATATTCAAATTTTTTCATTTTTTTTTTATTTACCTGTTGCTCCATAAGCAAATACAGTTGCATTATAACCTTCTAAAACACTACCCAAAAGAATTTTTGCTGTTGATGCATATACTTCTTGCTGTCCAGCACGTGCATCAGATACAACATCAAACATATATTTACGTTCGCGTGATCGATTTGCACGTAAAATATCATCATGATCTTCGTCTGGATCAAGTAAAACAACCATCTAAAAATCAATACGATTTTAAGAAAGACAAAAAAAGACAAATAACAACAATAAATTAATAATACATACATTGTCCTCAGCTACTTTATGAGCAATGATCGTAGCACCTTGAAGAATTTCTTCTTCTGTCATTGGTCGAATACGACAAGCGACCTTGATAAAACAAATGAAATCAATCAATACAATAGAAGAAGAAATTTTTAAGATTACTTACAACAATTTGTTGTTCACCAGTTGGTAATACGAGTAAAGGTGTCCCCGCACCTCCATTTTCTTTCAATACATTAGTCATTATCTAACAGTATATGTTAACTATCCTGTATCTAATATCATGTGCAGAAAAAGAAAAATATTCTGATTCTAAAACAAAAAAGCAAGATGATGTAAGATACGCTGTTTTGTTGTTTCTCGTAGGAGTTTAGCGACGAATATTTATCAATATTAGTCACATTTTTATTTTCAATCGATAATCTCTATGTATATATACATATATATCAATAGATAGCATAGGCATGTACTTCTGAACTTTCTATCATTCATAAAATGATAATGATAATGTTCGTCATGAACTTAAAATTTGTTCTGACGTACTCTTTCACATACATTCTCGCTTACGATTCTTACCTTTATCTTCTTCTATTTTGTTCCGTTCGGTTCTGAGTAAGCATAGAGAAAACGAGAAAAAAAAAGAAAATGAAAAAAAAAAAGAGAAAAATAGAGCGTAAGAGAACTTTCTTTCAACCCAAACAAATGCACACACGGAAAAACAATTAAATTAAAAAAAAAAGAAAAAGAAAAAAAAAGCCATTGCCATATTCTCTCTTTTTCTTTCGAACATCAGAATCATTATTATTGCATTGTTGGAAAATTGAAGAAAAAAAGAGAATTTTGTAATATGTTTATTGTCACCTTCTTGTCGTTGTCGATGTCGGCAACATTATAAGAGCATTAAACAGAAGAGAAAAAAAGAAAATTGAGAAGAGTATAGCTGACGTCTGACTCTACCAGCAACAACGATTTTGATTACATCTTAATTCGAAACAAATAGAAAAAGAATTTCTATGGATTCGTATGTTGTGTGTTGACTATTACTGTGCCAATGTTTTTTTCTCTTATGACAAGTGAAAATCATCTTTTAAAAGAAAACAAGTATATAAACTTGATCAGTTTTATAAACAATCGACATACAAGTTTTTTTAACTTTCAATGTTCTTGTTTTTTTTTTGTTTGTTTGTTTTTATTGTCTAGTATACCCATTACAGTATTATTAAAATCATAGATTTTTTAATAAAAAAAAAAGCATTTGATTGATCACCCTCATGAATGTTTATTGACAATCAAAATATATGAAGAAAATAAAACTCATGTTATATGCTGTTAGTAATCATGAATATATGGTGTACTATATCAAACAAAAAAAAATAGAAATCCTAATAAATATTCTTGTTTATCAACATATATTTGATGATCGAACGTCCCTGAACATATTCTTAATAATATATATTTCGAACGATAAGGACAAATCAGTGTGAAATCAAGGGAAAACAATAACATAACATCTAATAAGATTTTCTTGAAAAATAAAAAATCCAATTTTTTAATTAAAAATGATGAGAAATCAGAAAAAAAATCATATTACACAAGAATTGACGTCACATACATCTTTTTGAATATAAATTAACTACGAAATTACTTAGAAACGTTAATCTAATGATTAATTCACCTGTCAAAAAAAAAAAAAAATAGAAAACATTACTGTTCATCATACCGTATGAATAGAGATGTACTCAACCAATGAACTGAACTCGCCACTGATAATTGTTAAAATTTTTGAAATATTCAAGTCAACACTATCAGAACAAAAACATATATAATTGAGTTTGAAAAATTTATGAATCATTACATCATCCGTCGAAAACTGCTTTATCTAGTAGTGTTTGCATCAATGTGTTCTCTACGAATATTTTCTACTTCAAAAACTTCTCGGAACTAAGAAAATTTAAAAAAAATAACCCTTCAAAATTTTCAGTCGACGTCGTTGAAGCTTGAGATATACTTATGTGCTGTCACTACCGATCTATACATCGACTTACATCTCTATTCATCAATTTATTTCAATAAAAATAGTATCGATAAGAGTCCTTCACACACTAGAAGAAAATTATTTCTGATAAGAAGTCAAGAGTCTTACTTGATTTGTTATGAAGTTGATAAGAAATGAGTAAAACTTTACACGCAATCTATACGGCTGATTAATTTCTTTTTGTATTCATTATACACATCAAACTATTAATATAGATTGATTTGACATTAATGTATTTATCCATCACTGATGATAATAATTTAAAATGATACAAACCGATTCTACTATTCCAGCGTGTTGTCAACATACTCTCGTTTTTGGAAGTTAATAATAATGTAACTGATATGTAAAGAAAATATCCTCTCATGATTTCTTCATCATGCTACATTGTAAACATTAATAATGATGACTGTTGGAGATTGTTCGAGAAGTTTTTTTTAATGCTTGCGATTCAGTATAAGAAATATAATAATTCATAGGCCAAACAAAACTTATATTATTGGCTGATTTTATTAATTTACATAGGGGAAACATCAATAGTTTTCCATCTTATTTTTAGCATAAATTAATTTTTTTTTCCTTCGTCAAACTGATGTCCGACAAATACAAACTCTATTTCATCAAAATAGATTTTTAGATTGTTCTGTTTTTTTCATCTCAATACAACTTCAAGATAAATGTTTGTTAAAAATAACCACTAACATGGAAAGAAACTGAAGTATTATAGAACTATGCTTCAGTGCAACTTATGTATCGTAAAATGAAATATCTGAGACAACCTAATAACAGGTCATCTTGTCTCTACTACCCTCGACAATATAATAAAAATAGTTCTTTTATTTTTCTTTTAGTCAATTTCATACATGCAAATATTTTCTTTTCTTTATATGCATAAGAACAAACAATAAACAAAACAAAAAATACAAGTAACATATAAGAATACATAAACAACTTTTTATCTAATTTATCTCAAAATCATATAAAAAAATAGCAAAACAATATTTAATTCAGTTAGTTAAAGATTTGATCTATATTCAATTTTACCAGGAATTGTTGTATAAGCTGTAGGACGTGGTGGAACAGGTGGAGGTTTCTTTAATATATTATTATTGTTATTATTATACTTTTTATTTATTGGACTAGATGATAGATGTTTTTCTTGAATTTTAGTTGTTTCAATAAAATCATTAACACTAAGAGGTAATGAATGTTGTCGATGTAAATGATTAACACGTTTGCACCAATACCATAAACCAATACTAATGAGAAATATTACAAAAATCAAGCCTAATGCTAATAAAATAATCAAGTTCCAATCGAATTCCCATGAAAAACTATTTTTATTTGATGACGAAATCAATAATGATTTATTCGTTGAACTTGAATAATGAGAAAAACAAACAAAATGATTATTCGTTTTGTTAATTTTTATTTCTACATACTTTGTATTATTATTATCATCGAATAATACAAACAACGGTGTTGTTGTCATTGTATTATTTGTTAGATTGATATGAGTTAATGGCATACTTTTAGAAAAATCTTGTTCGTCATTAACGTTTTCTCGAATAAAACGCATCGTTTTATTTAAAATGAAATGATGTTTGTACAAATTTGATAAAACATTAGCGTTTAGAGATACAAGCACGTGTTGATTTTTCTTCGCATGCTGCCTGAACGATCAAATATCGTACATATCATATGATTCTTTATATTTTTCGAATAACAATTTTATTTATACTTGTTAGATGTAAAAGAAAAACAAAACACACGGTAAAAACAAAAATATCCGGCATCATGCTCGTATAACAAAACAACAAATAACTTTGTATATTCGCTAGATTAAAATACCTGAAAAATTTTAAATAAAAAAAATAAAATATCTCAACTAACTATATTCTGTTGAATTTTATAACAAAATGCTCGTGCAGCATTAAAGCGATTATTATAACACTTTTGTAATTCGACATAAAATGCTTCTCGAGCATCATAATCATTCAATCCAACCATTAATGTTTCATATAATTGTTCATATTTTTCTTCTCCTAATGGTTTAAAACGATCTTTATGTACACGTAGAGCATTAAAACAAGACCACAGGTGTTCTTTTATTGATTCCCACAATCGTGAAATGATTTCACCGTCATTTTCACAATTGATCATTGTTAAAGAAAAGTTTATTTTTAATTTATTGTTTTTTCGTTGATTAACTAAAAAAGTTCTTACGAATAAAAATTTCTTCACTAAATGGTGAATGTGGTATATCCATAAAAAGTCCATGTAATCGTTCAAATTTTGTCTTTTGACCGAATGCACAACCAAAATCAATATGTAGTATTTTACCATCATCAATGAGCATGATATTATCGCCTATAGAGAGAGTTTAAGAAAAATATTGTTAAGATATACTTAACGAGCAGTGTTTATTTTACTCTTGAAGTGCAAAAAAAGATTTTATGTAAATTCTTGTTAAATGTTTATTTTTGTTTTTAATCAAGCAAGCATTTTTAGTAACTAAGTGGTATGACCTTTCCATTTGACATAAACAAAACTAGTCATAGTTGTGTACCAGAACAAGTACAAAAGTAAAAGAATACATAATGAAAAGTCGTCGTTCATAACGTTCCTCATGTCTCATAGATTAGAACAGATACTGAAGTCTATATCAAGCTTTAATCGTAACAATAAGATATTATAGATGATCATACACATGATCAAAAGATTTTTTTTATTGATAAATTATTTCATCATATGTCTAATATTCGGAATTACTTCAATCTATAATAAGAACTCGTCTAGAAAAGTGCTCGTTAGAGAAATTCGACATATTTATATTGCATTAATGTCAAAGATTAGAGTAAAAATTCTCGAATGTTAATACTAGAGACCTACTTCAATCTTTTGTGACTCTACTTTGAGCTTTCGCTAAACAACTATACGTCTCTTGCGATGTAGAATATTTTATATTTATTCTAATTCGAAGTTCATCAATGTTGTTTTCTTCTGAAAGAGCTACTTGAATAAAAAGAGAAATATTTTACAATGTCGATCAGCTAATTGTAAAACAATTCCAGACATAACAAAACCAAAAAATGTTGAAAATAAATTCTTTTTTCGTTCATATGATTTTTTAATAAATGTTTTTAATGGATGTGGTAACATTGAATCTTTATTTTCATCAGCTCGTTTAAATTCAAGAAATGAATATGCATTATCAACATACTCAATAAGGCCTTCAGCTTAATCCACTGGAAGTACCTAAATAAAAGAAAAATTTAAGAAATAAATAATCATACTAATATATACAGTGGCTACTAAAATTATTTGATTAGAATTAGTTTCGATTTTTTTCGTTATCGTCAACACTAAGAAGGAGATGAATAGTGATTTAAGTAGAGCATTTTATTTTTACTAAAAATTTTTCAAAAGATAAAAAGGATTGCTAGTTTCTCAAAAATAGGTTCTGTGAAAGCCATATTTATCACTTTGTAGAATTTGAAATTACCATGCAGTTTGAATTACCGAGAACAATAGAGCGAACTATTTTTCTATCAACTGAATGCTTTCTAGCTTTTTCCAACTTTTTTTTCACTAAATTACATAAGCTTGACGCAAGATAAAAATGAAGTTTCTATACGATATAACAACGAAATAAACGACTTTCGTTACTTTGCGTAAAGTTTATGTATTTTAACGAAAAAAAATTGAAGAAATCTGAAAGACATTGTATTTTGTAGAGAATAGTTTACTCTATCATTCTAGATAATTCAAACTGCATTATACTTGCAAGATAAATTTCTTTTTTTTACGGCTTTCGTGATACTTTTAAGTTTTTAATGGAAGATAGTAGAAAATGCGGTGATCTTTTATTTTGTTCAGAATTTTGTGCCCTTTAGAATGGTACAGTTAAAAAATAGTTTCTTGACACCTAAAAACTACCTTGCTCAGTTTTACGAAACCTTGTCATCATAGTTCGTCTTTGAAATCTTGGTACAGAATTGATTAGATAGAAAACTTCATTGGCTAATAAAGTCACTATCTGGATTTGAGCGAATTACTTAATATTATAGAAAAACAACAAAAAATACATTCTTCTTCAACTTTTTTTCGATGCGTGTCATATCTTACTTCATATAGAATAACTTCGGCGTCAACATGTTCTTCTTTAAATATATGATTCATTTCTTTCATAACAGCAACACACAGTGCATCTTATAATAAATCATCGCCATGTTTATAAATACAAGTAAAAAATTTTCTTTTTTTGAAATATTTTCAAAAACAGAGAAAAAAAGCAATAGCTGATGTTTTTGTATTTCCTTCACAATCAACAACAGTAAATTTTAATGGTTTTCCTTTTGATGGTATAAATGATCCATCATGTAATTCAATAACCATGAAATCTGGTGATGTTGGTAATAAAAATGGTACAGGTGTTTGTGTTAAATCGGGTATTTTACTATCAGAAGATTTGACCATTTGACAAAGTATTGCAATAGCATCACGTGCAATACATACAGGTGCATAATTATCCAATATATATTGACATAGTTTTGTATGCTTATGATAATGACATGTCCAATATAAACGACTACAATCAGCATCTGAAAGTGTTGTTAATACTTGAAGTAAAGCACGATTACAATGTTCAAATAAACTCTATAGAAAAAATGGATCATGAACATTAACAATATTTGTTAAATCATGAGTTTCTTCTTCATCTTTTATTCTATTAATATTATGAATCGGAACAATTAAATCAAAAGTAGGCACATTGGTTGTATACAGATCGTAATAAACTAATCTGACTTAAATAAAAAAAAAACAATGGAAATTTTAAAATAACTTTTCTATTAAACATATTCTTAATTTTTTTAAATTTATTAGAAAAATCTCAATTAAAAAAAAACTGGAATATCACAATTTTTTTTGCTTTTTGAAATACAAATTTAGACAAGAATGAAAACAAAACACCAAACAGTATTAATTATTTTTTTGAAAATATTAGTTTCATTTAAAGATATGTAAAAGTAAAATAAAATTTTATTTTTAATTTGTACGTTGTCGTTTAACTGTTGGTTCTGTTGCACGCAAAATATCCTGTCGACATATAGGACATTTAGTTAATTCCTCTTCTTGTTTGTTAGTACAATCATTACATAAACATTTATGACCACATGGTAACAAAATTACTGAACTGTTGTTTGTTAAACAAATACAACAGACATCGCCACTAGAAGCAGTAGTAGCTGCAGGTATTGCATCACCAGTAATAACATCAGATAGTTTTCGAACAAGTTCTTCTGTTTTCAAGTTTCCTTTAATACTATGTTGTTTTGCTAGAGTTTGTAAATCTCGACGAGGTAATGTTTCAAGTGAAGGAAGTGTCTTTTTTTCTGTAAGAGTAGGATCAATAGTTGTAGTAGTTGCAACTGCAGTCATTGTTGTAGCTACAACTGGTGGTGGTGTAAGAAGATTTTCATTCAAAGGTATATCATCTTGTTGAGCAATATCTAATAAATGTTTATATTCTTCTTCATTTAATGATTTATCATCAATAATAGTTATTTCTTTGTGAAAATATTCTACTAAACGTGGATATTGTCGTCGCATTGATTGATATTCATCAATAATATCAGGTGTTGCTGATGCTTGACGTAATTTTAAATAACGTTTCATAAATGATGTATAACGTACAAGTAAAATAGCTTTACGTATACCAGAATGTGTAAAAGAATCAATATCATTTGAAAATTCAAATTCTTGTTCATTTGTTTGTCGTATACCAGATATCGTATCCCATGATGTATTTATTTTAAATTTTTCTTTATTTTCATCTTTTTTCATATCGATGATTTTAAATAAAAGACATCCACCACGTACTTCATTTTTATCATTCATTGGTGATGGAAATTCAGTTATTAATTTAATTGATTGACGGGTTTTAATCGGATCTTGTAATTGATGTACTTCAGGTGATCCATATCCTTGTTCAATTGTATAACGTTCACCTAATAATAATAATTCAATATTAAATCCTATTGGTGTAACTGTATAATGAAATTCAGTATTCATTAATTCATCAAATGTTCGAGCATTTCGAACATTACAATAATTACAACCAATTGTTCGTGATACTGATTGAATAACTTCAGCACCTAAATCAAGACCAACACCAACAACTGTTGACCAAATTGTATGGGTTTGTGCATTATCTTGAATACGTTTTAAAAATGTTTGACCATCAGTTGTTGATACTTCCATATCGGTCAGGAAAAAAATTCGACGACTAATCATATTGTTATCATCTTTCATACCTTTTTTATCTGTTTCTGAATTATATAAATCACTAGCAACTTCAATAGCTCGACTAATATTAGTACCGCCATTAGCGCGTAATTTAAGAATATTTTCTTCTAACTGTGTTCTACTAATTGATGACATTCTTTCCATTGGTTGTAACACTGTTGCAGCATGATTAAAAAGTACAATACCAAGTGCATCATCAGGTGAAAGTTGTTTAAGAAGTGTTAATAATGATTGTTGTGCTATTTGTAATTTTGTTTTACCGGGTTCACCTTCGAATTTATCAGACATTGAACCTGATATATCAAGGGTTATAACAAGATGAAGTCGAGCACGATGTGTACGAATACCTGGACCATCAAGACAACTATTCAAATTAACACTGAGCCAATGTTCAATATTTTTATTTTCATTTTCTAATGGATTAATTGTCGTAGCAATACCAAATGATGGCATAAATAAGTCTGTTGTTGTTGGTTGTGCCGTAAAATGATGAGCATAAAATGAACTTTCATAACTAACATCATATGTTACATCAACAGGAGCTGTTGCTTCAATTTCAGCTTCAGGTATTTCTGGTTTACCTTGCTGTTTAGCTTCAGCCTGTTTTCGTTTAGCATATGTTTGAAATACAGCAGATTGACGAGCTGCTTTACCACCTGTTGATTTGCGAGCTGTTTGCTTGGTGCGAGCCATCGAGATTGAAGTAGAACGCGAATGAAATGAAACATAGGTAAAATACGATCTATTTATCTATGAGTCGAGGGAGTGTACGTTCTCTTGCTGGAATGTAATTGCAACATGTTTGATCAATCTGCTCAACGAGAAAGAAATGACGAATAACTTTATTCCAACCGGCCGAACAAGAGGATCTTTTCTTCATCGGTCCTTTGTGGAGGTAACAGATTGACAACAGAAACGTTAAAGGAAAGCAAGCATCATATTGATTAGTGAGAATATGATTCATTAAATACCAACTAAACTTGTTTAATGGTTCGTGAAAGTGCGTGAGCGTTAGTTGACAGAATGCAAAAAAAACAAAAACAAAATGCTTCGACAGTGTCGACTACAACTCACATCACATGGTAATGTAATATGTGACTGAGTAAGCATGAGTGTATGTTGAGTCCATCAATCCATATTATATCCATTTTATATGCATCACAGAGAAAATAATCAACAGTTGTCGTTAGTTGCCTACAATCTTCTTTATATTATTTATGGCATGGTTTATAGAAATTTAAGAAACATGACAAGATGTCCTTATTTGGTGACTTGGTTATAAATTTTTTTTCTTCTGTATTACTAGATTGATTTTTATCGAATTCAAATAAATTTCACCGCATACTTTTCCTGAATAAAATGTAAAAAGATATTTGTGAGCTAGTCAAACGTTTTTGAAAAATAGATAATACAAGATCTTGAAATTGTAACAAAAGGATTGGTTTTATTGATATTGTTTTAACAATGTCAAGAATTATTCAAATCGAAGAATGTCATTGAAATATCATTCAAAATAAATTAGTATATTCCTCTAGAATATTCATGTTAGTATAAAATTGACCTACACTATTCTATGAAAAATACGAGAAATTTTACAAATCAAATTGTGAACTGTTCGATATAATTTACCTATAACATTTACGTTCGTTGAAAAAACTATTCAAATATTAATTTTTCATTTTTCTTAGATCATTTGATATTTGTTACTGGCTTATTTATAAGAATGGCCAGTTTAGAATCTTATTGTAAATTTAGAGAAATAATTTTCTGAATATAAACTCGTGCAGATGTTGTGAATATGATTGAAACCTAATCGTAGCTAGTCATAAAGTCTTATTAATTCAATAAGATCGAGGAAAACCTCTAAATACTACTACTTACCAATATTTTTATCTCTTCTTTAAATAACCTAACGTCTGTGCCAATAGAATCTATGCCAACATACAAACGTTACGGTTTCAATGGACGTGATCGTCCTAAAGTAGCATGTTTATATTTTACTGATGCTGGTAAAAGACTCGAGCCTATTCATAATGCAAGTAATGAATCATCATTAGAGTCCTGCATCGAACTCCAAAACCCGATCTCAACTCTATAGGACTCTAGAATCAGTCCACGTAAGTCGCAATTGACTACACAAAGTATGTCGTCAATTTAGATTCACAGATTTCGCTCAGTTTTAGATATGTTGGAGAGCGAAGAGTTTTATGAAATTTGATGCAATCCATTTTCAACGATATTCAATCTTCGATTTTTCATAAAGTTTGTACGGACAGCCCTAAAGACAGCAACTTCTTCTGTAGACTTTATATGTCAATAACGGGTGATCTCATTGAGTTGAAATGATTTCTAGATTTATGTACCAGTAAACTGTACCTAGAAGACTTTCGGCTAAAAATATTGCACCTATGATATTCTATGGATCTCACCGAAGTATCCAAAAACCCCTATTTCAGGCGATTCTGAGATCCTATTTCTTATGATTGGAGCATGATTTCAAGCTAAAAGTTTTATTGCCGCCAGAACTAGTCAAGATGTATCTTTGAGAACAATTCCAGTCTCCTATCAGCTAGTACTTCTCCAGGAGATTCTTCTCAAAAGTAGATTTTCAATAAAAATCGTGTTCTTCAGAGGCTGCTTTCTCCCAAGTAATAGAATAGTCTTTATGTGGATATTTGAAAGTTAGAAGTATTCTGTGTGATCTACAGTCGCATATAAAAGTCAGCGTTGTACCTGTAAGAAGAATTAAGAACAAGAGTGGTGTTTAGAGCCAACACAGGTGTTGTGTCTGAATAGTAATCCTTACTTTGGGATTGTAAATGTTTGACACGAGCAGGATATCTTGCTAGTGCTCAACGCAGTGTGCTTCATTCCTTCTCCATGGGTTTCTATTGCATAAAAATAACGAGTTATTGACTTTCAATGATGGTCTATCCAATGCAATATGTCTCAGCTCACGATTGTACGCTTCGAACTCGACGATTTCCACAAAGCTGAAGTTTTGTGACCCGAAATCATTGATATACCGAATTTATTAAGAGCCAATATGTGTCCGATTCTAATTTCTTACTACTATGCAACTGGTTTTGCATGAGTAATTACTTTTAGGATCAATCATTGATGTCAAAATGAACGTTATTCAGCTGTATTGACTATATTGTGCATCCATGTTTCACAATATCAATTGTGAGTTCTAAATGGAGAACACTTTGAAACAAGCCTTACAGCTGTTATGTATCTAATTAGAGTCATAAGCACCAGCTATTATCGTTCATTAAAACGCCAGACTAAGGATTAGCACTCAGATGTACCGCTCGTTTTGACTCTACAGATCAGCCTTTTTCTCAGATGTTCTTAGAGATCCCACGTTGTCATTTATATGAGGTTGTAGATCATATAAAGCACTTCTAATTTCTAAGTATTCACACCAAAACTGCTCTATTTCTTGGAAGAAAGCACCTTTTCAAACTCACGATTTTTATCACAAATCTACTTTTGAGAAGAATCTCTTGCAGAAGTACAACCTGATAAGAGACGAATAACTTTTCTTAGAGAGAGAAATATTGACTACTTGTAGTGGGAATAAATATTTCAGCTTGAAATCATGCTTCAACCCTGAGAAATCGGTTCTCAAAACCGTCTACAATAGTGATTACTCTTTCTATTGTGAGATCTATAAAATATCATCAGAAGTTTGTTTTCAAAGTACAACTAACTGGTACATAGGGTCACAAACAATTTCAATCGCATGAGACTACCCATTATTAGCATATAGAGTGTTCAGAAGAACATTTTTGGAAGTTGCTTTTTTTAGGGCTGTCCGTTAAAACTTTATTAAAAATCGAAGATTCAATATTGTTGAAAACAGATTGTGACAAATTTCATGAAACTCTTCACTCTCCAACATATCTTAAATATAGAATATACTTTGCGTTTTCAGTCGTGACTTACTTGGACTAACTCGTATGTGATCTTCTCTTGCACTTCTTTTCGTGAACGAATTTTGAGTTTGATGAAAGAGCCTGACACTATGTGTCTTTGTGAAGCTTTTTGTATTAATTAAACTATACATACTTTGTATTATTTTTCTGTATTACAAAATACTTTTGAAAATAAAGCATGACTGTATGAACAGAAAGCGAATAGAGCATTTTGTACCAGCACATTAACATAATAGCCATAAAGTAGGGATTTTAAAGTTTTTAATCTAAGAACTTCAATTAAAGTTCAAATAGATTGTCGTTAACGTCAGATGCCAATACCATTGCTGCATGGTGGAAAATAATTTTTGAGCCCAGCACTAGCATGAATATCTATTTACCACAATCTCAGCGGTCAATAAGTTGGTGCATCATACAGTGCAACTGTGGAATTGTTTGAGTTTATATGGATGGATAGAATGGATGAGAGTTGGTCTTACATTCACCCACTGTGAAATAAATTTATCATATATTCATAGATTCTTGCATTCTTTGTTGATTAGACTGTAGATGTGTATACTACTATATCCAAGTGGCAGGGTTAGGAGCTTCGTTTTGTATCGAAACAATCCTATAATTCGTTTAATTATTATAAGCCTTTTAGAAATTATTTTATATGTAATTTCTGTACACTACTGAATTAAATCTCAACCTATATACCCGAATACCCACGTAAGATAATCAGGGCTACCGGTTTGTGTCCAAATGACTTCATGATTCCTTATACCATTATACCTGTTATACATTTTGAGGATTGGTGGATGGGTGTGATGGGTAAAGAAAGGAGTCACAGTCGCCCATCCACACATTGATATTCATTTACTGACACTTGCAGTAGTGTCCTACGGTAAAAATTCTTCTCCATTCCAGTTTAAGTATTCATGTTATTGCGTTTTCATTCCCATAAAGCTTTCCGAAATTCTTTGTCCTGCTTCATTTTTTATATTTCTGAAAAAGTACTATTACTATACACACTAGCCTCACTAGATGACGGATGAACAGTGTCGATTGGATAACACTAAAATAGTGGCACTGACGTCATTGATATTGAAATCCACTGTACCAGTGGAACACTGACACTGAGATTCACTAGATCATGGATACTATAACATTGACACTCATTATGAGCAATAACTCATTGACACAGACTCGTAGTAAATCACTGAGGTTTTGACTCTCACAGAGTCAGTAGGATTTCGTACTTTTCATTTTAATTAGCAATGCAAACAACTAAAATGAGCACTTCTATATTTCCGAAAAACACTAAACATCCGAATAGCCTATAGTTTTGCATGTTCATTCGAATTTTTCAGCCCATCACTTGTAGTCTGTCAATGTGTATGCCAGGATGTGGGTGCGAGTGTGGGTGTGGGTGTAAGCTTGTTGGGTGCTAGTGTGCGTGTAGGCGTATGCGGTATGTTCGTATCTTTTTTGCGTTGATCGGCATCCACAGCTATGTCCACGCCCATGTCATCCTACTCAGCACTAAGTCGTCCAGCTCAGCACTACGCCATCCGGCTCAGCACTACGCCGTCCTGCTCAGCACCACGTCGTCCTGTTCAGCACTACGATATCTAGCAATTAATTAAAAAAATTAAATTTTTTTAGGGGTCAATGAGGTCATTGTAAGGATGGGCCGAAATTCATGTAACCCATCTTATCTCGTGCTTTTTTTTATTGACTCAGACATTCTTCCAATGACAAATCGTTTTTGTACGCTGTTAGCTACAAAAAATTACCAAGTATGACAGCATATTCATGTTAAATTACGCAACTGTCACGTTATCTTACGTTCTGAAGTGACTATAAAACGTCTCATTATTGTTTTTCTTTTGAAACAACAAGAAATATGATTGTCAGTCAGTCATACGCCGGACCAGTATTCAAGTAGATACATTTTCAATAGTGTGCCTCGTTTTCAGACGACGCGTCGATTTATTTGGTCATCTTACCAACATTTTCACCAACATCTTCCTATAACGATATGAATTGTCCCCAATATCATGACTCAAGTGAATTTCAAAATGTCCACAATGTATCTCTGTTCGAAGAGCATGTGATAACGTGGCTTGATACACAAAAGATGAATCAGCTTTTGTGGCTGAGTCACTGGCAAAAATATGAAACACATTGTTTAGAAATAGATCCCACTGCAATATAAGTATTAACTTGATGATCTTATCTCTCAGCTGAAGAAAAACAATTTTGCGCCTTTTTCACACCTGTTAGAGAATCAAATTTTTACATGAAAGCCCTCCAGTCGAGTTTTTTAATATTGAAGGATACTACTAAATCTCCTCTTTTAGAATCAATATCCACTTCCGTTAGACACTCTATTCTCATACAGTTTTCTCGGAGTTTCATCTAAACGATATGTTTTTCTCAAATATTGCTGGAAATGTCCTCATGATTCCTGTCGCTAATGTGTCTGCAGATTTCACATAACCTTCTATCTATTTGCTATGATCAGTTCTGATTTGCTTTATTGTTTACTTCTCAAAGCTGGAGGACGTAAACACCTACGAAGGAATGGGAGTACCCTCTAATGCTGGAAATTTGTCGTTGTTTCGCTTGCTGAGAGCAAAGCATGACTGTCTTTGACTAATTTTTCCTAAATGGTTTTCTTTTAAATCCCTACCTCCCCCCGCTCCGTTAGGTTTTGGTTATGGATAGTTACCTCGAAGCTCTCTCATACCGTAATACGAAAGGGTATAACTGTATGGATGTGGATGTGAGCGTCTACTATGAGTAGACCTACCCACAACCCATCCTCCACAGGATCTAGTCAAGTATCTATGGAAAGCTGAAGTAAAAGCTCTTGAACATGAAATTTTATTCATATTTAACTACTGGGATCATTAGAGTACCTGATAAATTTTAGCTAAAACGGGAGCATACTTATTGAAGATTTGAACGTATAAGATAAAAGGAATCTGTGCTGCGTTTTGTGACATATTATCAAGCTTTAAACATTCAATGTCTCGAGAGGAATTTACTCATTTGAAGGTAAATTTATAGAACAATTTAAAAGCTCTCAGATTCATATATGAGAACAATTTCAAGTCTAACTTCTACAATTCCGTTTCCCACAAACCACTAGTCCGATATCCAAATTATTCGGTAAAACCATCATTACTTTTCCTTAAATCGACATGTACATGCATCTTTTTAAGTCTAAACTTTTCTCATCAAATTCTAATTATGGAATAAACAAGAGATCATTTTTCTTGGAGTATTTTGAAATTTTCCCTCTTCTACTACAAAAATATGTTGATCATTTAAACATCATTCTCTTTAATATTTGTTCTTTCATTTCTAGATTTTGATTTAACGATTTACTTTTATTTGTTCACCTGAAAACAAGACAAGAATTATGAACTACACGTATATATTCAAGTATATTATCATTGGTGATAGGAGTACGCTTCAGATATTTTCAAAATATTTTTTTATGATTTTTCACTATCTCCCTTATCTTGCAGATGTGGGTAAATCATGTCTTTTACTTCAATTTGTTAATAAACGTTTTCGATCTGTGCACGACTGCACGATAGGTATAACAATTTTGAAAAACGAAATCAATATCGTCCGATATAAATATTTTTTAGGCGTTGAATTTGGTACTCGAACAGTCACTATCGATAAAATAGGAATTAAATTACAGATTTGGGATACGGTTTGTGTACGCTTGTATGTTTCATGTTACCAATGTATATCTGTAGGCCGGTCAAGAGATATTTCGTTCGATCACGCGCTCATACTATCGAGGATCAGCTGGAGTGCTTCTCGTCTATGATATCACAAAGTATTCTCAACAAATTTAGATTTTCATTAGAATTTAACTAATTCCTTAGACGAGCTACATTTGACCATTTGACAATGTGGATTAATGAGATGAGAAATCATTCGACTTCAGACATGGTCACCGTCCTCATCGGTAATAAATGGTAAGTTGTTTTAATCTGATTTCAAATCTACATGTTGATATTGTTTAAAGCGACTTATCTGATCAACGAGAAGTTCAAAAGCAAGAAGGTGAAGACTTTGCCCGTGAACATGGAATGATATTCATGGAGACGTCAGCAAAAACAGTCGTTAATGTCGAAGAAGTAAAATCTTGATGAAGTTTTCACTTAGAAAATGTGCCATCTTTTATTCTAATTCAGGCATTTATCAAGACAGCTTGTGAAATTTGCAATAAAATTAAGAAAGGCGGTTTTGATCTCACAAATGAAGTGAGTGTTTGATCTTGTTGAATTTTGGTATTTGATATTCTCGTTGATTCAATTTAGATGTGTGGCATAAAAGTTTGTCGCAAACAGCCGATTGAAGATCCAGATACTAGTGGTAATCCAAATTCAAATCGAAGTAGTGCTTGTTGTATGAAAAATTGACATACATGATAACATATATAGAACACTCAAGTACTCATTTTCTTTGCATGGGTATCTCTGTTTATGCATCTATTATCTTTTTAATAACATGTACTGAATTTTTGCTCAGATACAGGGTACAGAATTAAAACATAGGATGCGTGCGTAGGTCTGGGATGGGTGCGAATGTGTGGGTGTGGCGATTGTTGAAGCTTTGGGTGAAGTGAATACTAATCCACCCACACACGTATCGATATTCTGAATGTGTGTTTTATTGACTCGGTATTGAATTTATTTTATTTTTCTTCGTTTTTTCTTTCAATTTAAGTATGTATGTATTCAGGATACATGAAGACAGACAGGAAAAGACAGTGTGGTGTGTGTTGAAATATTCAACATGAAAAATATTTCTTGCTAACGTACAAAGGTCTAACGCAAAAACGATTTTAATCATACATCAAATATCGTCTTTTCGTGTCATCAATTTGCTTTCAAAAAAATGAAACATGAATGGTCAACAATATTTTTGGCAACCTGCTAACAACAAGTGAAAGAGAACGGTCGTAAGTGATCACCCTAATAGTAATTGCGTGAACGCTCTTTTAAATAATCTTCAAGTGTTAGTTACATTTGTTATGTGCCTTATGATAAAGGATTTTTGTCTTTCGCAAAATGGCTGATAAATCACTCGATAGAATTTTATTCGCTGACCACGAATGTACTATTAACTTGTAATCAACATTAAAACTTGCACGAAGACAAATCATTTTCTTTAAAAACAATAGCTATTAAAAAGGGTATTACTGGAAAGCAATTATTATCGAATGATATTTTTGAGAAAAAATTTCAGCCGAAACGATAGTGCATATCAAAGCTGGTGGCTTTATTAAGTTGTTTTTGAATTGGACAAGTGTTTTATATATTATTATTTAGATAATGTTAGCGTAAACTTTCATACTTACAATTCGTTTATCTACTACCAGATTTAATTCTTGAAACTATTCCAAAACTATATGTTAAAAATTGATCATCTTGATTTCGGATTTAAGAACGACAGTTCAAAGTGTTATCACCCTTGGAAGAACGGCTTACAATTAGCAACCATTTACACACAGGATACATGATCATAAAGACTCTGGTCGGTCTCCGAAAGTAAGATTATTTATCGCAAAGCTAAATCATATTCTTTTGTGGGATCGTGCATGATGTTAAAATATTATATCAAAATATAACATTAGATCGGTGGCAGATTTCGACACATATCCTGCGGAGTCTTGCTCTTCATCTACTTATATTTATTTTATAAATATAAAAAATTCATTTTTCTTTTAGTTTCTAAAATAATATCAAATTCACACCTTGTCATGGCCTGACACTGTTATCAGACCATTGACTGGGTCGCCAGTTATACATTAGATTGAGATAACAGTTTTCAATCATTTCTGTCACGTCACACTGTTTTTCTTATTTCCTTCGTCTTCATGTATGACGCTTTGTTTTATTCTGCCTTCGCAACTCTGAATGTCACAGTCAACAGTGCCGTTCTGTGGCTAGGTTATTTTTACATTTATTCGATGTGGATTAGTCTCAAGGTTTTTCTTTTTCAAGTTGTGTGAGTGTTGTGTCTTACCGAACTGATCAAAATCAAAGCAACCGAATCGAGTACTAACACTCCTTTAGATTAAATATGTATTTTATATTAAATTAGCATTTTTTTTTCCTTTTTTTCGTTCTTTTGAATACACATTCACTCATTCTACTCCTTTCTTTGCTAAAGGATTGAGCAAGAATAACTATCAGTCAGTATAATTTTCAAAAGAGACACATTTGTAATTATTCCAGATTAAAAAAAGGACACAAAATTTTTATAATTTATATTTTTTACTTGTAATGCACCGACGGACGGGTTCATGTAATCATTTGTCATGTGTATATAAAAGAAATCATCAAGGTTAGTTTCGTCTCTATATGAAGTTCTATGGCAGATATTTTAAAAGTATTCGAAGAATTTATAAAAACTGAATCGTCATTACTCAATGACGCTAATTTGAATTTTCATGGATCGCAATCAGTACTACCTAACAAAATTATTCAACAATTGCATCGATTTGTTATTGATTTTACAAATTTATCAAATAATACATTTTCAAGATTATTTTTTTCAGAGCGAAAAGATGCATCATCTTTTTTACCGTCGAGATTCTTGACAGAATTTAATGGTTATGATGCAACACTTGATCCACTGCCTTCTAATCATGATCCTGGGTATAATAAATCTGTGAAGATACATGATAAACAACAAGAGTCAGTATTTCTTGACCAAAAACAACGTGAATCACGTGAACAAGAAGAAATGTTAATAAAAAATAGTTGTAACTCCGAATGCTTTAATTAAAATTAACCAAGTTGCATCGTATTTATGGAGTCATCCGTATAAAAATAATGAAAAATGTGAACAATATGAATATAATTATCTAAAAGCTGTCGGCTTATTAAATATGAAGATTGTATATGTTAATATTAAAAAACAATCTATTCAAGTGTCATCTTTTCAACGGGATGATGGCGAATACAAGCGAAGAAAAACGATGTTTACTTTGAAAGAATCGTTGTTAATGGATCATTATAATTTCGCTGATTTTGAAGAAATTATTAAATCAGTTGATGAAAACAGAGCATGCTCAACAATTATTTGTCAATGACTTGATGTTTTAATTCACTTTGCACACCATTATAGTGATTTATTTTATAATAAATTTACCACGAGTCGGCTTGTCGAACGTATGTTGACTTCAATGTATAAAAGATTTTTGTGTCGAACAATGAAAAGTTGTTGTTTTCAACCAATCGCACGCTTGTTTGTTGGCTCATTTTCACTTTATTGTGGTGAATATCGATGTGACGATAGTTACCCTGATCAAGTATCTTCTTGACTGAAATCATATGTTTATTGTTATCGAAAATTTATAATTGATCATATTAAATTTATTGAACAATGAGATAATGCTACATTATATTGTATAACTGCATTAATTAGTTGCATTACAAAATGTAAATGGAAAATGGTCACTGGAAAAGACTTTATGATTTTGCATAACAAAGAATTTTTAAATTGTTTACTAGATATCCTAAATTATAAACAATTTCATAATTGTATACAATCGACATGGACAAATTCTGAAACAAAACTAATCGATTTAATATTTGAACATTTATTAGAAGTGACAAATATCGATAATCATTTATCAAATCCTTAATCTTGTCTTGAAACAATATTTTTTTCTCCGCTCTACAAATCTAGCGTTCATTACATTTTCGTTATTGATTGAAGAAAAATACGCATCAAATACTGATCTCACCATTAACATTATTCGATTATTAGCAAATATATTAAATGATAGTATCATCACTGACTTGAATATTGTTGAACTATTAGCATATTTTTATTTGAACATGACTGAACAACCCGAAACATAGAACTCAAATAAATTATATTTTCATTTCTACATGACTTTAGTTAAATTAGTCGAAAATTTATCTGTACAAAATGTTCTAATCAATTTAGATCATATTATACACTTTTTCGTGACTAAAATCGAAATAGACTGTCAGTTAATTTATGATATTAAATGGATATTATCATTTCATCCATTTATACAAAAAAAAATCAAAGAAAATCGTCAAAATATTTTACAAATCTTAAGAGATTACGCTACAAAGTTGTCATAATATCAAGGGAAAGAGAAAGAAAAAAAAACTATATCAAGCATTATGGGGTATGTTTTGGAATTTAGGAGATCATCATGGAATAAGTACTATTGAACCTGTCCATGACGATCATGTTGACAATCTATTTGATAATAATATGGAAATTAAATATGAAATAAATTATTGTATATTAAATTATTGTTATCAAGATATAAAATTTTGTAAATTACTTAATGATCAATTAGCATCAAATGATTATCGAACTTGAATAGATGACTCTTATCAAAATGATTTAGTTATAACGATGACAAAAGTAACAGAAAAGGTTAACTGTATAATCGCGGTTATAAGTGAATATTATGAACGTAGTACAGCTTGTCGTGTATGTTTACAGTAGGGATTTAAAAAAACAACTTCACAATATACCAATTAATATACAAAAATATTTTCATATAACTAGTAAATGACTTTTAGATATTCTTTCATCTTTAAAAATATCAATTATTGATTTTAATGAACACAAATATGAAAATACAATTCAATTGTTAATAGCAGAAATAAAAAGGAGAGATAATGTTGACGGCAATATAATATATCAACCAGCAGCAAACACATCATGTATAACTGAAACACATGTATTTTCTGATAATACAGATTTATACATTGCATGTAAAAATAATGATATTGATAGTGTTACATTTTATTTGAACTAAATGACAATTGAACAAATAAATCGAATTGTTGAATCAACACTAAATGGTAGTACTTCATTACATGTTGCTGTATATTATGATCATAATGAAATCGTTAAATTACTGTTATAACATGGTGCATCTCGTTCAATACGTAATCGAAACGGTTTAACAGCATATGAGGAAGCTAGAACTGAGAAAACAAAAGAATTGTTTCGACGAATCAATGATGGTGACAGATTTTGAGGTGATTTAAAAAATACAGATGTCCTTGAATGGGTACTTAGCTCTCAAGAACCAATTTTAAGTCGTTCTCAATTTCGGCATGAACTAACGCAAATACCTCAATCATCAACAATTCAAGATAAATTCATAAAAATTCGTACAACATATATACCATCATTAAACGAACTTTCGTCAAAACATAAAACAATAATCGATCATTTTTTTCTTTCAGGCATTGCCGAAAATAATCTAATTTATTTCTTAAAAGCATATGCAAGTCTAACAAATTTTTATCTAATTCTAAATAAACATTTAGCAATTTATTCATTAGAATATTTTGATCCATTACTTCGAAAATCGATTGATTATGCATTACTCAAATGCATTATGGATATTATTTCAATATTATTAATAGCACCAGAATTTGAACAATATACTTACAGAGACAATTGCTATCGTGGTATGTTACTGACAAAAGAAGAATTATTTACATACAATATTGGATCACAAATTATGAACATGGCATTTTTATCAACTTGGAAAGAAAAGAAAAGTGGCTGCATTTTATGCAGGAGAAGGACACTCGCAAGCTTTACGTCGTACTCCTGATAAAACATTAATACAGTTTTCAACAATTTGTACTTACACAGTAAAAAATAATCGGACAGCCTTTGATAGTGAACGAGAATCTGAAGTACTAGATGAAGCCGAAATATTTATATTACCTTTTTCAATGTTCATTGTACGAAACATAAAATGACACGATTCAATGATAAATAATGATATAGCAGTTGAATTAGAATTAGAAGAATGTGAGGATCAAGAACTAAAAGACAATCTTCTCATAAAAAGACCACTAATTAAGCATAATTAAAGTATATAACTAGTCTATTTGACTATTTCTAATAACTATTTGCTCTTCGTGCGTGTGGATGTATTTGTATCAGATTTTTTAGTAAGCAAGCAATCATAAGATGATCATGTTTTTGTTTCAATCGATGGTGTTGAGTTTGCTGGATGAGTGGTATTTGTGCAGATATGTTTATTTTTTGTGGTGTGATTCCAAGTGTTGGGATCAACCAGAATCTTTTTGAATTGTTTGATTTGGTTTCAGTTTGAGCTTACTTGATCGAGAACAAAAGCGCACAGTATACGACTATTTAGTCTGGCACTGTTTTCAGGTAAAATGAAAAGGCTATTATGTTGAGCACAGTATTGCATTGATATTAAAGAGTTGATGGGACAATTAGTGTCGATTCTTAGAGCGAAGTTCAATAAAGTCTTTTATGAAAATTGTTTTCTTTTTGTTTCTATGTTTGTGACATTGTTTTTTTATTAAATGAAATTGTCTGGTTTTCTAATCAACATTTAGCGTGGTGGTTTCTGGTGCACAAAAACTTGATCAAGTGTTCGGTTAGTATTTACGGCAAATCTGATCTTGACATGAGTGACATCAGATTCTTGGTCTTCATGACATCGTTTTCTTCACGTACAAAATTGGCACTTGAAGGTTAAGCGTACTTTAGTCTCGAATTGGTATTCGGTATATATGATATTTGGATCTCAAGGCTTTTGTTTCTTCAATACATTCAGTATGTGTTGAGTAACATTCATTATTACTTGAAATTTTTTCTCACGTTGTGTCAGTTTATAGAGTCATTTTTGTTGCAATTCAGAGTAAACTTGAGCATTCAGACGTTTAAATACAGCTATAGCATCGTTAAGTTCGACGAAGCAATTAAAATGGGTGCGAGGTGTTGGCGTTCTCTTGACCTTCTCGTCACTCACGCCCATACTAACCAAATCCACTTACACTGACACCATCCACTCCAGCTCCTACGCCCACCGACAGCCACACTCACACTATCCAACCCATACCCGGATCACCTACTCCCGCAACCATAGCCACACCTACACACCCACACCCATAATACGACTACATAATTTGCTTGTTGTTTCCGTGCATTGTTGATGTGAAAAGCTTCTGAACATGTAACAGAAGCTGCCTTAAAAAATCGGGAAAAACTAATAAATTTTTAAAATTTCATGAGTCTTACGCCCCGTAATCAAACGCTTTCGAGACACTAAATATACAGTTTTGTGGAGTGTGTTTCGTTCTATCTTTTAACATATGAACCATGTTTATTGAGTGAATAATTTTAGAGAAAATCTCAAAATATTCCGCATGTATCATAAAAACAACTTTTTTGCAAGTTGATGGGGATGTAATCAATGTTGTCTTCATAACCTTTGAAGGTAGAAATGCAAAAAGCTGAAATTTTGGATTTAATAGTTCCTAACCATAGCTTTCTGTTTGTAACCATAAAAAGTATAGATCAAAATTTTTAAAAGTATGACGTTATTCGATTCTCGCTTAATAAAACTCTACGACATCTATAACCTAAACTGTGGAATTAATTGTCATGTTATTATCAACCAAAGAATCTGGATCGTTGATAGAAGCTAAGTAGTTTCTGGTGAAAGAATCAAGTTCTACTGTTGATTGGTCGTACGTTAAGGTTTCTATTTCATTTTCAGATGGCTTCATATATGGTGTGTCTCACAAGCATGCACGTGCCATACTTTCTGGATAATTGTAATACTTTCGCGCTAGTTTTTGACTACCTAATCGACAGTAAACATCGCCTAAATTGCCACAAATGCATGCCGTTGCAGGATGATCGAAAGGCAGAGCGATGGCGTTTATACGAAGCGCCTTTTAATAAAGTTTGATAGCTGTTTTAAATTTTCCGATTTTATAGGACACAACACCAATATTATCCCACGTGGTGGCTAAATCAGGATGATCTCGCTCTAAAGTTTACTTTCGTATATTCAGAACTTTGCGATGTAAATATAATGCTTTCTTAAGCAGACCGCATCCTTCATATACCATTCCCATATTGCTCAATGTAGTAAGCCAAAGTACATGTCTCGAATCAAGAAAATGTTTCTCCAAAACCAATGCCTTGATAAGGCTTTTCATAGCACATTTATAGTACTTCATATTAATAAAAAGCATACCTATATTATTGTAGATAGTAGCTAAAACGAGATGATGCTCGGGTTTCTTTCTTGACAAATGTTTAAGTGCCATTTTATTATAAAATAAAGCTTTTCTGTTGTTCCCTCGACAATCATGTACGGCAGCAATTCCTAAATAGTTTTCGGCAAACAATTTAGGATTGAAGGGAGATGCATTGATAATAACTTCTTGTGCTTGTCGATAGTAATTAAGAGCACTCTCATATTCACCAACCAGTTGACTTTCGAGAGCAAGATTGTTCAAAACTATATGTGTGTTGAAGTGAAGGGGAGGCAGACTTTTGTTTTGAATTTCAAGTGCTTTTTCTAAATTGGACCTAGCTAATTTATGGTCACCCATTGCACTGTAAACCCTGCTTATGTTCGAATATGTCACTGATAAACTCGGATGATCAGAGGGTAAAAGTTTCTGTTGACATTGCAGAGCCATTTTTTCACACCAGTAAAGTGCTGGCTTCAGCATAGACAAGTCGTAATAAGCCAAACCAAGATTTAAATATCCGACTGCTATCTCTTCATCCTCCTTTATTTTCTTCTTTCGCTCCATTTCAAGCGATATTTGATGATAAGTTATTGCATCCTGGTATTCACCAAGTTCGCTTGAAATTAAACCCATATGTGAGTATATTGCCGGTAAAATCAGTTTTACTGAATTTTGCAGCTCCAGTGCAATCTTACTTGAGCGCTTTGCTGCGGTCAAATCATCAAGTTTGTATTCATAATAAGATAAATATGTATAGATTTGCATTTTTTCTTCTTCTGATGGATGTTCTCTTAGAAGTAATTCACAATAGCGTTTTGCTTGAGCAGTCTGGCCCATCATGTTGAGAAGCTCGCTCATCATAATTAGAGATGATTGCTGTCCTATATGATTTTCGAGATAATACTCTCTTAACGACTCATCAACTCCACTGTTTTCAAGTAGTGTTAAATTCACCAACCAGATATCAGGCGTCAATTGTGTCACATCAACAATATGAAACACACTACCCATGCCAAACAACACTTCACCTTCATCTTTATTGAAGCTAACATCATGAATATCAGCGAATGATACCTTCCATTTGGAATCAGTTTTATTATCGACAAGAATTTCAAACAGAACGCATTCGAAGTAAGGTTTTCCAAAAGCACCAGTTTGAAAAGTAAGAGCAACATCACTCTTAGCTGACGATGAAAAAAAGTTATTAACAGAATAAACGCCACCAATATTATCTTTGAGTTGTTGAAGTTCACCAGTTGAAATGATTTGACCTCGATAAAGTGTTTGAGATAAATTGAATGACAGTTGTGTTTGATGCAATTCAAATAGTTGCTTTTGCAAATCAATAAAAAAATAGCGAAACCTAAAAATATTATCAAGATTTCGTGTTCGAAAAGCACGATTAATCAGGCGAAATAGAAAACAATCACGTGTATACCATTCAATAGCTTGATTCGGCATATAATTTAACTCAAAATCAGATATTTTTTTCTGTTCACACGCATTGTTTGAATAGCATTTTCGACATTCATCAATTAGATCTCGCTTGCTTTGTTCACTTCTTGGTAATCGTACTAAAACATCAATTAGTAATTGAAACCACAAGAAAGTGGTCTTCTCTTTGTTAACATTTTGAAATGATGTTTGATGAACGTCTTGCACTGGAAAAATATTTGCAGGTATGAAATGATGTCGAAGAAATTGAACATCTTGCTGGATTTTTTGTACTAATTCCTCTGGTCTATTAAATACGCCACGTACTTTCGGATACCCATTTGCCCTTTCGCGATGCTCACTTACATCATTACAGTATACATAAACACAAACGATCTGAGTTTGTTCATGAAATTGTGAAAGTGTACTCTTACTAATCGATCTGGATAAGATAAAGAGCACTTTATCGGCGACATCCAACGTAGCAAAATAATCCAGACATTCATCTGTATTATTGAAAACATGAAGATGATCGATCAAATTACCTAGATCCGTTTTACGGTTCAAATAATCCGGTTCGTTTAAATTATTTGTCATCAAACCATCGAGCCAAATAATATCGAATTCACATTCTACTTCCTCCATTATTGCAACGGTTACAATCAAGAGAAAAATATTGAATCTTTTACCAAGTTAACAAAAAAAGTTTATGCTTACAGAACGCAAGAAAAATGTGGCATGAGAACGTGAAAAAATGAATAAAAACGTGTTGCATGTAGCATGTCTTATGCTTAATGGAATTCTTGTGTTTACTTTTAGCAAAACTGTTGCTTGTCGATTCACACATTCGATTGTATGTGATTACTTCTCAAAATTTACTTTGAGCATAGACGCAAAGGAAGGATGAATAATTATAAGTCTGAGATACGACAGCGATGTTGGAAACCCTGTTAGCTCTTGTTTTATCCTTAATTAAGTGTAGTCAAAATAAATAATTACAGAAAAATATCTCGTACCTTTTGTTATCATTTGATTTTCATGCTTAAAATCAGGTATGTTCGCCTCATCGATATTTTCATTTCAGTTATACTTAATACGATTGAGTACATCTGCAGCTTTTTCAGAAGGTGTACAAAGTACAGAAGATTAAAATAAATTTGATGGAAATGTACTACATATAGATACTATATAATTAAGATCATCGGTTATCGAAGTACCAGGTATCATCCCAATTAAAAGATGAAGAATTAACAGAAAAAATCTACCTGTGAACAATGTCTTGTACAGACGATTAACTATCAACATATTTACTGCACATTTCTTGACATTTTTTGTGAATTTGTAAATATTTTTAAGATGCGAATGATTGGCTCTTCTATGATGCGCCCCAAAATACAATGATTTCATAGAAAAATATGACTGAATATCGAAGTACTTTTGCTTACCAAATAATCTTATGGCACAACATAAGCCAGTCACGTTTTTGTTCAAACATAAAAGAGCATTCAAACTAAATGGGCTTCTCTGATATATAGCCATATTCTGTAAACAAATGGTCTCTGTATTTTTCGCAAAAAAGAACCATTTCCTTCGACAAACAGCAAATGCAGAACAAAAGCCAGTTAAAAGAGATAAAAATACTACAATGTGTGCTATTCTGTCATCGGTTATTAAGACAAAATAGGTATTGAATACAAATGTAAAAATTCTAGCTTCCAAGAAAGTATTCTTTTCAAAAGTAATCCTGCAATCGCACATACACCAGCTAAAATAAGATAGTAAATTCCTACTTCCAGAAAATTCAACTTAAACGACTATGAAAAACTTTCATGGAAATTTAATTCGATGTTTAGAGACATAAACTCAGAAAATTCATATTAATATATAACGATTATAGAAATGAAGTATATAATTTAAGTTTGGGTTGGGTTGGGTTGGGTCAGTAGATTCATTTTTACTAGAGAAGCATGCCAGATAAAACTAAATTCTATCACACAGCCTAATCAAACCCGACTCCAGCTCAAACTATACACTTCGTTTTTTACAGCCCTTTAATGTTAAAATGAACTTTCTGACCTAGTCAAACAATGGACTAGGCATTGTACTTCTTCAATTGAGTGTGCAAAAATGATTTCAGAGTTACATCATCGGTATTAATCTAGAGTTTTCGTGCAGTATTGTTGACCTTGTATCATTCATTATATATAGGAGCGTATTGCTTTGTACCTGTTCGTCTGTTTCGTTCGGGAGAGCCGTTTGACAGGTTGCTAGCGTTTGAAGGAACAACGAAATGATATCATACCTATAAACTAACTCATTAATGAGCTCCATTGATCTTCTATTGGCTATGCTGTTTGATTCGTGTCGTGGGTGTGGGTGGATCAGTCATCTATCAATTTAAAACCATAAACACACTTACACCCATCTTGTAGTCAAGTGCTAAAAAATCACGAACTATCCAAGGGTTCCTGTGACATACTAGTAGCAGAGTACTCTAATGGGAAACATATCACCAAAGAAATATTTATCAAAGTTATTTTCAAAATTCTTCTCAAACAAACATATTATCAAAACAACTTCGGTAGTTGTTGAAGCAGATGATATGATTTAGATTGACTTTTACAAACCAAACAAAGAAACACTTGCTCAAAACGAAAAGAATTTTTTTAAATAAATTCTTCGTTTGAAACAAACTCGTTGAACAACAACAAAAGCAAATTGCAGATTGTTACAAAAAACAAGCACACTTTTCTTTCGACATTTGTCAGTTATTACAGACTATGAACTATTTCATAGCAACATATCTTCTCTTATTAACACATGTTACTATAAGCTAGGTTTCTTTTAATAGAGAAATTATTAGATTAGCAGATTATTATTAGGTTGTATTTTGCGTTATTTTAACAACAGATTGACACATATTTTTTTACTAACATGCCACATATACAACTATACTGAACAAACTTTCAATACTTTGTATAGGTTTGACTTACAGTATCGATAAAACAGAATTTGTTTTCTTATTAAAAGTTTCTCGATCGAAATTCGTCTCTATCAATTTTCGTCGCAGTATTTTTCGCATTTCACGATGTTATTTGTAAAATTCTTGAAAATCCAAGTATTATATTATTGAAACTTTTTTTTTGTTTTTTCTTTTCTCTGATTCTAAATAGATTTAATATTTAAATCCTAAAAACAAGATTAATGTAAGTTTTTTCTGTGAAATCTATTGGAATTTAATATCAAATAACTAAATCGGCAATGAAAGGTCAACGTTTCTTGATGCCAAAGAAAATTTCACGTAAGTTGCACACAGTAGTAATCCACGTTTCGCATTTTTTGAGTCATAAAAAATATGACTTCAATTCATGAATATATAGAATAATAATCTTTAGTGATCCTTGAACAGCTTTATATATCTACAGAAGGCTTTTTTATTTGATTTCAATAGTTATTTAATAAAAAATAAAGGATCAATGGATAATTTAATGTGACTTATAATTGAAATCTGTCGTTTTAAAAAACAGATAGTCTCTTGGTGAAAAAGAATTAGAGCCCTGTACGAAATCGATTCGAAGTCAACGACCTTTTTTGCCGAAAGTTCAGTTTTAACATATGAACTTTTGTGACTAGTGGGTTTATAGAGGCTTCCAGACACGAAACATAATCGGAGTTGAATTCGATTCCGGTTTTCTTTCATATTCATAGATATTGATAAGACGTCGTTGAAACTTGCAAAATACATCAGTTTTCACAGTAAATATCAAGCAGTAAAACCTACTATTCAGAAAAGTTCGTTTGTTAAAACGCAATTTTCGTCAGATTTTAGTTGACTCCGAAATTGCTTCGTGCAGTGCTTTAAAAATAACATAATCATTTTCGTTGCTTTCAACATTCGCTTCTTTTTTAATTAATTAATACAATTGATAAACACATGCTGTTTTCACATCAGACGCGATTATCTGAATATTTCTGTTGAGTATAATCATTGCACTCATTCACTCATAGCATGAAAGAAAAACACATTAACTAGAAGAATAACTTAGTCGTCTACTTCTATATTCTTAACACATTTTATCTATTCCAGGAAAGAATTGAATTAATATTGGAAATCATTATAAAGAATATACTCTGTAACAATTGAAATTGAAAATTACAAAGTCAATTCTAATAAGAACAGAGAATATAATGAAATTTATTAAAGAAGACTGTTCTATCAAAAAAGTTCGAAAAGTAAAATCTCGACAGCTTAACATTAGGGAAGAAAAATATCCCAATAAGGAAAATTTCGAACAAAAGAGAATCGCGACAACGTATCATATGACTGCACTAATCCGACATTTTTCAATGTATCTGATATATTATGATGATAATAAACCATTGATATAGGAAAAAAGTGTATATATATCTGCGTTGTTCAAACAAGCAGAGAAAGTCCTTTAAGAAGATCAATGAGGTTTTGGTTATTTTAATCAAATAATAACTCGAGTAAACAATCTACTGTTGAATTTCAAAAACACATGTTATATTGTTGAGTAATTCATTTTCATAATGAATTTCCGTATTATTTATTTTTTCTTTGATCGCTAGAAACATCAAATAAGAGACGATGTTTATTCGGATTACTCGTAAGAAATGTAATTGTAAGCGTTTCATTCGAAGCATCTTTTGGTATGTTTGCTACATAATAAAATAACAAGGAATAGTAAAGAAGCTTATGTTTATACAATGGTACACAATGAAGGAAATTGGAAAAAATATCACTTTTGAATGCATAAAAAAACTAAGAAAACACACCATACATGATAGAAATATATATATATAAATCAAACTGAATGGTAATAAAATGCGAGAAAACTTTTTAAGCAGTTTGACTGTTCGAAATCGAATTTCTTGTGTTGATATTTTTTATTTTAGACATTTTCTCTTTCAAATTCTTTGATAATAACTCAATAAAACATGTTATATCTAATCCAATATTAAATTAAGAAAAACGATCGTATTAACTTACAATTGATTTGTTTCAAATATTTAAAGAATCATGCATTTTTTATAGTAAAAAAAAATACATTCGATGCGATATCATAATTAAACTTATCTTTTTTTTATGGTGCAACAAAAATAAAATTATATCAAAGCACGTCATTGACATTTTCTCTTCTCATATAAATCTATTTACACCATATCTTCACTACTCTGTCCAATACGTGTTCGTTCTGAAAGTGGTGATGATTTATAATGAAAATTTTGATTATTATTAAAATATTCATTTGTTGATGTCTGAATACCATTTGGGTTTGTAGAACCATCATTACGTAATAAAAATTCATCATCTGGTGTTATTTGTTGAAATTCTTTTGCATAAATTTCTTCAGGAGTTGGTCGACGACATCCTAATAAATAACCAATAAGTCCAAAAACAGCTATTGCTAGAGAGATAAGTGCAAGAGCAATAAGTACAATTGACCAAAATGGAAAAAAACCTATAAAATATTAATAACAAAAGATGAGATTGTTTTCTTTTTCAAAATAAAATTGTTAAAAAAATAAAGAACCTCGAAGTAAATAATCGGGATTAATACGATTGAACATATCTGTCCGTCGACCTCCGGATAATTCATAATGTGTTCGAGCTCCATAACCAAGATCCTGTTGTTCTCGTAATTGATCTGGTGTTAAAAATTGTCCATCACATGTAATCAAAATAGTTATTAAAACTCCTAAATAAGATACTTCTTTTTTTAACAAAATAAATTTGTCTATTAAACCTGCTATGGCCTTGACAAAAATCATATTCTGCTAGGAGACCATCAACAAATATATACGTGTGTATATAAATGAAAAGAAGAGAAAAAAAATGAGGCGAATGAGGAAAGGGTCACCAAATAAAGTCGTGAATACGAGCAATAGTGAGAGGAAGGTAAAAAAATGAGAGAGAAGAAAATGGAGGAATGAATATTATGAGTTCAAGTAAAAAAAACGTCCTACGAAGAAAATGTGTCGTTTGTCGAAGGAGAACAAGAAACAGAACTGTCGGTTTTTTTTAACACACATTTACTTATTCTGTATGTGTCAATTGAATGTGTCCTTCATCATGAAAAGAAAATAGAGACTATGATTTGATTGATAAATGCTATCTTTAAATAAAACTTGCATCAGCTGATGGGTCTTGATATTCAATTGTATGTAATTTAAATGGCGAATTCGATATTTCTCTTTGTTTATTGAAATATATTCAAGGATATCTCCGAGGTCGCTAGAATTAGGAAGCAAGGTCGATGACTCATAAGGTTTTTTGGAAATTGATGAGCCAAGGAAAAAACTCAACTGGAGAATCACTTCTGAATATGTTATAAATAGTAGATTTAATATTTCTATACAGAATTTTTTTTTTTTCATTGATCACAAACCTTTCTTAAAGTTATGAAAGTCAGAATAAAACATAGAAGTTAGGTTATAATTACTGATTACAAAAAAAAGAAAGCCATCTTGTTGAATCCTTATTATTCGTCATTTTATATCTCTGAACATATGATTGTCATTTTCATATTACAATAATAAATATATATATTCTAAAATTCCTGAATTGTTAATTTTTCTTTTGCTTATTTCAAGCAATTAAAATTAATTTTAATCTCCGATTACCAAATAAAAATAACTAGTCAATTCGTTCATCAACAACTTTGGCTCTTTCTCACACACACGCGCGCACACATACATGTGAATACCCACAATTTCAAACTGAATCATCTTCATACGTATACGTACAAAACACAAACAAAGAAAAAGAAAATAATGATAATAAAATACTACACAAAAAAGAACGCACGCACGTAATGTGATACATCTGCCTAAGTTTACGCATAAACGCGCACATCGATAATAATAATAATAATGATAATAGTAATAATAATAATATTAGCAGTGAAAAAAAAAATGAGGTAGAAGAAGAAAAAGGCCACACAAATATGCAATTTTAAAAAAGAAAAGAAAGAAATGTCTTATTGTTTTTCTGCTAATAACGACGAAACACACAGAGACAAACAAATACACATAGATATTATTGAGAAAAACAAAGATGACCGGACAGTAAAAAAAATTTTTGTACACTAAAAAAAGGAAAGAACAAAAACAAGACAAAGATACGTATTTTAAAAAACATATATCATACAACTAAATATATATATATATATGTACGATTTCTTTTCGTTGTTAATCTTCTTGGTGAAATATTAATTCAACTAGACATAGAAAGAATATTTATTCATTCCAATTGTCATCAAAAAAAGTATTATCATCATTATTCGATTGTGATTGTACTGACTGTGAAATTGCTCTTGTTGTTGTCGGTGGTGTAACGAGATCATATAAAAAATTCATATCATTATTGGGATCATAATTAGTTCCAGTTGATGTTGAATTTGTTGGTGATGGAGTTGCTATAGATTTTGATTTGATTAATTTTAATCGTTCATTTGACGTATTTGTAAAATATTGTAAAGTTTGTCCATGTTGATATTGATCAAGATCAGTTGATATTTGATTATTATCAACTATTGTTCGATTATGACGGTATAAATTTGGATCAGTATTAACAGTTGGATGAAGAAGATGAATATGAGATAAATTATTTGGTGTATAATCATCATTTTCATTAAGTGAAATATTATTAAGTTCATCATCGACTGCTCGTGGTACAATCATAACTGAATTAGTTACAGGTGTTGCTGATGATAACTGATCAAATTGCTCAGTCTCCTGAGATATATTGTCTTCCATATCGGTGTCAATTGAAGAATTATTCGAATCGAGATCGTTCTCTTTTGAAACTAAATAAAAAAAATTATAATTAAAACAAAACTATATTATTCGAAATTGAAGATTTATACGGCACAACATGTTAGTAAACCCGATAATAATTTCACAATGCGTTAGACTTGCAACAATATCTACTAATTAAAAATTTTTCTAATTGTTTTTTAAAGCATGCAAAACCCAATCACTATAGCGTGCAAGGCATTAAAGGTAAAACTATTATGTGCAAACATATATATCTACACAATATACATATACATATATGTAGTACTTAATAAATTTTTCTTACTTGAATTACTTGGAGATGATAATGTAGTGTTGATATTTGCATGAATTGTATTGGTTGTTGTGGATATCACCGCTTCCTGACAATCGTCACGATATCTATCTGAACTCATGGAACTACAAATGTTGTAGCAATCTCTTTAGCTTTTTATTTTCTTATTCTATACCGAAAGATTTCTCGTTTTTTTTTTGAAAGAAAAAAATTTATTTTCATTTTAATCTAATATTTTTTTTTTGGCTTATTTAATTAAAGTGATAGAAACTTACTTAGAAGCATTTCATTAATAAGATCATCAACTTGTTTTGTATCTTGACTATAACGTGCAACAAGATCAACCATTAATCGAGCTATATTTTGTAATGGTGGTAATAATAATAATAATTCACCAAAACGGCCACGCATTAATGGTCTTTGTTGATTAATATATGTTTCAAGATTAACTTGTACACGTTTACGTAATTGTTTAACTCGCATTGGGTTTGATAAAGATTTATTATCTATAAAACGATGACAAAATTTTCATATATTGAGTCTTTTCTTATCATATCTACAAACCATTGTCGAAAAAAACGATAGCTTTCAGACAAGCATATTCTTTTTCATCTAATTGATTTTCTTTTAATGGCTTAACTATTTCATCAAGTATTCTAGCAGCTGCACGACTTAAACCTGGATCAGATGCATTTCTTGGGATAACATAATGATTACCTAATAGTAAATAATCATCACAGTTTAATGAACGACATGCAACCCCTAATATGAGATTTTCTCCTGTATGACCACGTAAAAGAGCAATCTAGAGAGAAAAAAAACAGATTTTTTTTTCACAAATTAATTAATTATATTTGTTTTTTTCATAATTACTTTATCATTATCGGATAATTCAACAAAACCTTTTAAATCTTTTGCCCATTCAATAAGACTACGAAGTTGATAATTCATTGATATACCAATTGTTTCTAATGTAGCTTGAACACGTTCTGTATTAGATGGTTGCCGATTTAATCGAATTTGTCGACCAATATACTGTAGGAAAAGAAGAAAAAAACAATGACATTTGAAATAATATAAAAACAAAAAACTTTTTTCGAATACTTCTTGAGCTGTTTTTTCAGCTTTTAATAGAGCTGTTACACTTAAATCATCTTCATCCTCATCGAGATCACCAGTAAGATTTGCATTGGATTTTAGATTTGTTGTTCCAAAATTATAAACATGACTACGTTGTCGTCCAAGACGATCTCTTTCTTTTTGTACCGCTAATATATTTCAAATAGATAGAAACAAAACAAAAACATAAATACAATAGAATAATACAAATAGATATATTTACCATCTTTTTTCATACCCATTCGAATACATTTTCTGCAAGAGAAAAACAGACAACAATTAAATTTAGATGAATCAAATTATTATAAATAAACATACTTCCAACGGCAATGTCGACATTGATTACGTTTATCTTTATCAATAGTACAATTATTTTGATGTCGACATTCATATACAGGATTTTTACGAACACTTCGTCGAAAAAATCCTTTACATCCATCACATGATATTGCTCCATAATGTTTACCTATCAAAGATGAATAATTGCAAATTTAAAAAAACAAAAAATAACGTCTTGAAAATATTTTTCTCTTACCAGTTGCTCGATCACCACAAACAACACAATCTAAACCATCAGCATTATTTCCAAATGTTGTATTTGTCGTCGAATTAATACCTAAAGCCATTGCTGTGGATACTGCTGCAATACCATCATCAAGACCAACAATCTCATCATCAACTTCACATTTAATTATAGTTACTGGTTCGCTTATGTTTCCACTGCCAACAGTACGTCGCACTAAAAACAAATCGAGCAAATAAATAAACATACGAAAAAAAAAAATTTGAAGTACATATTAACACTATCATGCCATGCCATCACCGAATCATGCGCAAAGTGCATGACACCTACTGCTGGTTCTTTATGATTGAGTATGTGCAAGTAGACAATGTAAGAGAACGAAAACGGGAGTACGAGAAAAAAACACAGAAAAGATAAGAAGAACGAATGAAGAAATGATAGTCACTTGAAAAGAAGAAAAAGCAGCAGTAAATTATAAAAGATTATTTTGTCTGTAACCCAAGTTAGATGGATGATATATTGAACAAATGGAAAGTTTCTTTAACGATATGTTGAAGCAATAAGCAGTCATAAGGCATCACTTATTGTCATTCATATTTTTTCCTTCGTAATAGATCTCTACTTTCTCATCGTATGGATATGGCTAGCTTTTTTTTCCTCTTTTTTCATATAACTGTTGACATCAATGTCTGTTACAATCGCACAAAGATAGTTTCCTTCGTCTAGGCGTAATTTTTATGGCCACATCATGCTGCTTTTTTTTTCCTTCGCTTTCAAGAACGAGGCAAATATATTGTTTTTCATCGGTTAACAGATGAAGTAATGAAAGCAAGGAAAAAAAAATGTCGAATAAAAGAAGGTTATTGTACGATGTTTGCAGGTATACATACGTCTATCAATTGAAAGAATAGAAAAAAAACGAAATATTCAATACACTTGTATACTTAATCAATCGATATTGATGATAGAGTTTGTTAATGTGACAATATATCAAGAAAAATCTGTTGATTTTTATCTCACCTGAAGATGCCATTATTGATTATATATTCTGGTTAAATCATAATAAAAAATCTAAACAAACATATAAAAATATACATACGATTTGAAGACAAAGAAAAATAGGGTCACGATGAAAACAAAAACGTATGATTAAAATCAGGTTTAAATAGGTGCACGTAAACATCTTATTTTGTTCTTTTCTTTGCAAATATAGATTTCAAGAAGAGAAATTTATCGTTAATAAAAAGAAAAAAAGAAAATGTACCTAAATTTCTAGGGTCTAACAGTGAATAAAATTTCATTATAATAATAAATATATTATTTTCCTTTTAAAAATAACTATTGATAGATTTTCTTTCGTGGCATAATGTCATTAAGAATTGTATTGTTTTTTTTTACTTAAATATATCAACATGATCGTGTTTGTATTAAAATATGAATTTAAAAATGCATTCTAATTAAATAAAATGATATGTTTACCGCAAACTCGTTCTTTGACATAATCAAAGGTTAAATGTACCCACCTCGTGAAAGTACGTCTATAACATGACACTGGTATTCATTAGAAAATAAAATTTCTTTAAAAATTTTTTTGAACGACTAGTCTATCTTATGGAAAACTAGCTTGTCAAAAGGGATACGCTTCACTGAAGTTTTAGGGCGTGCTTACAATAAACATTACGGATAAATAAAATAGATAAATCATTCAGCCGCGAATATATATCACAAACTGCAGCATATGTTCTTTTTTGAATAGAATCTTTTTTCTAATATCTTTATAAATTTTTTTTTTATTTGTCTCAATCTTGTGTTAGTGTTTGAAATATATTTGTCTTAACATATAGATACAAAAAGTTAAGTTAATGAGATTTAGCCTACCGTTTATAAGATGTGAAAGTTCGCTTGTTCTTTTTTTATGATGTTCTTTTAACTGGAAGAAGTATTTTGGTTTCTTGAGCTTTATATAATCGCCTACGTTTTTTTTGTAATGACGTTTCATAAGAACATTTTTTTTAAATAAAAATAACATTCTCCATGATGTAGATAATTTTTATGATTAAAAAAACTAACAAGTAAATGTTTGTATTTGATTAAGTAATTACAGTTTTGAAAAAATACTTTAGAAGTATGTCTATATCAATGAAAGATTAATATTATGATCTGTTATACAAAGCAAAAAACTAAGTGTACTATACTGAATCGGTATTATTTTCGAGAAAGAACTTCTGCAGTATACTTTTGAAAAAAAAAACATTTTTTATCAAATATAAGTTATTCGTAATTATTTCTTAGATATAAAGAGATCAGCCTCTTTGATCAAATTACAACGAATATATCGAATGTTATCATGAATAGAGTGTCGAATGTGAACTTCAGCTTAGCATTGATACAGAAAACTAATAAGAATCATAAACCAGTGACAAACGACATCAATTCTTCAGTCATCTTATCAGTCTTATACAAGAAGTAAAAAATTTTATTATATGACTACTCAAAATTGATACAAATTCTTCTTTTATAAATACATAGAAAGTTTTAGAAAAACAATATGGTACTATTCTCTAGCATTACATTGAACTGATTTAAGAAAAAGAAAAGCAAATGAATTCTTAAAAAACTTGAAAATACACTAACTTACGATACTTGTACATGTTTTGTTTTTATATAATAATTATCATAAAGTTATGTAAGAGTATGTTCAATAGTCAACTAATGCTACTTGAAAAACATCTCTTATTATAATATTTGTCCTACTTAATAAACATAGGATCATAAGCATGTGTCAATTAAATATATTCATAAATGAGATATTTCAAAATAAAAACAAAACAACAAATATTCATAATTCTAATCGAAAATATACACTTACATTAAATAAAAGGGAAAACCTTGATAAATGAATATATGTACTTATTTGACATAATTCTGTTTACAGTAATCTGAAGAGTTTAAAGTTAAATCAAACAGAAAATCAGGTGTATCATAAACAGAAAAGAAAAAAAACAAAATACTAATCCTAGAAAATGATTTCGTCGTTCTTAAATTTCAGTATCAATTTGTGAACGAAATAAGTCGTACAGATATCTACACTCCTACAACCCCGCTTATTGTTGCTTACCTTGAAATAGAATACACAAGTAATTCATAGATAGTCATAAAAAAGAATGGTTTTTTCGTAACAAAACAGAACAAATAAAGAGAGGAAAGAAAATAATTTACACGTGTAACTACCAATAGAAATATTTTTACTGATTCAAACTACTCAAAACAATCATGTATATATAATTGATTACTGTTGATTATGTATGCTACTACTAATATTGTTTATTTTCATTAGTGCCATCTATCAACAATAGAATCATAAATTAGAAAAAAAGAAAATAGAAAAAAAAGTCATCTCGAAAAAATTATTTAAAATAATTTTTTTATTCGAATATATTTTATTTGTTTATTTATTTATTTTTTTTTTTTGATTCAATTTACTCCATTGATAACATTTTATTACCTTTTCATTGATGTGCCTTTGTTTACTGTTGTTCCATCAATACTAATATTGAAATCTATTTTCTTTTCAACATTCTTCCGGTTTAAATAAAAATTAAAAAAAAAGAATTTTTTTCTTAATATCAGAAATTTTTACTTCTGGTATTAATTCATAATGACAACAAATTGTCCATCTTTTGTTCGACATCAATCGCTTGAAGCAACTCAAGTTATACCATTATTCGATTCCACGACAACAACATTTACTTCAACACCACCATTTAAACCAAAAGCTGGCGAAGTTTATGTTATGAAACTTGACATTGGTCATGAAAGTAAGTATTCATATTCCGATGAATACCTTTGTTCATCCGCTGGAAAATTCTTATGAATAAAAGCTGGAATCATCTTGGAAAAAAACAAAGGTATATCACGGATAGTTGATGTATATTTTTTGTTTATTATAGATGATTGGCGTAGTGATGGATATCGTTGGGTTCAAATAGCTGCCAGACGTTTACCAACACATAATCCAGTTATAAAAAAATGTTATTTTCATGCTGGACAAAAAAATAAAAAGAAAAGTAAAGATTTTGAAAAACAAGCATTTGTATCACTAGTTGATCCATCCAAAGTTGTTGTACAATATCTTGGTGATGAAAATGTTGCTGAAGAATTTCCTCATGGAAATTCTAAAAAAAATACTAAACCGTTTTTTCGTACACGTCCATCATTACTTAATAAACTTATATCAGAAGCAGCATCAAATGCTGAAACAGCACAAATATTTAAACAATATACATCAAATAATTCACATTCGCATGATGATGATGATAATGATGATGATGATGAAGAAGAATCAACAGTTAATAATTCAATGGAAACAGAAGAAACAGTTGATGATAACGATCAAAAAAAACCTTTAAATATTAAAACTGAACCTAAAAAACCTAAAATAGGACCTGAAGTATTATCACAACCACGTAATATTGAACAAATACGTAATGTTAAAAGACGTTTAGCACGTCGTCTTGTTGCATCCGCTGATGAAATATCAGAATTATATCGTTTTGCACGTGAAACACCAAATTATATTGTTCGGTTTACATTAATACCAAATATTGTTGCTATTGCTTTTTCACATGAATCTATGCATGAATTTAATTTATTATTAGATCATCCAGATATTTTATCACAACAACAAGTTCTTATTACATTTGATTCAGCATATACAATTAATGCATTTCATGTTACATGTGTTTTCTATCGACATATTGCTATGAAAGAAGAACCATGTATTTTACTTGGTAAGTCTTAAGAACAGTTCGGTGAATATGATTTTTTTATTTTGAGACTTGAAAGATTAAAAAAAACTTCCATTTACGTTCTAGGAAAGTAGCATTGAGATAGATACTTTTTACTCTGATTAATCAAACTTTCATTCGTAGTATTTTCTCAATTCATTTGATATTTTAACCTGAAATAAACTTTGCATATATTCGAAATATTTTATAACAATTACTTTCCTAAATAAGATCATTAGTTTTAAATGTCTAGCTTACATTACAACTTCATAAAGATTAGCTATCTTGATTATATTAAATGATAAATAATATATTGTTATAATAACATTCTTCCAGTTTTTAGGTAAGTCATGACATGGAAATTTTATATATGTATATCTTATCAATTCTTTTTTCTTCATGTCATAGTCTTACGAGGAAACATTTTCAACTGATTCGCACCGTTCGATCTCATATTTTGTTAGTGAGTAAGGTTGATTATATGTATAATATACCTAAGAGAATTGGTACTATTGCTGTTTGGTTTCAGAGTTATGAGCGAAACGAATATTATGATAGATGGTGCCATCATCTACGCGGTATTTTTTTTTTGTTCTTTTCATATCTTAACCAGAACTTGCTTTTTTTGGTCGAACCTTTTAGTACCAGCTTATCTCATTTCACTCAAGTGAAAAAAAAGTATTAAAAAGTAAGTCATGATTAAGATATGAAAAGAACAAAAATATAGTGTATAGATGGTGGTCTCGTCTATCATAGCATTTGTTTAATCCATAACTCTAACACCAAGCAGCAGTGATACGAATCCCTTCACGGATTTTATATGTATAATCCATCCTAGCCACTAACAAAATGTGAGCTCAAACGGTGCGCATTAGTTGGGAACGTTGTCTCGTTAGATTGATGTGAAGTTCGAAAAAACTCTTTATTAGTTTTTTCTTTAATCATTAGGTTGTGCATTACATAATCGTCGTTCAGATGATGTTTATGAATATATATTAACACATTTAAAGCAACAATGTCCAAATATTGAATCACGTTGTTTATTTATAATTGACAGTGAAGGTAACACGTTAAAAAATAATTATTTGTCAATATTTCTACCACATTTACGTGTTATACATACATGGAATTATGTTTTTTCACAATTACGTGCTTGGTTATTACAAAATGGTCGTACACAAGCTGATTATCAGTTTTATAATGCTGAACTTAAATCATTATTATTATGTGCTGATATGTTAACATTTACACGTTTATATGATCGTTGTAAATCAAATTGGACACAAGAATTTCGAACATATTTTGAACAAATTATTTTACCATTAGTTGATACTGATCTTGGTTCATGGGTATTAAAAAAATATGATCTATTCGATGCTTATTCAGGTATTAAAGGTCTTATTTGTGAACCAATGCAAGCTGTGGTATGTTAAATAAAGTTTTCTATCTATTGAAAACAATACATAAAAATTCTCTTGTTTAAATTTAGGCAGCACAATTACGTGATTGGCGTGAATCACGTTTTGATAGTGGTGCTATGGCTTTTTATTGGTTACAAATGTATTTTGTTCAACAAATAAGAAAATCATATTCTCGTCTTGGTGGTATATATACATTAAAACAAGGTATTTATGAAAAATGGGCTATGACAGCTGTTACATCAATAACTGCTCATGAACCAATTAAAGCATTAGTACCAGAAAAAATTGTTGAACATGTTCGAGCAAAAGTTATTATATCATCTGCACATCATCCACATTTACAAGCTAAACGTAGTAATGAACAACAAATTTTAACATTATCACCAATTAAAAGACTTAAAACAACAACAACAACAACATATGATGGTACACAACATCATCATCACCATCATCAACCATGTATTATTGCAACAACAACAACAACACCACATCATGTTACAACAGCTGATATCAAAGCAACATTACTTGCGGCTGCTGCTGCACAACAACCAAGAACAATGACTGTAAGTTTAAAGAATAGTCTATGGTGGATGAAGTTTTGACATGATATTTGCAATATATATATATGATGAATATTCAGAGAGAATAAACATAAGAAATAATTACCAATGGTTGAAATCAGAAGCAGTTGGTTAAAATCCTACTTTTTCGATCTTTCTGAATATGTATCTAGAATGTCGTTATGACGTCAGATTGGCTAAATATCATTATGTTGTTTCAAAAGGCCCAAAATGGTGGTTGTACAGAATACAAATTTCTATTTCTATTGAAACCTATCAATTTCAAATTTAGTAGCCGAATAGTGAACGAATGCTTTTTGTATCCAAGATTTTCATGCCATAGGTTGATGTAAAAAAAAAAAAACAAAAGCTCGTAAATCTTCTATTTAGATACGACGAATAGCTGCCACAACAAGTCCACAACAACAACAGCAACAACAACAACAACAAACAACATTTCGTCTTACAACAACACCATCTACTTCATCTTCACAACAGCCACAACAATTTATCATAACAACAGCTGGTACCGCTTTACCACTTTCACAAACCACGACAACAACTTCAGGACTAGTTGATGATTCATCGATGTATGATGATGGTACAGGTGATTTAAGTGGATGTTTAGTAACAACATCATCACAAGGATCGAATGCACAAACATCTCAAACACGTTCATCATTTGTTCGTCCAACTCTACCGACAAATGTTCTTCGATTGACAGTTGTACGCAAATAAACAAACAATAAAAGTTCTTCATTTTTCTTTTTTCATTGATCATTGCATGTCTGTATCTTGATGTACAGGTTAAACATATTCGTCTGTACATAGGATCAGCTTTACTGTTATTGTTTTCTTTTATATAAATAAGATAAACACAAAAAAAACTTTTATTTCATGGACATGTGATAGAAATCTATATTAGAATACAATTGCATTGTTTACAATCAAATAACTATCGTCATAATAAAATGTATTGAATTCTTCATTTTCATATTCATGTTATGTAATTATTCAATTTGTTGTTACTCTAATCAACATAACAATGAAGAAAAATAATCAGTATAAATTCTTTTCTTTTTTCTTGTTTTGATGTATAATTTTTTTTGTTTTGATTGACTATGTAAAATAAATAGAGGAAAACCTCTCTATTGTGAATAGCATCGGAACTATTGAGAAATCTTCACTTTAGAGGGTTGAAGTATGATTTGCTGTCAAGTAAAGAAAATGTTTCAGGAGGTACACTTCTATATTAATCATAGATAAAAGTCTGATTATTTATTCTTTTGTTCATCTAAATGATTTGAATTGAAAGATTTTTTTAAGTGTAACACAAAATTTAACTGTTTTTAAAAAGAATTCTCTAATAATGGTTGTCTTTTTGTTTTTCAACAAATTCTTTTTTTTAGACCTTGCTGCACAAACCATTCGTACACTTGATCGTCTAGTTTTCATACATTAGCATCTTTTAACTTTCGTCTAACATCTGAATTCTGCTTTTTGTTTTATAATCATTTATTACATCTGCTTTATATTTTAAGATATTTTATATACAGCTGAGTGACAACATACTACATTTTTCACCCAACTTACACTATCATAAATCATTATTATCTTTATTATCATGAATGAATAGTATTCTATCTTGCAAAGAAAGGCCGCGTCGTGAGATCATTCTTTACTGTACGAGTACAGCAGTCAAGTCATACGCAAGATGTGCTTGCAGTGTATAAGGATTAGACGAGAGAAAAGAGAAAGAGGTTAAAAAAAATATATTCCTCCTAGAGTGGTTATAATAGGAAAATGGGATGCAAAAAGGCGTTCGCTGACCAGAATAAGAAGACACTTACTAGTTGAGGTTTTAGTTTGGTTAATTTTCTCATTTAATAATGGAATATCGATTTCAAGTTTGAAATAATATTTTTGAAGAATAACTTTAACCTAAAAAGTCATGTCTTTTTATGATACAGTTTTATGATTGAATTTAAGCCGAATTCGTCTTTATACAAAATAGAAATGATTGAAATTCATTTTTAAAACATCATTCAATGTTTACTTTTATCATTAGCAATTCTTTTTTCAGTTGCTGAATCATGTTGTTGATTAAATCTAATCTATTTATAATATAAAAGTAGATCGATTTTCTTACATTTCAGATTGTTCAGAAAAAAGAACATGTCCATTGATTCACGTGAATAAATCTTAAATCAGGATGATTGTTATGAAATTACAAAGTGCAATAACGATAATTACAGGATTGTGGTTGAGGAAGTAAAAAAACATAAAAAGTTAGACAATTCGTCACTGATATGACAGTGCAAGAACTACAAGTATTTGTTCCGTAGTAGAAACAGACGATACTTGTCACTGTAGTAAATACAGTTGGTGGATATTGACCAGCATACCATCCAGTGACAACTGCTCCACAGTAGTTTGGTGGTACAGGTGAATTGGTCATCAATGCTCCTGCCGGTTCTTGAAAACGAATCCATACAGATGTAGAATTAATGAATGGTGATACATTATCACAGTAATTAATCGATGATGTATAGCCAATGTTTCGTGTTGGATCGGTGTTGACTGTATAATTTAAACATTGAGATGGTGTGACAGTCGTATATTGATAATATGTCGGGGGTGAGGATGAACATACGAAAGGCGTCGTTGATGCTGCATTATTATAAAATACAGAATTTTCAATTAAAAAGTAAAGACCGCTAAGTGTGTATCATATTTTTAATCCTATAAATTGTACTATTTCAACAGTGAGAGACGACGGACAAAGTTTTTGTAAAATGACAAAAACTTGAGAAGAATAACATTCGTACATTCTCAAAAGTTCACAAATGTTCTACATTCAATCCGTCTTGAAAAAGAAAATCATGTTTTGTTACTACACAAGATTTATGTTACAATTGAAAGAATCAACTTCCAATATTTTTTGAATACTTTGAAATGGCTTTTTCAATTATTTAAAATCATTCAAGAGAATTTCCCGTATTTGCCTATTTGTTTACGTAAAAAATCTGGAAAAAGTTCGCTTACAAAGATATTATTCTATACTTCTGAACAAGAAAAGTTTGCAACTGAGAGAGTCCGCCAAGTCTGAATCCGGAACCAATCGGACGGTCTTTTAGCGATTAAGCATATATACTGCTGTATATGTATGTTTTGAAAACTTAACAAAAACACTTGAAGAATATTCAATACCATGTTTTTTATTGTTTACTTTCTTTTTAAAATGAGTACTTAATATAGAAATTATTATACATAATGATTTGAGCTATCTCTTATATTTAAATCTAAACTACGTCAATAAAAATTGATATTTTACTATTTAATAACGGTCTCAGTAAGATAAATTTAATTAATAAATAGTCCATTATGAATTACAATACGGATGTCTCTCTGCCGTAAACTCTGATGAAATCGATAGTAAAATGAATAATAATGAGAGCTTAAAATAATTTTAGTTCTTCGACATTTGAATGTGTTTACATCATTAAAAGAAAAGTAAAGAAAACTAGAAATCAATACATACTTGAAACAGCTACTGTTGTACTAGAACTCATGACTGTTGTAGTTGCTCCATTTTTACTATTGTTTAACACGAGTGAATAAATCGCAATGATCAATCCTGTCACTGATATCATAGTAATAATAATAAAAACAATGATCAATGTTATCAAACAGCAACGAGTTTTTTTCCTGTCCGAATCTGATGATGTTGTTACATCGAAGTCATGTGATTGTCTAGGATAAGAGCTATTGTATATCATGTAAGAAGATTAAGGTACTAGTGTTTTCTTTTGAACAATATTCAGTTAATATTAGAAACCTGTAAAAACTTGTTTTTCATTCTGTACTCTTAACAGTTTTCAAACTTAGTTCAATCAGAAAAACAATAATTGCACTACTTCTCAGTGTAATCAATAGACTACAGTCGAAAAGTCTTGCTATAAATTTTGATCAACGAATTTATTTTCGAATGAAAATCTTTTGCATACACTGAATATATAGAAATTTATATAGTGAAGAGGAAAATAATTATCTTCTTTTTTTTCTGCTTACATGTATTCTTCTCTAGGTAATCTTTCAAGATCATCGACATCGATATTAACCGTTGAAATAGACATAGGTCGTTGTCTTTGCAGGCTACTTGCCATCTATTTTCTTCTCTTGATACTGAAAAATTGTGAGATTATATTCTACAAAAATAAAATTCAATCGATATTATAAAGCTGTTCAAGGACACAATGAAGAATAACAATAATGTCACACCACGCATTAGCATGAACGTTATCTAATGATGAAAGTTCTCAACTAATTGATCGCTTTTGAGTCAGAACTATGTTTATCATATAAATCCTAATGAACTATGAATATCCTATGAAGGGTTTGGATCCTTAGCTTATTTCTTCGGAGATGCTGAATTCTTGCGATATTTTTTAGTTAATAATGTGTCCCCTCCTCAAGAACACTAGAAAAACTGCTTTTCAAATTCCAACGTGAACCTTTACATAGAGAAAGATATCATTGAGAATAATTAGTTCTGAAAGTTTCAGATACTTTTATTCTTCCTATTTCAACAGACGATTATGATAAAATCGTGTCTTTTATATCACTCTTATACATCGACAAATTCGATGTTCTTATTTCAGGATAGGAGTATATCAAAAGTATCTAATACTTTCAAAATCAACTATTATCATTAATATCTGTCTCTGTGATAAGTTTCAAGTCGAAATTCCAAGATCAGTTTTTCTACTGTTTCTGAATGAGAATTAAATCATTCATTTAAAAGCTACTGTAAAAAAAAAGCAGGATCTTCGCATGAATAAGCTAAGAACCCAAACTCTTCTCAGAGTATTCATAGCTTATTAGAGTCTAAATAATGAAGCTAGTTCTTATTTAAAAACAATAAATTAATTGTAATACTTCTCTCGTGACTTAACTTGTCGAAGTCAGAACATCTATTAAAAGTAAAAGCTGTAAATACACATACACTTGTCTTTTTCAAATAGGAATATTTGTACTTTTTGAAAATGTTATTTGAGAATGAATAATATTCAAAAAGAGTGTTATGTCTTCTAATCATGTGTAAGAAGAAGCCTATGTAATTACCTAAATTTCTTTGTTCTTTTTAGAAGTAAACAACAGTCAAATAAAGTATTGCCTATTTTAATTGACTGTAAAATGAAGCAAACAAACTAACAAAGTTGGATTTATTTGTATAAATGTTTTTCACTTTTCAAGGTTGTACATGTTAATCAATTCCTTACTGTGAAGTCGAATTATCTTTTGTATTCACCTGTCTATACATACATTCACTAAAAAAATCACATGTCTATTTTCTTGTTGAAGCGGAATAATAAATTTCAATGAAGAATTAATGTTTTAAAAGAATGTTGGTGATCCTGTGAACATCAATCCTGTTTACATACGAATATGATTACTTTATTGATTGTGTGAAAAAAGTAATGTATAGGACTATTGATTAAACAAATAAAAACTTTATTAAGAAGATATTAAAAATTTGATCATGTAGAAAATTTGCAAGGTTAGCTTGTTTTATTTTCTGTCTTCAATTATTCATTTTTATGATCAGTTTTCATCATATGGTGTCTGTTGAAAAAGCAAAACAAACTAAAGAAAAAAATGTAAACATTTTTAAAGCTTCAAATATAATGTCCTTCAATAACTTTTCGTTTAAATTTCAAAGTAAAAATATGTCAGTTGATGTTGTTAAAACATTTTATAGGATCTACTATGAATCTCATCGATAATCTCAATTGTCTGATCGTTTACAATAATGAATATTACAATAAATAAATGCTGAATGTCTTTATTATTTAAAAAAGATCAAGACAAAAGGAAGAAAGGAAAATTTTTCAACTACTATTCAAATATATACTGTATTTGAATCTAACATTTTACATGTTACAATGATATATTTTCAGATATTACCTGACAAAAATAGTGAACTTTTCTATGTAGAAATTATTGGCATTCAATCGCAATACTTCAGTACATTAATTTCAAAAATTTGAACAAACATTGAATAAAATTTTATTTAAAATAATTTTGAATTCATTTACGGTTTTCATTTCAATGGTTCTCTTGCAAATATTATACCTAAGTTTAATAAAATCTTACACAATATATCATGTTCTAGGAAATTTTCTTAGTAGATTTACTAAGTATATTTGATCTTAAATAAGTTTTGTAAGAGATATTCTATGAAAATGTTGTATTATTATTTTTTAATATGAAAAAACTTTTAAAACACGTTGAACACTTCATTCATGAGCATTCTCACAAACCTCCTGAATTTCATCAAGTTCGATTATTATTTTAGAACATGATCAAATTTCAACCGCAGTAGTTTAATGGAAGCCTTAATAGGTACCTTCCATGCATAAACTATTTGCCTTGTTTCTATTACAATTAATTTGTATTTTTGATTTTACAGTTACTGAGAACTTGAATTGTTATGACACTAATACATGCAATCGTGAAGCAAGCAGATGGGGGCTTAGTTCCTTCCTAGAAGGCTTTGAGCTCCTTTGTACAACTTTTTCCGGTTGATGTCACTAAGGCACAGGTATTTATGTGAAATATGTTGAATAAATAATTTTTGTTTGAATTTTTGGAACACTCTGTACATCAACATATTTCTCTCATGCATATTTTCAATAGACAATAATATAAGGGAAAAGAACCGACATGCAGGTATATATATTTAATTAAAAGAAAATTTATTCTAAACGAATATTGTCAATAGCCCAATAGATATTATGTGCTGCACGTTCAATTTGTGTCCATCGAAATCGTACACCACCGATATTTCGTTTTTCACCAATATTTATCAATTTCGAAGGTAATGTTATATTAAAAAATTGTGCATGTTCTTGATTATACATTGTAACTAAACGCCACCATGATATTCCTTCATCATATGTCCATTCAAGAGCAACTGTTATATTATTTGTAGTTGTTATACAATTATCTTCAGTTGTTACATGAAATGCAAAAGATATTGTTCTAATTGAAAAATAATTTTAATTTCATAATTTTTAAAAGGTATAATAAAAAGATAAAAGAAAATAAAACTTACGTTGCTTGACTAATATTAAGTTCACGAGTTATTGCTTCTACATTACCACATCCACAATCAGCAACAAAATGAAGTGCTTGTCCATTGAAATAATTATTTGTATTATTATTTATATTTACATCACAAACATGACGAATATGTCCTTTACCATTTAAACGAATCCAATTATTAGAATTCGGTCCACTAGTACCAACCACAGATAAATCATCAAATGTTTCATTAAACCATGTTTGTAAAGGCTCTTTACCAACATATTCTTCACAGTATGTTCCTAAAATTATAAAAATAGACATAACAACAACAAAAAAAAAGGATATCTTCACTTACCTGAATAACCTCTAGAACATTGACAACCAGATACTGTACATAAACCCCGATCATGACAATATTCTGGACATTCACCAATAAATAAACTATTCATTGACCATCGTACACCTTCAGCTTGTGTTCCACTCCAACGAAATTGTGTACCACTAAATAAAATAGACACTGATTGATTGAAATGAATGTCTGCAACACACTCGAATACTAGATAAAAGAAAATGTTCGTTTGGATCTCGGGGTAGTATCTGATACCTGTAATCCACCCCGGCAATGAATGAGACTTCGACATTTCAAAATATATTTACTTTTTTTTAAACAGCTAATTTATATAAAAGAATAAGAGTGAAAACTTGAGCAATTTATTATACTTGATATCAGGTGACAGATGTGGAAAACGATATCATTTTATTAAAAGAATTTATTTTTTCAATGAAAATTCCTCTAAAGTTGATGATGAATCATACGGAGAAGTAACTGAATACATGGAAAGGAAAATGAAATATTGTGATGGAAAAAGCATTTATGTATGTGTCCACAATGATGAAATCTGGTACTAACACACTGTCTTCCATTCCATTGTCATCCGCAATAAGCAAACATATCGTTAGCAAAATTAATCTGAGTTTAGAAGCAGAAAAACATCAAGTGAACCTTGAATCATATGCATTTTTGTTGCTGTTTATGGAAGAAACTAAATAGTTTACTTTTTCATATAAAAGTTTGAAAACTATACTGTGACTTTGAAAGTATCGGCCGGATGTCGATCAGCTCCGGTCCGGATCCAATTACGAAAATTCGTATCCGTGCTTAATCTTAATGTTTGCGCAAGAATTAAAGAGAAGTGGATATAACTTTAATAACTCGATAACGGTAATACTAAGCAACTTTTGATTTCCAGCAATCGAAATAGGAGAAGTATAGACGCCTACTTTTTTGATACTGTATAAAACAAAATTATTTTAAAACACATCATCGTTACAAAAAATTAAAAAAAATGGTGTTTGGTTTCTGTATAATTTTGGTTTTAACATGCTTTTCTGGTAGAAAGACTTCAGATCTATAGTTCAAGACACGACTCAGGTGATTATACCCTCATATTTCAATGTTAAGCAAATGTAAATCGTGTATCTATTTTTGTCAAATTAAATAAAATTCTTTTGATTTTTTAGCAAATTCCCATAAAACAAAGCATCGCCTTCATGTATCTTGTTTTAGAGATTTTTGAAAACAATTTCGTCTTATATAGTATCAAACAAAAAGATGTTCGGAGTTCTCATCTTTGGATTTTTGAAAACCGCAAATCACTAACAGCTACCGTAGTCAAGTTATTGAGCTTGTATCGACCCCCCTCCGTTGATTCTTGCGCGACCATTAGATTGAAACAACATCGTTTATATTATTCCTCCTGTAGAGTGCGATAATAGTCGTTCACTTATATACCTCCCATAATAATTGTTCTCCTCCCGGTATCCAAGGTAATGTGACGATTCATGAAGAAGCAAAACATGAATGCAAATTTGTAGAAGTTAACGAGAAAAAAACAGAACAAAAAAAAAATACAACTACTCTCGCTATTTACATCGTTATTCATGCGTATTTAAAGAAAAATAACAAAAACATGCTCACAGCTTCACAAGATATCGACAGTTTTATTGAACGTCAACGATCTCAACTTAATAAACAACCATCTCGACAACCTGTAAATCGACAACCTCCGCCTCCACCACAACCATCAATTCCACCTAATAATGTACAAGATCGACTTGATTTTAAAGTTGCTCGAATTCTTGATGAACCACCACCTCGTATACAATCTCAACAGCCTTATTATCCTCCTCCTCCACCGGCACCATCATATTCTCATAATTCAATCCCTGAACAACAAGAAAATTTCTATTCTCAACAACGTCGTTTATCCAATGACAATAGTGATGATAATCCAGTAGCTTTCTTTAATAAATTTGGAACATATGATGATAAACGTTCTCAATTAAAAGATGATTTAAAACGTGAATATAATGAATATTTACAATCAAAAAAAAATATACCAAAAAGTAAATCAACATCACAATTAACTTCAACAAATCAAAATACAAATAAACGTGTACAATTTCAACCACCACAACAACAACAACACCAACAACGACAACAAAATGGTAAAGTTATTGCGCCATGGGAAAAAAATGATAATAAAACAATAAGAAATAATCAAACAATTAATGATTTACCATTAGGATTATCATCAAATGATAATATAACAAGTCGTTCACGACCACAAATGTCACATAATAATTATGATGAACAATATATTCGAGATCGTGAAGATTATATATCAGAATTACATTCACAAGTTCGTGAATTAGAATTAAGAAGAAAACAACTTGAAATAGGTTTATTAATTTTTATTTTGTTCTTTATTTTTCTATTCGTTGTTTTCTTTTTGTTATTTATAGAAAGTAGTAGATTATCAGCTGGTGGTACATCAAATGTAACTCGTGCACATTATCATGAAGATTTAAATGCCTTAAATTCTTTACTTGCAGAACGATTAGATCAACGAAATGCAGTTGATGTTGAACTTGCTCATATTCTTAATCGTCCACCAGTTTCTGCTAGTCCAACACGAATTAATTCAAATGGAATACCAAATTTAAATATGTCAACTGAACATTCTCAACAAATATCATCACAAAAATATCCACAACAAAATGGACGTCATATACAATCATATCGTAATGATAATCGTACAAGACCAAATGAAAATGGTTTTCAAATTGGTCATGAAACTGATAAAGATTCTGAACAAGCAGCAAAAAAGCGTTATCAACAAGAACTTCAAGCACAAATGCGTGAAGCGCAAATGCGTAAAGCACAAGACAAACGAGCTAAAGATGAATATGATAGAAAATTAGAAGAAGACATTCAGCGTTATAATTATTTTGGTCGTAGTGGTGGTGGAGCGCCAATGCGTGATAAAGATGGTAATGTTATTGCTAATCTAGCTGATGTTAGAAATCCACCACCACCGCCACCAGCACCCTATCAACAACAACAGCAACAACAACAACAACAACACCAACAGTATTTACCACCTGATAATAAAGTTTATTCACTAGGTGATGGAATGAGTTCCATAGGAAATGCACCATTTTATAATGGAGAACAACAACAATATTCAGGAAATTCGGTAAATTAAAATTCTAAATATTTATACGAACTACTTCAGTAGGGAGTCTCAAGTCCTTCCAGACCCGAGCCTGGGTTCATAAAAACATGAACACACAGCTCCCCATCTTTCATGTGAGTTTGATGCTTTATAAGGGTTATGTTTTTGAATAAATTCTTTTCACATAGACATATGTAAAAATGTTGGCTCTATCAGCTGAGTATCAATTAGAAAGTAGATAGAGAACATCTCTCTAAGGATTTGAGAAAAAAATATTCAAAAACTTCAGGGTAGACTACGGTATAAACCGTGTCTACGATGAGGTTTCCAGAAAGATCACTATTCTAGAAACTTTTGTCTTAGTATCATCGAGAGATTCTGAAGAAGATTTTGAACTTCTTATTCGGTTACCCGAGCATTTTTTTGTACTCCGCCACATCATTAACGAAAATTAAATAGATTTCTTTGATAAATCTAGCCATCCACAGAAAAAGCTTTCCATAGAGATTTTGTAACCTAAGGAGTTATCTGCCAAATGTACTACCTACTTTTCAAAAATGCTACTTCAATTCGAAGTTTTTTAAAAGTAAAATGCATGAAATGGAAGCCGATTCTCTATTTTTGTATCATATCGCTAATGCTAAATTTTCTAGAGATAGTTCCTTTGAACAACAATCTCTAGATTATCTTAACATACATATGACATATAAACATTAGCTCTAGAAAAGTTCATTATCCTGAGATATATATATGTGTTGTAAAAGTCATGTTACTAACGAATGATTTTATTTATATATGATTTTGATTGATTGATTTAAATAGGATCGTCCTGGTTCACCGAATCATGCACGTGGTGCAGTTAGTAATGGAATATTTGGTGCAGCTAAAACTGAAGCACAAGTATTACGAGAAGAAAAATATAAACAAGAATTAAAACAACAAATCGACGAAAAACGTCAACGAGAACTTGATGAAATAGCTAAACGTCGAGCTGAAGAAGAACGTGAACTTTCTAAACATTTAGAATGGCAACAACAAATGGAAAAACAAACGGCTGAAGAAGCATTAAGAAAACAAGAAAAAGAACAACAAGAACGTCAACATCAACAACAATTACACGAAGAACTCGAACGACAGAAAAAACAGGAAGAAATTGTTATGAAACGAAGTAAAATTTTCTTGAAAAAACAAACAAAACACTTCATACAATTTATCATATTTGTTCTTTTTTTTATCTAGAACCAAAACGGCAAGAAAAACCAATGACACCAAAAAGAGATGAAACTCATTTTGATGATAATAATGATGATACTAATGCTAATCGACAAAATAGTTTCAATAACCAACAACCACATCAACAAGAACAATCAGAACCTGTCTATCGAAGTTCATCACCTCCAGTACCAACATTAAACAATAAAGGTAAAAAACAAAAATCAACTGTAAAAAATGTACGACGTCAACAATCATATGATGAGATTGTTCAACAACAATCACCACCACCACCATTACCACCTTTAAATAACAATGATGAGTTTATTCAATCACCACCTATCGACGATACAGATGAACAAAGTCGACAAACATATCGAAAACCACCAACTCCTCGACAACCAGGTTTGTTAAGAGAACACTCATGAGGAAACCAAGAAACGGAGGCACTGGTCAAAACTTTAATTTTTCAATTTTTATCTGTGGTTGAAATATCATCATTGGATACCACTAAACCCACATCTTTTGGCACATTTGAATATACTATAGTTAAGTTAATCAATACCAACTTTTGAACACTATCAACAAAGTAGTCAAAATTCATTTCGTAGATGTTTATTTGGACTATGCTTTAATAAGTCAGAGAATTTTTTCAGGCAGTATACTGAAAGATAGACTAGCAATAGCTGAAAAAAGGAGTTATTTAAATTCTGATATCTCATATATTTACTGGGGTTGTGTAGTCTAGCATGAGTGAGAAAAGTCACAATTAACAAGTTCGTAATGGTCGACGTTTGACAGTATATCTACTGACAGTTTTTAAATCAAAATTATTAGAAAAAAATTTACCTTCGGGACGCGAAATGGGATTTACAGGTCTCTCCTACATAGCAATTTTTCAAAAAAAGAAACATTTTTAGCGGTTTTCATTGCCATAGCAAGGTTGTAAAGTAAAATAAATAGCAAAAATACATTAAGTCAATTATATTTTAGAGACTTTTTTTCTGTGAAAAAAATAACCTCTGAGAGACCATAGGACAAAATATTAATAAAATGAAGCCATACTGGACCACCGGTGATTTTTGTCAAAGGAAAAAAAATCTCTAAAATGTAATTGACTTAATGTATTTGTGCTATTTATTTTACTTTACAACCTTACCATGGCAATGAAAACCGCTTCATCTTTTTTTCTTTTTTTTCAAAAGTCACTATTTAGGAGAGACATGTAAATCCCATTTCGTTCTGAAGGTAAATTTTTTTTTCAATAGTTACCATTTAATATGCAAAAAAATTCAGATTGGTATCATTTGACTTCAAAAAAAAATGGCAGTAGATATATTGTCAAACATCGACCATTACGAAGTCGTTTTTTAATAAACTGCACGAAAAGTTCTCTCATTTTCTAAAGCATAATCTTCATAAACATTTATGAGTCTACTTTTTTTGACTACTTTATTAATAGTGCTCAAAAGTCAGTATTAGCTAATTTTACCATTGTACATTCAAATGAGTTAAAAATTTGAATTTGGTGATTTCTGATAATGGTCTTTCGAACGTCGATAAAAAGTGAAAAATAAAAAAGTTTACTAATGCCTCGGTTTCTTGGTCCCATCATGAGTGCTGTCTTTAAATATTCTCGAACATCTTTTCAACATTCTTTATTTTTTACTTCAATAGATGTATCATCAGCACGTAAAAAACCACCACGTAAGTTTATATCAGGAAATAAATCAATCCTAATTGATGATTAATTTTTAGAAACTTTTCGATCTCGACCACGTGCAAATTCAAATTCTGGTATGCCAATGCGTACAAATTCGACAACATCTCTTCGATCGGATGGTTCCGATTCTGAAGTTCTTAATCGTCTTGAACATCTAAAACGACAATTAAAAGATAAAGAAGCACGTCTGCAAGAACATGTTAATCATCATCAAGGTCAACCAAATTCATCATCTAATACAAATGAATATTCAAAAACAACTTATCAACCACCAACACAACGTAAACAAAGTCCACAATTTTTATTTAATGCAGCACGTGTTCATCATCATCGTGATTCACCAACCGCAAATGATAGAACGCGTCGTATAATACAAACAGATGATGATATGGAATTTAAACCAGGTTATTTTCGTGATGATGCTATTTTAATGGGTGGTAGTAATGAAAATCTTAGACAAAATGATAATGACTATTATTCATCATCAAAACGTATTAATTCAGGTAATCGAATATTTACTACAAATATTGAAAAAGAAGCCAGTCGAAGACGATATGGTCATGATCCAACAGGTTTTTATGATCAAGATGATCCGACAACAATGGCAAATTTTGAATTAAATGTAAAACAGATAAAAAAAATTTATAATAAATGACTAAAAAAAATATCTTTTTTTTTTCATTTAGAGAATTGCTGAACAGAATGAAGCACGATTAAAAAAATTACGTGATCTTGAAAATGATGATGCATCCTTATTAGATAGTAATGAAGTACTTGAACGTTTTCAACAAAAACAACGTATGCAACGTGGTGGCAGTCAAACGACTCTACAAGATGATGCTTGGCTCAAATAAAAACTATTTGCTTTAATTTGTAAATTTTACAAAAAAAAAAAAAGAAAAAAAATTATAAGCATTTTTTTCTCTTCTTGCAGAAGGCTAATTCCAGTAGATTTTTCTTTGTTGCGAAAGGGCTTATTATAAGCTTTATTGTTGTCCGTCCGTTTTTTTTATCACTAATGAAAAAAAAATAAAATAAAAATTGATGACAATGTTTCATCTAAAGTTTCAAAAAACAATCTTTGAGTGTTGTTTGAACTCAATTTTTCATATGGATAGAGAGTATCATCCAAAAATCGGTGTTAAAACTGTAAGCCGATATAAGATCAAGTCTAGAGAAATGAAGAGATGAGCTATTACTCAACAGAAGATGCTTTAAATTTCATCAAACTCAAGTATAGTGTTTTTTTAGCATGTTGATAGGATCCCGCAGAAGAGCGGATTGATCCTACCGGAGCTTATGATTATTCTACTACATACTATGTTTCTGTGCTTCTAGAAATAGGTATTTCGTCTCCTGTAGTTTTAAATCACCTCTGCGGAAGAACAAATCTTGATAAAATAATATTCAAGTATTTTCGGTAGTTATTACCGAGCTCTTTATCAGTAGGATCGTCTCTGAGAGTACGATAATTTCGCAAAAAATGAAAACCAAGAACGAAAGTACATCTGTATTTTTTCTAATGATCAAGACGTTCTACCATTGATCATTTCTTCAAGCAAAAAAATAACAAAAAAATCTCATTTATGGTAAGATGTTATAATTATTTATATTATATCTCATCGATAAAGTACATTAATCGTCGAAAATCCCGCTACAAAGTAAAAAGTATCGGAACGGAAATTCTGCAGTGTCACATTTCGGTAATAAATAGTACGAAATGAGTCTTGTTCGACCTTCCCATAAGGAGCTAGATGGCTATTATAGATTTTTTGTTTAGATGATGAAAATTTCATGTTGATTGCCTGATTTATGAAGTTACTTTTGAGTATTTCTCATATAAAAGTTAGTAGGATTTATCAAAACGGTAACCTTTTATTCTGACTACTTTCACTCGTTGATCTTGAAATTTTCTTCACAGAGTTCTTTGCTCTAACCAAGTATTCTCTAAAAAATATCGTAGTCCTGAATGGAATAAAGATTGTTTCTGATCATGAAAATGTATTACAATCGATTAGATCCTCCTATCTGTGACATAGTAAAGACATGCGAAGCTTTATTTGTTACTAATAGGAGGAATATTAACGATTCAAAATAACGTTAACTCACAAAAGTATCAAAAAAAGCCTTTGTTTTTATGTCCAAAGGAAAAACAAATCAGTGTTTTTTGTTCTGAATTCGATGCATTGAAGTAGATCAGTTTCGGATTACTATTTGCGATCAAGATGTATTATTAAAAACAAATATTTTTTCCTCGATTTTTATCACATATTTTGTTTTGATTTCATTCGTTATCAGTGCTCAATATCTTGTATATATTTTCACAATCCATTCTATGTTCTGTAACAATTTGTAATACATTCTCACTTATCTATCATACCTTGAATATGTTTCAAATGGTAATTTGATTGTATGCATATTTAAATAGCCTCCATTAATTAAACTCGTCCGACATGCTAAATCAGTCATATCAATAAGTTTTGTCCATTTTAATGATAAATCAGTTCGATATTCAAGTATACTTGTTAAATTACGACACTGTAATGTTTTCATATCAGCATTTTGATTACATTTTGTATTAAACTATTCAAAAAGCAAAGATTTTTTGAATATTATCCGATTCAAAATGCAAGTAGAGGTGCAATTTTTAGAATAACTTTTCATAGGAATAATAAAGAAACCTATAGTTTTCATCATTTAAGAGAAAAAAATCGAAATCATCGAAGTACATGGAAACTCGATTGATCAACAATTGAGCAATCGAGTACGTTTTTGATAGAGATTATGAAGCTATTTTCGCTTCAACTCAGACTCTTAATAAGATTAGTTGACAGAAAAAAGGCTTTTTCTTTTGATCTACACAAGACCGACATTCCTAACATGTTCTGTTCAAGAGTTATAAGATTTTTACAGAGACTTTCGATTGCAGTCTATTGGCCAGTGATTGTTCGGAAAAGTAGCTAGTCACGGGTAATTCACCATACTGAGTTAAATGGTGGATTACTCTTGCTTAGCTGATCTATCTTCTTCCTATAAAAATCTATTCAAACAATGGCAACTCGCTATTGATGTTGAATCGAACAATAGTATATGAAACTAAAAAAAAAAGAACCATTCACTTGAAGAACAAGAACATGGAATTGTTGAATAAGAATAGGTATAGTAATAACTGAAAATGAACTTTCATGAAATATTAAAGCAGGTATATTATTATTGCATTGATCAGGTTGAGCAAGTAAAGCACCATCAATTGATTCCCAATTTGAACGTGATGAGGATATTGTATAAAAATAATCAGTTATAAAATCAATATTAATCGATTTTACTGAAATAAATATTTTTTAAGATAATATATATATATATAAATCGAAAGAAATAAGTGATATTTTTAAAACTTACTTGATATTATTTTTGAAAGGCCCCATGTAAAATTATTACATTTAGAAGACAATGGTTGAAACCATCGAAATTGTCCTATATGATATTTTGTATTAAGAGTTTTAAGTTCGGCAAATAACTCAATAGATATATTTAGTGTTGTTATATTTTTATTTGGTAGATCAAATCGATCAAGAATCGACCATGTTAATGTACCATCTATTGATATTAATAAATAAATTGAAGTATTACATGTTTTTGAAATATTTTCTAAATTATATGTCCATTTAATAGCTCTAAAAAAATTGAAAAGAAAAACAATTAAGTAATAAATCAATTCTTGTTTACCGCATTGGTCTTAAGTCAATTGGTCGAGTAATAGCTTGTCGATTTATTGTTGTCCATATAATTCTATTTATTTCATGTCGATAAGGATCTAATTGTAACCAATTCGTAGGATTAAAATCTTTTTCAAATGTTTCTCGAAAATCAACCTATGAAATGAAGAATTATTTTCTTTTCATTTAGAGTAAAAGACTCTCTCTTATGGGCACCATCAAAGGACCGACCAAAAGTGCTCATTTCATGTTCTAATCACTTTTCTGCTGTGCAAAATAATCTTTTTTCTACTTTTCAATAATAAATTAATTTAAGTTTTTGTTTTAAGTAAAGGTAAATCAACACGTATTGATATGTTGTGATGTTACTAATTAGTATCAGCTACAAAATATAAGGCAAGTCAATGTTTTTCGAATAACTTTCGACAGAAACATGATAGAGACTAGCGGATTTCGCTATTCAAAAGAAGACATCAAGTGGATTAAAAATTCACTTGAAATTTGATTAGTCAAGTGGTTGAATCAATCAGATGAGCTGTTACGGGAGATTTTGACAACGGTTTTTTAGAAAACTATCCCGTCGGATTGCAAATTATGCTGCGATCATTCGATAGAAAATATCGTTCTCTCGCGATTCACAAAAAAACTGACATCTCTAACTTGTTCTGTTAAAGACTTTTAAAGAGTGTTTCAGAGGTTCCGATTTCAGTCTAATGAACATCGAGCGCTTCGAAGGAGGTCAAGGCAAAGGTAGTCCATCATGCTAAGTTCAATGATGATGCTCAGTTCTGTTTTCAAAACGATATTAAGCCATTATAACAAAATTTTCAAAAACCCTGCTATACTGGTTTTAGGTTTCTTGGAAATTGAAAACAAGTATTACCACTCGACTAAGCGTCATGAACTACCCTTGTTTTGATCTCTGGCATCGAATTAGCGCGTAGATCGAAAGAGAACGGTTTTTTCTATCGAATGATCTCAACATAAGCCGAAATGCAAGGGAATAGTTCTTATTATCCCTGATCTCCTGTTTAGAATAGTGAAGTCCACAGGTCTCTATCTTGCTCATATAGAAACCCATTAACACAAAAACAGCAAGATTTTGGACTCAGGACTGTTGCTGTTTTTGTTTTCTTTTAAATATCCGTGGCTCGTGCATTGCCTTTTTCTATGATTGTTTAACATAACGCAATAAACATAAATTCATTGTTGTTGCTTATTCTCCACACGAGTGATAGAACATTCGTTACATATAAGAAGGTGCTTATATTTGCAGTGTTTTATCCAGATTTTCTCTTCTGGAAGAGTGAACATTTATTTTTTGAAGCATAGACATATAGTACTTCGTAAAATAACTACAAACTTCAGGAGGGACAATCCAATTTTCAAAATAATGCTGTTCCCTTGGTCTTCAAGATGAATAAAACTCTATATATTTTGAGAGGTTCATTCCTATGAAAATTCACTTGTGTGAACTATAGACTATTCAGTATAAGGAGATGCTCGCTTGAAAATTTCTATTTGACATACTAGAGGTGTGATTGCATTCATTATTTGACATTCTCCATTAAGACATCGTGCATTACCATAACAATTCATTAAACATTTATTTCCAATATAAATATATTGAAGATGATTTGTTGTACAATTTGATGAAAATTTCAAACGAAATCGAATAGAATTATTTTGTATTGAAAATACATTAAATGAAATAGTTAAACGATAGAATGTAATATTTTCATGATTAAATTTAATTGGTATAATTTCTAATTCATTTTCATTAGAAATTTCCAACCATGATAATCCAAAATTAATTGAATATTCCAGAATATTTTTTATAAAATCGATACAATTAAATTCAATTTGAAGAATATAATCCGAATTAAAATAAACATCTTTAGTTTCATAAATAATTTGATTAGTTAAATTTATTATTTTAAGAAATGTTGAATTTAATTTTGTATAATTTTTATCTTCTAATGAAAACCAATGTAAATGAGAATGAATATTAAATACATGAAATTGTTCTATTGACCATGGAGGTCGACCAGTAATTGGAGAATTTTGAATGAGTCGAAGTTGAAGAATATATTGAGGTAATAGTTTTATAATACTTATGAAAAAAAATTAAAATAAACAATTGTTCGTTCAAAATTTATTTTTATGATTCAACACACAAGAAACAGTTTGTTTAACAGTTCTACAAATGTTGATTTATATAAACCAAACACTTGATCCTGAGTCATTTTCACAAGACAGTCATTAATTTGATTGATATTTTCTTCTCAATTAATTAGTCTTTTTATTTTTCAATGTGATCAATTTTCGGTAGCTATAATTTTACGACCTCCTGTGAATCAAGTCCTAATGCAGGCGTGAACAAAACTTTACTGAAGATAAAATTAAAAAATGAGAACGGTCGGCTTCACTTCTGGAGAATATTGCCGAGTATCTATCGTCAAAATTTGATGTGGATCCATCGCATCCTTTTCGAGAATCAGCAATAATCATAAAAGAGAGCGGCAACTTTTATCAATAGATATGTAATAAGAAATGATATAGATGAAGTGATCATTTAGTAAAAGTTAAAATATTAGTGATAAATAAAAATTCGTTATATAGTTAAAGATTTAAATAAATAAACGATATGTTTATTATACAAACGATTAAATAGCATTTATCGATTACACTAGGTTTATTTTGACAATTTTTACTTATATGTTTACATTTCTAATTATTTTTACAGCTCTAATTAACATATATTCTTCACAATAGCGTGATTTGGTTTCATTTAATATTCAAGAAACGTAACTTTCTAAAAGAAAGTCGTAGAAAATGCGAAAATGACATATGTATATGACTTACTTTAATTGATGATCTTTGAATATATGTAATGTAATCCATTCATGTGAGTTCATTTGACGATATTTAAGATATATCCAACCATCACCATTTTTTCGAATATGTGTTTTTGACATACATCGATCATCAAGTTCAATATGAACATATGTATCTTCATGATATACATCTATATACTTTGTTTCAAATTCTCGTTTACATGTCTAATGAAAGAAATATTATTAAAAAAATATGAAACATCTTTCATAGAATTCTTACATTATTAAAAATTGTACCACATTTTGAATTGTATATAGTACCGTAACTTGTATAATAAACATGTTTAAGAATATTTAATTCATTTGGAAAACGAATTAATGATCGACTACAGTCATTATTTGCCCAATTTAGATCACATCTAAATACACTCAAAAGAAAATATTTGTTGTTGAATTCATAGATATGTTTACCTGCATCGTCCATTGCTAAGACACATTCCATGACCATTACAACCATTGATACAATTCGAACCAATATACAAGTCTGATATACCGACGATAAACTGCTCATCATTGGATGATATTTGTTCATCATTGAAGTTGATACGAAAACGAACTTGATTTGACCTATTATAATAAAAATAAGTTTTTTTTGTCATAATTTGATTATTCAACAAGATCTTAGTTTCGATACTTTTAACTTCCGTGAGTACATTAGATACTTGGCTTCACTCAATGATTAATAATTAATAAATACTATCAGACTTGATGAACAAGCTAATCTGATATGAACATTCGTGCTCAATCACAATGAGATTTCTATATCGATTAGCCATTCTCAGAAGAATACTAATGACGAAACGGCGTCAGCTGATCGATCACTTTATCACCACTAACTACTGGATTGTAACTTCGTGATTATGCTGATTCCAACTATAAGCATGAGAAATACTCTATGGTCTTCATATGTTGGTTTTCTAGATTAGCAGATATTTTGCTAAAACTATTTTGGATCTAGTTAGATTGTCAAACATATCAAGCTGTCTATAAGACAATAATCTTTCCTATTTTTCAAAAATGATTTTTCATTAAAATCATATCATCTTGATTGAAATGTTCATATACATCTGTTATATGTATTAAAATGGCTATATTTTTTTGAAAAAAAAAACAAAACAATTTAAAACACAAAAAGTTACTCTTTGCTAGACAATTCAATATACTCTATAGTTCGTACCAAAAAAAACTAAACTTTTAATGGAAACTTTGTTAGTTTGAAAAACTAGTATATGAAAATCCAAGGAAACTCTTAATGCTTAGATATAGAATCAGCATTATTGATAACCAATATTCAAGTATTTTTCGTTAAAAAAGCGATTGATTAGTTGATATGATTCCTTGACAAGTAGGCACTAACAAGTCCAATCGTTTCGGTTCAGGTGCTTCTACTGACACTATCCATTAACAATTCGTTCATACTAAGTAATGATTGAATTCATCTATCCTTATCTCACCCAATTTTCATTGATGTTAATTTCCATGTAAAAATTTTCACTCGTCGAGAATGTTCTTTATCAAAAAGTAATACATCATTATAATCAATCGATTGCCAAGTATATCCAAAATCAGATGAAAACGAAAATAAAATATCTAATTATTGAATAAAAAAAAAANCTTTTGGTGAAAACGACAATGCAACTAAATTTAATATGTTTGATTTAACTAAAAGATTACACCCAATCCAAAACATACAGGAAACAATATTTGTTAAATAAAATATACCCGCGTGTTTCAATTAAGACAATTATAGAGGAGGCACTTACAAATACAAAGAATCGACTTTCACTTGAGAGAAAAGTTGAAAACAACTGGCGACCTTCAGTTTACCTTCCTAAAACAGTACTTTTTCCAGTCTCATATAAATGATCGACTTGAATATTACGCCGTTCTCATACGACCAAACCTTTGATTTGATAAGTTTATTTGCAATAGATATGAAATACATATTGGATATGAGTAGAGAACGAAATATAAATAGAAAGATGTCGTACTTGCACTGTCTTTGCAAGTATTTTAAATTTAAAGAAATGCACATGATTAGAAAAAACATAGGTTAACACATTAACCATAACCAAAACTTCCTTAAAAATTTATTTGCACACTTATTTAATGAAAAACAAAAATTATTTACATTTTCTTTTCGATGATTTTTACAAAAGAAACAATGAAAAAGTAACATGATTTGAATAATTGTACAATTGATACCGAGAGTTGCCCTTTAGGAGGGGATCCAAAGGTGGAATCGGGTTGAAAAGGTGTCCATTGGATAGAGCTCGACGAGACCTATCTTGGTATATCCTTATCATTTTTTGGTATAACCTGTAGGCGAATCCAGGTGCGATATACCTTGAAAATCCGGATTCTGACCAGGATTTGACCTTTAGGAGGGGATCCAAAGGTGGAATAGGGTCAAAAAGGTGTCCATTCGATAGGGCTCGACGAGTTCTATCTTGGTATACCATTTTCAGGTTTTGGTATAACCTACAGACGAATCCAGTTACGGAATACTCGAATCCAGCTTCAAGATATCGTACGCATATTTATAATACTCTTTATCGACGTTTAATTGATGAAGATAATCAAGATGATAAAAGAATATGGTGTATTGCTACTTATCCATCTCGTTTACAAACATACAATTTTTTTACACAAACATTTCATTTTATCACTCCATTTATCATTAATATCGTATCGGCTGTTGTCTTAATAGCAAAGAAATCTCGTAAAAAACTAAAGCTTCAAGATAATGTAAATTATAAAGAACTTTTAAAAACACAAGCTCGAGAACATAAACATTTATTTATAGCTTCTGTTGTATTGGTTATTCTTGCGTTACTACGTTTAATTATTTCATTTCTGTGAAGATGTATGAAATCAACAGATGATTCATGGTTATTTCTTACAGGATATTTTATTTCATTCATTCCACCGATGCTTACATTTGTTATATTCTTATTGCCATCAGAATTTTATAAAAAGCAATTTCGTGAAACTCTCATCGCTTACCGAGCTAGAATACAACAATTTTTTAAAATCTTCAATAAAAGTAATTCAAAATCGTTTTTATTGAATTTTATTCATAGATGTCTAAGATTGTATGAATATCATATTCTTTTGAAAAAGAGGCCAACACAGGAGCAGATCCTTCTTTGTAATTATTGTTATTTTATTCGCTTTCTTGTCTTGCAATGTATATCATCGATTTTAATCAAACTAATAAAGAAATAATTTTTATCTGTGCTACTTAGTGTCACTTGTAGAAAATCTATTCATAATATTTAATCGAAAAAAAACATTATTTTTCTTTTCCTCTGGATTTCTAAAAATGTCCTAACATGTCGCATTTGTTTTCTACAAAACAAAATTTTTATTTTACATTAATCCTTTCAGAGGATTCATATTTAAAAGAAACTTATACGAATGTATGGGAAAAATCCTGATTTAATACGATATGTATTTAATTGGGTCATAATTGGCTTAACGATGAAAAGTAAAGTCCTGTTAAATATTTCTTTCACACTAAAGCTGTGAAACATATTTTTATTAAAACTTCCAACGGTTTTTACACATAATTTTTTACAGTTTGTCTGACTGAGTTGTGGCTATATCAGAAAGAAAAAAAGAAAGCTTTCTATTTCAATAATTCTTTACATTTAGAGTAAAAATACGCTTTTACTATTGTATTTGGTGAATATCGTATCCAACAGATGTGTGATTAGATATGGGAACATGATGAAACGAAATGAGATGGACTAATCAATTATGATCAGTATTTATGTAACAAAATAATGTTATCTGTTAAATGTATGCTTCTTCAATAATTCTCTAATTATTTGTTTATTTATTTATTTGATGTAAAAAAATGTTTACAGTAAATTTTATCAGTCCCATCGTAAATATATATGGTCGAATGTACGTGAAATGGTGAATTGAGCGAGTAATTGTTCCCGTGTAATAAATGTTTTTAAGTTTTGAATAATTTGATCATCTGCTAGCGGCATATGGAAACATAATGCACGAACATCAATATTTTCATCATCAGATATTTTCTTCAGAATAACTTGTAAAAATAATTGAATGCTCATGCTATTTATATGTTTGACTTTGAAATATTTCATATGAGGACAGAATGTGCAAAGGAAATCAAAATCTTTCTTATTATTGATTTCTTGAATATAAACCTTCTTTATTTTACTCTTGTCTCTCATTGAGTATATATCATCATAAGTTCTAACAGAAGAATCTTTTGTTTTATCAAATGACAATGAATGCATTGCTAATACAATTAAATCTGGTAATTCGTCTAGTAATTTAATTAATACACTAGTTAAAATATGGTTTTCAAGAATATTTAAATAAAAAATTTGTGTTATTGTTAAAATACGTTGAATTTTTTTGAACATATATCCCTCGAACGTAAAATCAGCCATATGTCCAAATGTTAAACCAGTTAGTTTACAAGGTTCGATAGAATAATTAACATTAATCTCATCTGTATCATCATACCATCGTTTACTATAAAACAACAAAAGTATCTTTGCTTAAGAAAAAAAAAACTTTTCTTTACTTGTACGGATGAACGATATATTCAATATTAATAAATCTAATTTCGACATCAAATATCCACTTGCGTTTAATCCAAAACAATGAAGAAAATTCATTTACTTGTACATGATATACTTCATATTGATTATCATTAAGAAAACGATCAGAATATGTTAAATAAAACTTTTCTAATTGAGGGAAATTAATTGAAATTAAATTTTCCCACAGATGAGCATTAAGAAAATTTATATCATTTGAACTAGCAATTGATAAAATTTTTAAATTTGAAGATAACTTACATAAAAATATTGCTAACGTATGAAATGTTATTTGAAACATATCCAAATAAATCGATTCCAAATTAATTAAATTTCTTAATGAGAAAATTTGGGCATTTGTATCATTATTATCTGTTTTACAAACAGTTAAATGACGAAGACGTGGTGTATAAGATATCAAAGAGATGAGTTCATTTAAAGAACAAGAATGATCAATAATAAGAGATTCAATACAACCAAATTCTTCATCAGTAGCTATAGGAAGTGTGATCGAACTTTCTTTGAAATGAACAATAACTTTGTTATATTTTAATGTCGATAAAGCGAATATTAATCGATAAATATCATTTAAATGCTCCAAAATTTTCAATATGTCGATTGTTAATGAAAACAAACGAGGTAGACAGGTTAAATTTTTCAGAATCAAAGTAAGTATTTTTGGTTCCGTTAGATTAATAATAATAGATTCAAGTCGAATAAATGCTGAATCAAAAGTAAATGGTGGAAAAAATTCTGTTGTACATTCGATCACTGGTAAATGAAATGAAACTATACGATGTCTATTCTTGAGTATAAATTCCTTGTAAAAATTACTAGTTGATAGATCAGATCTTAATTTAGATTTAATTTTAATTGACATAGATGAAGAATTTAAAAGTTTGTGAAATCGATGATTAAGATTGAAAAAAGCTGAATAGAATTCATAAGCATCAAGATAGTCAAAGATTTCATAAAAATATTCATCTGACAGATGTTCAATAGAAGTTCTCGACATATTACAATATATTTCTTCAATCAACGTTAAATTTGAATGAAATGATTAAGATCTAAAAGAAATATATATATATATATATAGAATGTACAATAATATGTAAACAAAGTGTAGTATATTATCATTATCTAACAAGTTGATGATGTTTTTTCTCACATTCTTTTTTTTCTGTAGAATACCAACTAATTGTAGAATGAATCAATTTCATTGTTTATATGATCATCTGAATGTCTTAATCCGTTTCGAAATTTTCAAGCAATACAATAAATTAATTATTTATGGGAGAAAAATAATCTTTAATCAATTAAAAATGTTTTATTTTATATACTATATTAAGTTTACAAGAAAAAATTGCCTACAGAACAATACGAACGTTTTCGTCCTTCTTACAAAAATTATTCGTTCTCCTTTAGAATAAATGCGAGAACACTCAAAATTTTACGTGCAATCTATTATTACTAAATGAATATAATCATAAATTTTTACATTTCTAGCCTTTATGATATGAAACATATATAACAGATTAATATGATGGACATATTTTGTTTGACTCTATCATATATAAACAATATTGCAAGTTGTTAAATCAAACGAATAATTAAGAAAAACGATTAAAATTAGATTTTTCAACGAATGACGATATGAGAAAAGAAAATATAGACATTTCAATTTATAATAGCTAGTTTTTATATATTTTCATCGCATAGTTCTACGATTGGTCTAGTGCATATACCACTTCATGTAAATGAAGTTGAAGGTGTCGCTATAAATAATAAGGACATATAATGTTTATTATTGTTCTAATTTCTTAGATGTCATTATCATTACATATAAATAAGGGTACTGTGGATGTTGGCATAACACTAGCGCTATACTACATAAATCTAATCATTATGTCGTTTCATTAGAGGTAAAGAATAATTTTAATACATTAGTGTTTCGATTAACCAACTTTTAAACTAATCTTTTCATTTTGACACAGCAATATTAAATTAAGGTTTTAACTCTAACACATGAATATTAGTATTTTCTTAATAGTAATTCGAATTCAATGTATCTCAAGTGTACTAAAAGTTTAAATTCTCGTCCTGAATCTAGTCCTTTGATAGAATAAGCCTAAACCTTCATGCAAATAAACACAAACATTATAATTTAGGTGAGGCTAAACCTCCAGATACCAAAATCGAGCAAGACTCAAGTCTCCTTCAACCTATACTGTTCGTCTCAAAGGGATAAGTGCTGTATCCTTGCACCAGATTAAGCTGAAAAGGTAATGCATTCATAAGGACTCCAAACTTGTGCTTTCTCCTTGAACTTCAGGTTAAGAAAAGATTTCGTTTGGTAGACTTTTAAAACGAGTTATTGATTGACAGAATTTATCTATACTCAATAAAATACAAAAAAACCTCTACTCTCTGTCAGATGGATAGTTTCTTTCGAAATTTCTGTTCGTTACCTCCAATGATTAATTAAAAATTCATTTTCTTTTAACTTCATAGATATTTGAATCTGAAGAAAGTATCTAATGAAATAAATTTGAAATCAAAGATTGACTAGACCACAATCCTATTTTGATCGTTCACATCATTTCACTCATATTATTATCAATAGAGAGTTAATAAACTCCAACAGTATGTATGTATACAAGAGAAAAAAATGAGTAGAGAACTGAATAATGTGGAATTGTACGATGAAGATCAGTGACTAATAATCAAAATGATAGTAAAAACATGATCTCTTCGCCTTTTCAATCTAATTTTTTTTCAATATCCTCATTAGAATTTATTTATTAGTTTTATAAAAAGAAGAAAAATATTATTTATTGTAGTCATGTCCATTGTAAATTGATGTAATCATCAAGTATACGTTTAATTGTAAATTGAAGGAGTAATTGTTCACATCTAATATATGTTTGTAAGTTTTGAACAACTTGATCATCTGCTAGTGGTATATGGAAACATAATGAACGAACACGAATTTTACTATTAGCAGTTATTTTCTTTAGAATTGTACGTAGAAACGATTGAATGTTCATATTATATATATGTTTCACTGTAAGATATCTCATGTTTGGACAAAATAATCGAACAATATTAAAGTCTCGTTCACCATTGATTACTTCGAGATAAACTTTCTTAACTTTACCCTTACCTGTAAATGAAAAGAATTCGACAAGTTCCATAATAGTAAATTCTACGGTATCATCAGACGATAGTGAACGAAGTTTGAATGTTATTAAATCAGGTAATGATTTTATCAAAAGAACTAACATATTAATTGATGATTCTTTTTCAGTAATATTTAAATGATAAATTTTTGTAATAGTTAAAACACGATCGAGTCTTTTTAATAACATATTATCATATAAATCACTATTAGTATTTGTTATTATTAAAGTTGTCGATTTAGAATATTCATTATTGTTATCTTGTATATAATCAAACCACATTTTTCTAAAACAAAAAAAGAACTAATTTACTATAGAAAATAATAATCGATATACTTGTATGGACAAATCATATATTTAATATCTGTATTATGAATTCTAATATAAAAGATCCATTTGCGTTCAATCCAGAATGAGGAAGAAAATTGATCTATTTGTCCAGAATACATTTCATATTGATTATCATTATCGATACGATCATTATAAGTCAAATAGAATTTTTCTAATTGTGGATAATAAAGTGAGATTAATTGTGTCCATCGATTAGAATCAAGAAAAATAATATTTTGTGAACATCTAATAGATAAGATTTTTAAATTGGAACATAATTTAGTTGAGAATATCCCTAAATCATAATCTTTATTTATCATTTCTTCATAATGAAACAAATAAAAATCAGTTTTAATCAAAAGTGATGAAGGACGAAGCAGTTGTTGAAATCGAGAATTAAGCTTAGAAAATGCTTTCACTATTTCAACACCATCCAAATATTCAAATATTTCATAATAAATTTCGTTTGATAAATCTTCAACAGAAGTTATTGATGGATCTATTACAGTAAAATATATCAATAATCTTGTTTCCATTAGAGAGATAACTTACTGCGATACATCTTACGTTTTTTCTCCAATGATTGATTGAAAACTAATTTTTTTCTTAAGTACTTACATCCATAGATATTATATCAATATTCTCCACAAGTATATATATATATGTTAGATTATTTTAACATTTTGAATTGCGTTTTATATATATAATGACGAAACAAAGAAGGAATAAAAAATAAAGAAAAATGCGTCGATACGATTAATTTCAGACGGAAAGGCAACGATCAAAGGTCATGAAGTAATGATTCAATAGATTTGAAATGAACTACACCGTTGAATGAATATTTTATCAATCTATTGTTAAGATGTATCCGTAAAATAAATGTCTTTCAAAAACATAATTATACTTGAACGATAAAACATATTAGAATAGATTGAAGATTTTATAAAAAAAAGGAAGAACAATGTTTAGTAAAATCATTTTCGTTGTAGATAAATTTTATCATCTACGGATTAAATAATACAATGAAAAAGTAGGTATTTGTGTTTCATTATATTGACTAATTATTGATGGATTTTATGATTAACTATTGAGGAAGAAAAAAGATAAAGAATAAGGTTGATGATTGAGAATATAAATAAAAATCTCTTTTACAAATAGTTTAATATCAATATTATTAATGACATTGATATGTAAATGATTTATTCAAAAATAAACATTTGCTAATAAAATCTATTTCTTATTCAATATCAAGCATTTATTTCAGATAGACTTTTATAATTTTTTTAAACATATTTTTTAATGACTCGCTAGTTTCTTTTCTTTCAGATATTTTCTTTGTCATGATAATAAAAAAAGCATCAATTTTTAATTTTACAATTTTGGGTGTGAGTGTGGTTGTTGTTCTTTTTCTAATCTACACTCACACCCACAATAGCCACTAAGCTTTGGTTTGAGATTTTAGTAATAGACATTAGACAGTGGAAAACCAGTTAGTTTTGATGTTAGTAAAATGAGATTCAGAACTTCTACTAATATAGTTTAATTCAGTAATCATCAACAATCATTGAATTGAAGATTACGATGAAATGACTCTCTTTCACACAGACAAGTGGTAGAGTTTTATCTGATGACATTGTTAAAGTTGTATCAGTGTTAATAATCATATTATCCTTTTGTTATATCGCCATTTTTATCATTATCTTCTTCCTCCGTTTTTGTTACTTCACTCTAATTCTGTTCTACTTCTCATTTCTTTTTTTCCTACTAAATAAAGATCATTATCAAGTGTAACAATCTTGCTATTACTCTAATGCACTTTAAACTTTTGTTTACTCCTAAGAGATAACAATTCACTAAAATGACGGAAATTGTTCATCAAGCTGATGAGAACTCCTATTCTATAGATACAATTAAAATGTTTGCTCTGACTATAGAATTCTCTTGAATATTTGTTTCAAACTATTTACTCAATTATCATCATTGAATTCAACTTCTATTTGTTATGTCTTTCATTTAATGATGCATACAAATATAGAACTATTTGAAATACATTTTGCTCTAATTATTAATTGCAGATCACAATAAATCAATAAATTTTAAAAAAAAACTTCATACTTAAAGTTAAAAATAACTATACTAGGGAGTCAGATTAAATATATGTAGTTTTATCAACGTATTATTCACATAAAAATGACAAAATAAAATGATGAACATTTGCAAAAGTTTGTTAGGTACCTATATTAGATAGATTTTATTCGCGTAAAAAATAAAAGAAAAAAAATGGCACGATAGTAGTAGAAAGAGTTGCAAGAAGTTAGAAGAAAAAAGTGGCTATAATCAAAATAGAGTTTTCTTGAGTATTTCTGTATTGTAATGTCTAGTGCTGATGTTACTTTAAAATCTTTCAAGAGAATAATTGCTAACAGAGAAAAATAATGCATAGTATATATCTCTTTTTTCTTTTTATTCATCTACGAGTTTTTTTTTATCGAATTAATTTGACATAGCATGATATATTCTCATGCTAATGAATAACTAAAAATAACAGAAAAACACTTTCACAATAATATTATTGAGCAAAATGTTCACGACAGTAATAATTATTTTTTTTTGTTTATTATACAACATTATCAATGACGACGCCTATCGTCGTATACAAGAATTCTTATTTTGATCCAATTGACACGAGCTATGTGCTGAGTAATCCTTCGTCAATTAGTTTAGTCAACACATGTCTCTTCAAATGCTATTATAGTATGATCTGTTTTACGGTTAGCTACTTTGGCATCAATCAAAGATGCATACTTGTTTTTGCTCAAATAACCCAAGGATAATTAAATGTGTCATCAACTAGGGCTAATGCAAATGTTTACAACTTTGGAAACAGAAGTATTGGGGGTGAGTGAGAAATACACTTATACAGGATGAGTAATAATATCTTTTCAGGGGATAATAATGCTGTGATTTCAAGTAGCATACATAACAAATTTTATATTAAATTAAAGCGCGTTGTAATGCGATTTGCCATTACTAAATAGTAAGGGTAATGACAACGTTTCAATGTCGAATTCAGGAAATTTTCAGAACTTAACACCTCATGGGCATAGAAAAATGTGTTTCATGACGCAGTTCAAACTAGATCTGATTCATATTGATGAATATTACAAAGTAATCGACAGTTGGCTTGGAAACATTGGAGCAAAAATAGAAACAAGTGTTGTCAGAGACGAAACACATGCGTTATTATGAAGAAATTGTGAAAAACACAGTTGAGATGTTTTGACAATTCTGGAAACAAAAACATTGATTTATCTGAAACTCTTTTATGTTCGTATCTATGTCGTCTTCATGCTGTAAAGAAAACGAATAGTCACCACATTGATTATTGCTGTCATTCATCAAATCTTGAAAAATAAATAGTGTTTTGTGATGTTCATCAATTTGAATCAGATCTAGTTTGAACTAACGCTCTCATGAATTCGACATTAAAAATTTGTCATAGCCCTTACTGTTTAATAATGAAAAATCTAATTTTCGACGTGCTTCAATTTGGTATAAAATTTGTTCTGGATGCTATTTGAATATATAGTGTTACCTCCTAGAAAAATATTCTTACACATTCCGTACAAAACAACTGACTTAAACAAAATTTTTCTCACTGCAACAAAGATCAGACAAATCTTTCAAACAAAAGAAACTCTTGTTCTCTTGTAACAGGGTGTATTTATAACGGTACATACGTTACTATATAAATTTTTATTTTACGTATGCCAGATATGTTAAAAGAAAATATTCCGATCGTAGTCTTGTCATTCCATAAATTGAATTCGATAATCGCTTTGGAATTTCAATGAATAAATGACTCTAGACTTGTTAAATTAGAACTGCTCTTAGAAAAATTTAATCGTTCTCGCCTTAGACTTTTAAGTTTTGTCTTTCGAGTATCGATGTACTAGTTGCTAGATGAATTGCTCATTTTCATCCTGAGGGCATGGGCCTGTGCGTGGGTTGGTGTAGGTATCCAGAATGATGCTCCCAGACACTTGCTCCCAGCGACAGTTGCTCCCGCGACAGTTGCTCCCCAATGACACTTGCTCCCCAATGAAACTTGCTCTCCAAAGACATCTGCTCCCCGAACACTTGCTCCGCAATAATACTTGCTCCCCAATGACGCTTGCTCTTAAATAGCAATATCAAATAGAATTTTTATTAAATACAAGTACAATGTATATATCTATTAGACTAAGACAGATTATAACAATAGAAAAAGAAAAATCTCATTCTTCATATAAATAATTGAAATATTGACATTTAATTAATTAGTTGTGGTGTAATAGTATAAGATCAGACAAGTAATTACAAGAAAGTATGAAAACAGGACATAGCATTGTCACTTTATTATATTTTAATATAACAGTAATTCTCTTGGTAATCTACAGTATTCTGATATCTTTTGTTCTGTATTAATTATTTACGGATACATCTATATCACAAATTTTTGAAATTTAAGTAAAATGCAATAAAAATAGCTATATGCTTACAATTCATGAATTACACAGTAATTTTTAAATACTGCACGAATTTCTAATTATCTCAGCCTGCTCATATTTTTACTAATTTTCAAGTCTTTACAAATTATTTTGAATTTTTCAATACAAGAGTCACAGCTCGAGACCAAGTGAAATTGGGGAGCAATTGTTCGGGGAGCAAATGTCTCTCGGGAGCAAGTGTTTGGGGAGCAAGTGTCATTGGGGAGCAACTGTCGCGGGAGCAAGTGTCCGAGGAGCAAGTGGGTGTGGGTGTGGGTATGGGTGTTCATGAGAAAATGATCTACACCCTACACTCACACCCCACATCCACACTCTATATATTAGAGTTATGAGTTGAACATTATCTTCATCTTGTGATAGGTATATCTCAGCTGCCTTGATATATTCATTTTTGAGAAACCTCTCATTCGAAAGCTCGCCATCCAAAATATCTCTAGGACGGGGCTTGGGTGTGGGGTGCGAGTGTAGGGTGTAGATCATTTTCTCATGAACGCCCATACCCACACCCCACACCCACACCACCCCAGTCTTGCAAATTTCCAGTACGAAATCTTTTGAGGAACAATGTAATGAACTTTTTTGGCTTGAATATTTGCACACTCACCCTGCGTGATCTTGAGATAGTGGGTGTACATGAAGGTCAAATCTAGAAATTTTTCAATTTGGGTTATTTTGAATCAGATTCAGAAGCCTTTAGAAAAGCATTGTTTTAGTGCTACGGATTATGTCCTGAATTTGGTTTTCTATTCGACTTTGAGAAACTTTTCCAAGAAGAACAAACTGCAATAGATGGTTGTGTAAACTAGTCTTTTGATGACGCTCACTAGGCTTCATTAGGTTATGACTAAAATTTCCGCACATCTCTTTAAGATATGTTTCCAAAAGCTTTATTAATGAAGAGGAAAGCTAGATAATATCCAATATCTTCCGTGGCAACCAGCAAGAAATAAGAAAGCTATACTAAAAACCAAACGGCCATAAAATGTTCTCTTCTATTTTGTAGAGATATATTTGTATCGTTATTTTTGTAACTTTTTTTCTTCTTAATAAAGATCAGCATCAATTCAACTAGAGTCTTAATTATCAGTTATTGGAGGAACAATTAAACACAAAATATGATTTCATATTATCGTTAGCACGGCAGCCATTTCCGAAATATGTTCTTATTCGTTTCTTTTTACTGATGATTTGCAAATATTACGATACTTATTGCTCAATAGATTATCTAACAGAATTGTTATTTTCTTCCAACTAGCTGATTCGAAACAGCTAACTTCGCAGCAGTTATTGACGTGATAATACGGACCCTGAGTCCGATGATTCATCGAATGGATATCAAATAATGCACTTTGTCGGCCCACCACATGTTTAGAGACTTTTTCGAGAATTTTAAGGATCACCATTTTAACTCATGGAGTGATTGACAAAATTTAGTCATATCAGATTTGCTAGCCCAATTCCGGTTTACAAGATAGACGTTGATGTGTGAAACGTGCACGTGTCAATCGCTATATTAAGCAATAAAAAATAAACAGTGAAAAGGATATTGTCTATTCTTCGTTAAATTGAGAACATTGTTCATGTCTGAATTTTGACAATATCTTCTGCTTTTTTCACAGCAGATTTTATCTCATAAAAAATATGAATACTCACCAATATTTTATCCTGTTTGCCGCAAAGAAAATAAAATAGATGTGCACATTCGAAATATACTAGAAACTGTACGAAGGGAGCGGGCAAAGAAAATTCGTAGGAGTTATAATTATAAACTTCAACATACGCGCGATTTATATGTATTTGTCTCTTATCATTATTCATACATTATGAATTTTCTTTTTCCTAGAAAACACTGACACTATCGACAGTATCAATACTTCATCGCATCGGTTATTTTCAAAAATTTCATGGAAGATCGATTGCTCGTAGTCAACCCAAGGAAAAGCTGAAAATTTTTGTTGCTTTTTACTTTTGCTAGTCCTTTTTTATTGCTTTTTTGTATGTATTTAATTATTTTATATCGTTTGCTCTTATTTGTACTGTAGTTTTTTTTCTCAAGAGTACGAAGTACTCCAGTTTTTTAAATTGTGCCATACATTTCTTTTTTTTTCTTAATGTAAAATCGATGTATCTTTGTTGTTAGTTGTGACATATATTATTTCTTTTTGTCAATTGTACCATGTATTAATTCTTTGTTGAATCTAATTTATTGCAAATAAACATATTTATGATAGTAAATATTTTCATTATCTACTGAAGATAATCCTACTAACTACTGTAGATTTATATTTATTTGAAATAGCCAATACAGAAATATACGAGAAATAATCTAGTAATATTTCTAGTATTATTATCTTTTCAACCCACCATTTAATATCGTATGATAGTGCCCTCTATCTCTTCTTATTTTGACATACCTCTTAAAAAAACCAAGAACTGAATTTGATAAAGATTAATTTTCTCTCTATATATGTATTAAAGTTACATGTAGCCCCTTCAAAAAACTAGAAAACCAATCAGTGAGCATTTGCTATTGTCTCTCTTGTTTTTTTTAAACTATATAGTTTGTTTGTTTGTCATTCGACAAAACATGGATTCCGCAAGTCATTTTTTCTCAAATGAGGGGAGGGGGTGTTCGAGGTGGTGGTTATATTATTATTTTCGAATATCTTATTTTTTGTCATTCGACAATCTTTTTGATAATTAACTAACCTATTTAGTTTTTCTTCTTTTTTTTTTCTAGATTATTTTTAGTCACATATGGCTTGGTTTTGATAAAGTGAGTTTGTTTTGATAAAATTAAAATAGGGTTTTTTGGACATTTTTCATGCTTTTGCACGAAAATTTTTTTTGAGTATGCCCTTGTTTTTCCTATTGTAGTATCTATTTGTAATTTTCACTTTGTTTATTCTATTATTAAAATGTAATTGTTGTTTTTTTAATGCACAAGAACACTTCCAATCTGCTGATAGTTGTTTTTTTTCTGTTATATTTGTAGTATTTAATCGTTTGACTTTTGTATAAGTGTACTCTTGCTTTTTTTAAAGCTCGATTGTTTTACAGCAAGATTTAAAGTTAATGTTTACTTGGATACCTTCTTTTTTTCCTCATAAAAATTTTTCATTTTTTTTCTTTTTTTTGTTTTGTTTTGAAAATATAACTTTAAAAGTTTTAGTTCATCTATCTCAATATTGTTCTTTAAATTTGTCTTGTATAAATTATTTTATCCGATTTTCTGTATTACTTAGCTTGTATGAATTATAAACAAGTAAAAAAGGCTTGTTTCTTGTAATTGAACTTGAGCATATTCAAACTCGTAAGTATTTTTGTAATTGGTGAAAAATGCTCGTATAAAAAAAATTAAGTTAATAATCTTTTAATTCATTACAAGAAGGTTGACTCAAAAATGTGTTAATCGAAATTTAGACTGATCAGAATTTAGAATAGACATACCGTTCCACTAATGTATTATGGGTCACATCAAAGTGCAGAGGGTGACCTAGGAGAAACTAGTATAATGATTTCAGTTTTTGACTTTGACTATTAGTCTGATACGGATAGTGAAGTGACTTATAAAAATTGCTTTTTCTGAGATAAATACAGTATTTTCATGATCGACAAAACCAAATTAATAGAAGAAACAATCAAAAATCACCTTAAAAAGAGTGAATTGCTAGAGGGATTAAGTGTCGATTGAAGAAGATAACAACAATATTCTACATCAAAACCACGGTTGAGTATTGTTGCATATTATACAAATGACTTGGCGATATCACCGAAGTCAACTAGGACTTTGATAACAGAAGCTATGTTCATATCTGATTGAGGCCTTTGAAAACTACTTTATTTAACATAAAATCGAAATGAATCGATAATATGTTCTTGTTGAGATATTTGATCAAGTAGAAAAAAGATTATTTTGAAACTAAATGGAGATACAAATATAGCATCATATTCTCTACGCATAAGTATAAAGAAAAGAGACATGAATACATCTAGCATTACTATTACCGATCAAATAGAGACGATGTCACATTCTATATCCATTCAGTCGTGAATAGAATACAGGAGAATAAACAGATATCTGTCATTCGGATTGAGCATCAGCTAAAAAGTTTAAAAAAGAAACAGAAATGAAAAGTTCTATGTTATAGTTCATCTAAATTTTATTTTGAGACTTGATTGGGTAAACAAAGGCTGGTTTATTTGACAAACCTATTTTTTGTTGAACATAAGTAATTTTCCATATTAGTTTGCCATCAGTAGAAATATTCCTTTGATTTTCAAGTTGTTGTTGAAGTGACGCGATACTTTCTTCAGGTATTATTTATTGATTGATTTGATGAGTCAGTTTCTCCAATATCAATGATGAGTTTTGATACTTCTTCAGACAAGGACCACAATGCAGTTTGATGATGAAGGAATTGTGAATTGAACATTAAATATCATTCTTTAACACATTAATACCACCTAAAAGAATATTCACTGTTTCAAATAATTGTTGAAGATTTGCATGAGAATTCGAATCAGTTACTCACTCATTGAATATGAAACATTTTTACAAAGTTATTGAAGTAAAGTACTTTGATGTTGTTCGCTTATGAAATGATCTCGTGTGTTCGTACGAAGAAACTAAAAAAAAGCATAGAGTCTTTGTTGAATCATAAGCTCAAAATATAAATTTTAAAAATTTGTTCATCACGACCATATGATTGAGGAATACAATTGACAGTAAGTTTTTTCATAGATAGATATATGTCGAACTCTTTACTACAATGTTCATAGAAAGGATTGAAATTTGTTTGAAAAATAGAACAAAAATACTTAGGACATACACAAAACTAATGGCGCAGGTAGTTTAATTTTGTATAAAAAGCTTTAGAAAACATTCTTTCTGTATGTGTTGATAGTAACAGCAATGATCTATTTTTCTATATTTCATCGTACTTCAGCTAATATCATAAGAATGAAATTTCGACATAGATTTATGTGTTATGATATGTAACCACAACGAAAACGGGTGGATGCTTGTTAAATAATTTCAAAATAAAAAAAAAACAATAGAAATCAGAATCTCAGAAGAAGATCAAATAAAATATTTGAAAATTAGAAATTTTTCTGCAATATTTGAAGATTTGACATCTCTGATTACGACCGCTGTAACATCAATGCATTTTTTCTTTCATAGTATACAATACACAATATTTCTATGTTTTTATTCTAATTAATGAAGTCTTGCTTCGGTTTCAATTTTAATTATTGTTTTGTAGTTCATTTAGAACTAATAAACTCAAACTTATAATTTAAACGCTTGTAATTTTAGTATTTTTTTATTGATATTCAATGATTACATGATTCTTGCACCCGTGGCTGACTCAGAAGCACTGCGGCGCAAATACAACACATAATAATGACACAGGAAAGAAAAAAAGATTGCTTTCGCCACTATTCTTAAATTTGCTACCCTTTCGCCCTTTTCATTTTTGGCTTATTTTCTAGGCAATATAAAAAGTAGTATTCATTCCTACGTAATGCAGCGCATACTTTTTTAAATCCACAGTTGTATATAAACAGTGAACAACAGCATAACAACATTATTTTCATTAGATTGATCAATACAGAGACTACTATAAGCGCATAGTAAGTATCTCATTGGTATATTGATTTATTTAAAAAAAATGCTTGATGAATACTACAGCACGATATTTTTATACATATAATAGTATCTGATTATTCTTAAATATTTTGTTACGAAAATTTTTTGACAATTACAATTAAATATTACTTTAATTAGTCCTTTCTATTTTATTGATAGACAATCTCATATGTTTTGCTTGGTGTCTTTTCTTTTTAAGAATGCAATTTAATAAAAAGAAAGATAAGATTAATGGGAATCTATTTTGAAAAACTGAATAATATAGAATTACTTTATTAGAATCGCTTGTTTGTTTTTATTTTGCTAAATAATAAAAGATTTGAAAGTTACAATGATATATAAAATACTTTGAAATCCATATTTATTTTAGAAATATCTTTTGCATAATTCAATTCTTTTTATTTAAAACGTTGACAATAATTTTTAAATCTCATTATGTCAATTGAATCTATTCTCAATAGTTTTCATTTATTTATTTTACTTTATATTTTTGCATGTTAGACTTTACCTATTTGAAATATATCTTTGTACAGAAATTAAGTTTTATTTTCTTTTTTTGGATTGACTTAATTATTTATCTCTTATACTCGTTTTTCAAGACGCTTGTTGCACAATATATATTTACAAAAATCTAAAATGTTATTAGTATACAGCAGCAAATTTAGTATTTTTTTTTTGTTATGAAAAGGTAAATGTTGGATTTTGAGATGCTTTTAATGTTGATGGTTATCAATATGGCGTATCAAATTTAAACAATCGAATGTCACTTTTTCTGTTACTACTTTATTTGGTTATATATTTATTCTGATAATGACTGTAAAGTATGTAACAAATGAATGAATAGGTTGAACGTTTATCAGAGTCAAAATAAAATTGTCGCATAGAATAGATTTTTGAATAACATGTTTCACTATAATTTATGTATTAGTTTATTATAAATTCTACCAGTGAAACTAATCTTAAAGAAACAATATATTAAATAAACATCATAAAAATTAAAGTAGATAAAGTAGTAAGAACAATGTGAGACTTTCAAACAGACTCGGTAAAACGTTACAAAATATTTACAATTTATACACAAATACTCAGATTTATCTTTTGTATTATTTAACATATTTTGACAGCATCAGAAAAAAACTACAAATATAGAGGAAGCATTTTGTATTGTAAGCTAGTTTTTTTTTCATCATCTTACTTTTGTTTTCCCTCTCAGCTACGTGTTTCATCTATCTTCTATTTTAGTCTTCTATTTTGTTCCAAAGTAAACACCGAGATTTATAGGAAAAAAAAGAATTACTAAAGATCCCAGAATAGAATATTTTGTAAGAAGTGTTCTCACACTATGATTCAACGCTGTTAAAATCAGAGAAAAATATTTTAGAGATCTCATTCATTAGTTATAGATCTTATAGTGATCATCAGAATAATTTTATTAGCATATAAAGTAATAACAAAAAGTTGCGTGAGACCTCTTTTTTGAACAATTTCTTCTATATTTATTCATAAAAAAAATCATATAAATGTTTTTAAAACGAAATATTAAGTACCAGTATGTAAAGTTTTCAAAATTTTATTATCTAATCGATATTTATTCGCCATTTACTAGTACTGAAGTAATTTCAGTATAATTGTACGACGAAATTACAAGATAGTCACATTATTTTGTCACAATTGCACCTCTCATTGATTGATTTAATTTCATACGACACGTAGGTATAGGAAAGAATAGAGAAATGTTTTATTTACTTTCTTATAATAAAAAGAAAAAGTCGGAAGAATCCTAGACTGGTTCGTTGTCATGCCACAATAAGACAAAGAAAAAACAGAACGTACAAGCATTCGATGGTACATCATAAAATGACTAAAGCATACATTTATATGCATCAACAATATTTTCCCTAGTTTTAATGTAAGGAATAGAATTCTGTTTGCTCGTTTTTCATGTACTATTTTATTTTTAATTAATTTAGATTAAATTTTCATATTTAGAACTCCTTGATTTGGTTCTTTTACTATTATTACTTGTTAAACAATAAAATATCGTGTGTATGTGAGATTATTGATAATCAGTTTGAGCAATAAGATGGATTCTATATTGTAATGAACTATCTCAAAAAAGAAATAAATAACTATGATTAAAATTCTTTTGTCAAATTGCATTCTTGCATATTTTATAAAATATAGAATTCTATAAAAACATATGACAAATTGAAATGAATACGATACAATTCTTTTTTGTGGATGTAGATGTACAGAAGACCTTTTCTCTTTATACTTTCTCAGGTCAATCTCTTATCTTCGGAGCGACTATCTAATTACGAACAGAAAATTTCATTGAATATATTAAAGAATAATTCGATGGAGTTCAAGCTCCAAAAAGTTTATATTCAATGGATTGTATTCTGCATATCTTTCATTTTTTCTCCTCTTCAATATATTCGATCAGGTCATTTCTTTTTAATGAAAAAGAATCAGCATTGAAGTTTTTAGAAGACATGTGGCGATTACTTTACTGCACAATCAACAAGTAGAAAAAAAACTATGAAACATAACACAAAAGTACCTTTTTCACTAAATATACAGGAAAGAAAAAAATAACGTAAAGTAGTTATTTTGCAACTTTTAAAACAATTCTATTTTCTATCCATGGCTCAAAAAGAAAATAAAGAGGCTTCCTATTGAAAAGAGTACATTATGATTGTAAGAATTCTTCACATACTTCGAACTTGAGCAATTAATAAATATGATCATATCTCCAAATTATGCAAAAAAAAAGAATATCTTTTTTATAATAGTCTACTTCATCCTTCTTGTCATTTTTCACTTTCAGATTGTACAATAAAATATTATACGTATATATTATTTTCCTATGTACCCCACCATTTGATAATAATCATAATAATGAATAACGATACTCTAAATTTTCATTTATAGATATATGATGTACAGCTGTTTTTAAGAAGAAATGAATCTGAACTGTAATAATATTTTAGAACGAACGAAATTATCTATTATAAATGTTTAAGTATTCATTGGAGAACGATGAAGTGACGCTCGAATAGAGAATTATTGACACAAAATAGAAAAGAAATATGTATTCTTAAAAAAAATTATCTATTAGACAGACATCAGTGAATAGTGATCTTTCTTATAATTTATGCGTGCATCTATGCATATGCCAGTACATTCTATTTGTCTCCTGTTATTTCCTATTGTATTTCGTTATAACTCTTTTTTTGTTTTTTTTTCTCGTATGTCTGTGTATTATTTTTTACATTTTTATTTCGCTTTTGTTCTTGCGCTGACGTGTAGCTAGTTTTTTGTTGCTGGTACGATCATAAACAGTGAATGGCTAAAGCGAAGCGACGAAGTAGCCATAGAAAAAAAACACAAAACGCACTCCCAGAAGTAGATGAGCAATGAAGAAAAAGGAGACAACTAAAATGTGTTTGATGTCTGTACAGAAAAAAAAAGGGAGTTTTTTCTTTCTTTTCTTCGTTAGTTCTGTTCCTTTGAAGACGCTATCAAGCATTTACTTCGTCGGATATTTTGCCTTGTGTTTTTCTCCGGTTCTTTTTTATTATGTGATTGCCATATTCTGTTTTTTTTTCTCCTTCTCTCTCACTCTCTTGTCCGGCCGATTTGACGTCTCATCTTTGATGATTGTATGAAACTCGTCATACGTAGGTGTTTAATTTAAATCGCGATTCAGCTATCATTTCACGTAGCTACTTGTTAACATAACGACAACATATCACACCAAGAACTGTTACTGCTCTCTAATATTGATGTTTTTTTTTTAAATACACACGGTTAGTTCATTCTCTTCTAATATTTGTCCTGTGATTGTTTATTGTAACATCAACACTCATAGTGTAGTTATCTTCTCAATTTGCGTGTGCGTGATAGAAAATTTCCTGCTCTTATTACAGCGGTTACTATTACTCGTAAAACAAGAAATAAAACATCGGCTAATCGAAATAACAAGGTGATTCCATAGATAAGTATTATTGTATATTAGATGTCATGATTTTTCTCTCGTCTTTATTTTAATAGACAACAAATACGAAAATAGCCATCAGAAAAATGTCAAGTACACTTCTGTAAGATTGAAATAAAAAAAATTAACTTATGCCGTTAGATTCTTAAGTTATTTTGTTTTCTGCTGTTTTTTTTACTCGTCACCGCTTTTTCTATTTATTAATAGTGTATTACAGTATATGAATAAAGTCTCTCGTATAAGTAGTTAATGTGGCAAAGATGATAGTAACTGACTATTAGCGATGAGTACATATGACGAGAAAAAGAGTGAAAAAAAAGAAAGAAGGTTTTATAATGAAATGACGCTAATATGGATAAAAAAATAAACCGAAATATTTTTCGTATAGTAGGAATAGTAAAAAGAAAAGCAACAATATCTCAATAATATGTAAGATTGTACCATTAAAACGTAATATTAGCTGACATAAATATACAGGGTGTCTCATGAAGATAAGATCACACCTGCCTCCCCACTGAGTTTTAAGAGAAATAAAGATTTCTTCAACTAAAGCACGTTCCATTTTCAATCTTATGTTATATCCATAGAGACATAGGAGCGGCTATCATGGATCATATTAGTTTGAATTCGATCAATAAATATCAATGAATAAATACAAAAACTTTTGAGCCTTCCCTATTTCAATCATTATAAGACCCTCCCTCCTCTCAATATAAAAGTGTTGAATTAATACAGACTTTACCTACTCAAATGATACTTTTGAGGATCTATTTGAAAGAGGAGACACTCAGCTACATGCTGAAAAAAAAATAAATTGACAAAAACTTTTTTAACTTTCCTACTGTTTGAGAAACTCAATGATCGAAAAGTTAATTCTCCAAATTATCATGATTTAGTTCGAGAAAAGTAAGTTTTTACATGTTCCATGTGACGAAATTAAATTTCAAGTACACCATTGAAAACTTTTAAGTCCTTAGTAATTATGAAAAGATATTCGAAACATATTTTTTTCTAGAGATTTTGCGAAAAACGTCTGTCTTTGTGAGAAAAACCTCTGATTTGAATTCAAAAATGGTCAAAAAATCTTTTCCAAGGATATCAATAGAGAGACCGCGAAATTCTGCACAAGATTGACTATTTTCTTCTTCTTCTTCTACGTCAAGTCCAAAAAATTTAAAAACATTCCCCTTTTTAGTCTTTCTAAATTTTCTCATTTTTGCAGTAAAATGTACTATCGTCTTGCCGACTTGAAGAGCCTATGTTTTGAAAATTTTTGGAATTTACTTTAAAAAAGGGAAAGATAGAATATCTTGTGCAGAATTATGTGCTCTTTCTATAGATGTCATTGGAAAAAATGATGTCCATTTTGTGAAGTAAAACTCGAGGCTTTTCTTACGAAAATGAACACTTTTCACATAATCTCTAGAAAAATTGTTTGTTTGAATATCTTTTCATAATTACTAAGGGCTTGAAAGGTTTTTGTTGAAACATATGTAGTCTGTGTAACTTTTATTGATCGAATTCAAACTAATATGACTCATAATAGGCCGCACCTATGTCTCCATGGATATAACATAAAATTGAAAATGAAACTTGCTTTAGTTGAAGAAATCTTTATTTCTCTCAAAACTCAGTGGGGTGCGGTGGGGGAGGTCTTAGAATTATGAGATACCTATATTTATATTCATTTCTAATAACATACACTCGTTCATTGCAAGTAATAATATCTATTATTCGATTCAAAATAAAACACAATAATCTCAACTTAAATTATATAAAAATGTAGTGCAAATTAGTCTCTTTTTTCGCTGTAAATTAATTACATAATTCATTATTTCTCAACTTCTCCATCCAAGTAGATGTGCAAAAAAAAAAGTGATAATTTTATATTAAAAAAAAGTATTGATACAAAAGCATCTTTCATCTTAATAAATTTTATACAGATTAATGGTATGAACGTTGCTCTTTTGAACGGTGAAAACTGCTTGTCTCTATCTTGTTTCCATCAAAAGTTGTTCAAAAAAAAATGACAACTGATTTTCTATTTTGAATCGGACAATAGATTTTTACTATCTAATATTTTCTAAAGTTTCATATAATTATACCCTTGTATTATGGCTGATATTTCATATGAGAAAAACAATCTGTTAATTTTATTTTGTTTTAATTTAACCTTGAAAGTAGTTTTACATTTATTTTAGCAGATAAATATTAAAATTTAAAACATGCTCTAGATTCAATTGCAAACAATAAATAGAAAGTTTTTAGTCGTAGTTATCTGTTTTTATCATAGATACTAAAGAGTTTTCTCTGTTGTCTTACTATTCAAAGAAAAATAAAATATTCAAACAAATAAGAAAAAGGATGATTTACTTCATGTTTCCATATTGAGTAATAGAATTCCATTGATATGCGAAACTCTCTTGCTATCAGTGCAGTATCAAAGTAAATTAAGGTCTTATTCCCTCTACTGATTTATAATTCATGTACTCAAACCGTTAATAGATATAGGGTCTTCTTTTGATCGCGATTAGGACGAAACTTTTATGGTTGGAACTCCTACTAAAGCTGTTTTGTTCAGAACCAAGAGGAAAAATAGATAATCCTACTCATCTCTAGCTATTACGGTTCAAGTACATAATATCGTCGATATTTTATTCAGTAAACAAATATAAAAACACAAGGTGACTTTTATACATTTACGTTAACTTAAGACATTTTGAAAATGAAATAAAGACATGAATTGATGACAGAAAATATTTTTTTTATTTTTATATAACACAATTCATAATTCTTTTTTTAAAATTTATCTTGTTCAAATATTCTACCACATAGATCTGTTTATTCTCTATACATTAAAATATGTAGTTCTTTTTGTTTCTTGTGAAATTTCTAATAATTTAGTAAAAATTAAGTGTATTTCATTTATATTACAACGAAGTTTGCACGACACACAAAAAAAATGTACTCACTTTGGTGTAGATTTTTCAGTGTCTATATTGTTTTTCTTCCTACTTCGTATTTTTAAATCACAAAAACGTGGCTTTTTTCTTCATAGAATGTTTGTCGTTCTGCATTTCTCCGGGGTGGTATTTTTTTTCTTGATAAATCAAGTTCTTACGATGAAAAAGAAAAACTATATAACGACATCTATGATTATATGCAAACAAAAAAAACTAAATTAAAATATATCACAAATAATCTATTGTTGACAGATAAATGATTGCTATTGAGATAATAACTTTGAGAAAAATCTTAAAAATGAATATGAGAGTAAAATTAAAATTTAGAGCTTAATGTAACAATTGATCTTGGTTTTATTGCAGATAGATTATCGTTTTCCTTTAATCAAGAGATCTTGTTAATCTTCAATTGAACAAAACCAAATAATCTCATAATTCACCATTGAATTAACGAACTTTGATAAATTATAAAGAAAAATTTAAAATCAGAGTAATATGGCAAACGTCAATCATAATAATGGCAACAATTTATTTGCATTACATAACAGTAAGTATTATACACATTGAATAAAATCTGATGCAAAAAATCAATTCTGAATATTAAGTTTTATCAAAGAATATTTTTCATTCCTATGTATTTTTTATCTATTCAGAAATAGAAATAAGGTGTGGGAGAATGCCAAATTCAAGATGATTTTTTCTCTCATTCATTCGTATATAATTTGATAGACTTTAATGAGTTGACCCTGGATGTATAATTTTTGTTTTCATTCGACCAGTGTCTGGTTGAAGAAAATTGTAAAAAATTCGAATAACTGAATATGTAGCATTTTCGATTTATAAACTTCTTTTTTCTTTAATAGAACTCGTTAAATTTCAAGTATATCGTTTTTTAAAAGCTTTATGAAAACATTTCATTCTAATTCAGCATCGAAAATTCGATAGATATGTGTCATTTATTTAGTGAACTACCAAAGGATATATTTTATTTCTTTTTTAGATTCTGTTTGATTGTTGAGAAAATGAGATGCGAGAATGAAAAATGCGTCCTTAATTAGCTACTTTTATTATTAGGGTTTAGTTAAAAAGCGCAGTAGATAGCATATTTCGAATCAACGTCCAAAACTGCATCGAATCACATACGTCATAAGAAACTTCTTTTTCTATGAAAAATAGATTCATTCAGCGACTAAAGATGAAATTTTAGAAATATAGACCTGAAGGAGATCGCGGGTATATTTTACATCAAAATCATTTCTTCCTAAAACATGTATTGTTCGATGCAATTTTTGATACTGATTTCAAATATGTTATTTGTTTTGCTTTTTAACTCAGCCATAGCAATAAATCTCGCTAACTATGAGTAAAGTTTTCATTATTTCATCTGATTTTATTATTCGACGAGAAAAAAAAATCAATTTTCTCAACAGTCAAATAGAAAATAATGTAAAATAACAAATATATTTTCTCTATTTCAAGATTTGGTTATTGTAATGAAATATTCCTTTTTCTTCTTTCTTGCTAAATAAAACTAGATAAATTTACCAGAATACTCACAAACACCTACTATGAGGCATTGTCGAGCTACCTATTTTGGACACAATTTTTTTAATTTTATTTATTGCAAATCTACATAAATAACATTAGTTTACCAAGCTTTTGATACTGAATTAGAATAAATCATATTCATAAAGATTAAAAAAAATAATGCAATTGAAATTTAACGATTTATGTGAAAATAGATATTTGAGAGCAGGTTATCAAGCTCTATCAAATCATATATAAATGAATGAGAAGAAAAATACAGTCGATTTTTGTATCTCCGAATCTTATACTTAATGGCGTTGAATGATGGTTATTTAAACTGACCTTATAAATATATTATCAAGATATTTTAAAACGTGTATTTTTTATTTATATAGATGTTGGACAACCACCTCTAGATGGAACGCCTCATAATTTACAAGAAATGACAAGTAAAGTTCATTTTATGAATCCATTCTTATTTCGATTATTGACACTTTAGATCAACAAATCAATAAACGTATTCGATTTTATGAAACAGCAATACCAACAGAAAATCAGTTAGTATTAATGTTGTTTTGTTTATTTTTCCTAGGAATATTATTATTTATTATTATTCGTACTTATTAATTATCAAATAATGAATTATAGAAATTCATCTGTCGTGCCAGTGTATCCAGTCGTATCAGAGTCTTCAATTATATTTGTTGATGGTGAGATTCTATGAGATTTCGCGAATATTTATTTATTTATTTTTTAAAGACTATTTGCGTCGAGATCCAGATGCACAAGCAGAAGATCGAGTAGATCGTAAGTCATATTTTTTAATTTAGGAAAAAAACTCAATAATCTGATGTTTTCAATTCATTTTTATAGATCCAACTGATGAAACTGCTACGTCTTCAAGAGCAGTGATGGGTAAGTGACTTCAAAAATTTTTTTGACAAAATTTTAATATTCTATATCTAGTTGCCGGTGATGGCAGGTGAACCAAGTATTAAATAAAAGAACAATTTGTCATTTAAATTACTCAAGGAAAACTTCGCTTTAATCAAGGAATACTAAATTTACGTTTCTTTCAAATTTTGTTCTTCTAGTCGTATTAAATCTTTTTTTTATGACTGTGAAAGTATTCAAAGACCCTCGTTCTGCTCAAAAATCGATTTTTATTGTAATTTGATTCTTCATGATATTTTTAGCGTATGTTGCAGGAATAGTGTAAAGATTAGAATCATTTTCTTCCTTTTAATAATCTAACGCTTTTAAAAAGATACTATTTATCGAAATAGAGTCATAACAGACCTCATAACGTATCACTACAGTTAACGAAAATTAGTGTATATCGTGTACGGTAGCAGTTTCCGTTGCTATAAATAGTCTAGGCACTAACTTGTATTCTGTTCTTTAGCAAATTATTAGTGTAATTCACGCACAAATAAAATGTGAAACATGATTTAGTTGCCATTATTTCTAATCATATGAAAATTCTTTTTTCAATACATGTTTCTTTACCATTGTTTTACTTAATCAGTCAGAAATGCAATAAAAAAAGTAGTCTATATCTAATAAAGAGACGTTTGATTGCATTTCAACAGCCTGTACTACAGTCTATAGGGGAGGAAGTGGATGGGATAGAGTTTCTATTTCTATAGTGCAACAGTTTTTGTTTATGTTCCACAGTATATTAATTTTATATGATATTTAAACAGATACAGATTGTTGAGGGTGAATGTCAACGTTCAAAAAAAAATGTTTATGTGATCTGAAATGTCCTTAAAATCGCATATTTGAGTTTTTATTGGATACATTTTATTTTAGAGATATTAGTATGCTTGAATAAAGATACTTCATATATTCAAAAACATTCAGATAACAGGAAATAGAACTATGTAGTCACATGTAGTACAGCTTGCTTGAGAATTTTGAATAGTATGAAAAAACAATTTCTAGTTTGTTGTCATCAATAAAATTCTTTTCTTTTTTTGAGAGAATGAGCTGAGAAATATACAAAGTTGTCAACATACTGTAGTGTTCGAAGAGTTTCTCCTATACTATAACATACGTATCTTAAAATTAGAAACTTTTATAGTAATTGATTGATTTTTGAGTGAGAGCGGAGGGTGTTTGAACTACTGATTTGTTGGTGTAATATCTCGCGTGAAAAAAACATTCAACTTATGTACTTGAGAAGTGGTGATATCGAAGAAAGCTTTTTTCTTATTTCGTTTTACTGGTGTTTGATTATTTTGATAAAATAAAGTTATGTTTAATTTAAAAAATACTCGATTATACTATGATTCGCATAAAGTAGGTAACTGAATTGCTTTATGATCGAAACTAACTGAAATGAAATTATTGAAAGTAACAAAAACTAATTAACACATTTTGTTTCTAATGGCCTTTCATCCTTCTATTCAATTCATTAGAACATCAGAAGATGACTTTAATAAGGAATACATACTAGAATATCCTCAAAAAAAATGGTTCCTTGTGTAAAGATGTTACTTAACTTGAATTGTTATTTGTTGAATATAATATTATGATAATATACACATTGCTCTAATCCCAATTGATTGAGATGAAGAACAAACCGTCGTCATCATTCAATCCCATCCGTCATCAACTTATGGTAAATGTGTTTGAAATATTCATTCAATCACTATAGTGATTGGATCAATACGACGTTATTTGATAAAGGGTTTGTGATGTCGCTTAATCAAAACGAAGGATTCTGGTTATGAATTTTGGAATTGATTTATATATTCCGTTTGTATTCCTACTTTAGACGATTATTGTTTACTTTCTTTTCAATGGGCTATATAGCGAGAAAGTACAGACTAAACTATATCGTATCATATATAAATCATAAATGATAAATAGAAATCAAACAACAAAAATTACATGAGAACAAAAGATGGTATATTTTTTCACTACAATATATCTGAGGTGTGGGTGTAGGTCTGTTTCAACCACCCTGCTGCAGCATCCACAAGCAGACCCACCCCAGTCAGTCGCAGTCATACCCGCACCTACGCCAACACTTTCATCCACACCCTTGGCGTTCTTACTAGCGACACTTTTTTTGCTTGCTCTTCTAATTAGAAAAAGTGCTCTTATCTAGAACAGATGCGCTACTCGTTGAACTACCGGTAATAACTCATTTATTGTTAAAGACAAATTAATGATCATTACAGCATTCGAAGCAGCAGACAATGCCGATTTCAATTATGTAAAAAGAATCTAAATAATGTTACGCAAATCATATCTGATTGAGCTGTTTTTCACAGCTGCCACAAAACAAACTATTCTAATTAGGAACATTGACTCTATATTTTCATTTTATTAAGTACAGTATTTTTGATAAAGCAGAACTACCAGTGTACCAAAGAAAGCGGTCGTTATAATACAACTGACGATAAGAAGCACGAATGCACCTTGAAATAAAGTCGGCGTGCAATAATGTGGCGATGAGAAGTCGTTGAATTGTACTTTGTTATACTCAGCAAAGATGGACTTGATACCGATTCCAAAGAATATCACTGTTGCGACGCAAGCACAACACCCAATCCCTGCAAACCATACAAAAAGTCATATAAAAAATGTTTCCATATAAAAGATCAAATACTTTTTTATAGCTTCCTATGCTATGTATTCCCACTTGGTGTCTTATAGAAAATGAATAGTGAATTCTCTCGATAAAATAAGCAATAGGCAGAGACCGCAGGAGAGCAATCAATAAGTCGCATGTCTTCAGAAAAGAATTCTTCTTCTTCAGAACCAAAGTGGTTCAAAATCATTGCAGGAATTGAAAATCGTCGATACTCGGGGTTTTGATTAAAAAAGCACTGAGACTTCTAGCGAAAACCGGTGAAAATAGCAACAACTTCCAGTGTAAACCCTGCGGGCTTAAAGGGTGAAACACGATGTAGCTGCTCTTACCAGTCACACGAATACTACTTTCTTCGATAAACCTTGGGACCCATTCACTCTCCACTTCTTACTTAACTGGTAGAGCTGCCACGAAGAAGCAGCTAATGTATTCTAATCAGATTCTGGTGACATAATCATTTATCGTGTATCAAAAGGTCTCTTACGGCCTGTGATCGTCTGAAGACCGTCTGTCACGGTCTGTGATGGGCTATGAATAATTTTCTAATGAAATAATAAGTAGAAATTTATTAGTTAATAAATTCATCTTTCACGGTCGGTGCGGAGGGGGAGAGGTATGGGTGCAAATTTCTACCGATAAACACTTCAACACTCCTTTCAGATCGTGTTTCACAAAATAAAGCGTAACCAGCAAACGGATACATGTAAGTGTTTTCCATCTCTATCCTCTGTCTGGACTTGTCCTGTTTCGGTTGAGGCTTTCTGCCCTATTTTCCCGATCGTACTTTGTCGATGATCACTATGAACAGTTTTGTTCACTGATTAGTACCAAAAGAGGCAAAGCTTTCAACAGAAAATAGCGAAAAGCACTATAGTATTGAAATCGGAGTCTTACAGCATCACTGGTAGGGAGGCACTTTCTAGCGGCACCGTAAATATTGGTTAGGCTAGTGAAAGAGTTAGAAATCTGCGGCGATGACTAGTTTTTGCTATCTTTCAGACACCTTTCTATTAACAGAAGTCAGTGGTGCCTTGGTATCGGTCTTCATGGTTAATCCCACCATTGCATCCGTAATCAATGAGGTGATTCAGCGGTAAATAAGACCAACTGAAAGCTTCATTTGATTGTTGCAAGACAAGAAAAATGAACAGTGGTTCATGGCAGTCAACTAATCGGTCTTGTTTCGCCTAATCTGTTTAGACTGGTTCTGGTTGCAATTTTGCAGCACAGGAGATTGAAACTAACTAGGTAGATGATCAAAGTTGAATAAATCCAGCAAAATCTGAGAAAATCTTGTTAGCGCAGCTCCTTTGGGGCTACAAATTGGAACTCATGCATGTTTGTTAGTCTCATTAAAATGATTTAAAATACGTAAAATGAAAAATCTTTCATAGACTGCAGCTGCTTTCCAAAATAATCGATGATCAGAATAAGAATCTCTTACTAGTGTCTGCATCTCGAGCACTATTTTTGTCTTTTTTCTTGGTCGCCATATTTTTGTGTTTCACATTGTTGCTATTATATATTTTTCGTTATTTCTCATTTCAGTATTTAGTTTTTCTTAATTTAACGTTATTTTTCGAATCCTTGATTTAACTGACTAAGAAGACTGTTGTAAATATCAATTATATTTACAAAGAGAATCAAAGGACTATAAAATATCTTAATCTGCTCACTAACACTGATGCTATTTATTTGACAAAGTTATCATTTGATCAAATCATGCTTTTACTATTTATTATATACCAGCTGTAACGAATCAATACATCATTTCTCCATTATTGTTGGCATCTTTAACATAAACTTTTATTTGTACAAAAATTGAAAACTGCACTATTTAAAATATTCAAGAACGAATTCCAACAACTGAAGTTCAAACGAAGATTTTAGATTATTCTAGACTTGTATACGGCACTCAAAGCAATGCTATTGCTGTTGTTTTACTTCTGCTTCCTTTGTTGCTAATGTCTGTAAGGTGAGGATGTCTGTAATGCAGAGGGAATCCAGACAACTTCGACCTAAAACTTACATTCACTATTTTCTTCAAAAATATACGTGAGATCTACAAAATAACAGGTCATTAACGCTCGATTGAATTAAACCGACGTGAATGCGAGATATTGTTCTTGGCATCTTCAAACATAGCTCGGATGCCAAAATCCCAACAACATTAGCAACAAGAAAATGGTCTTGTCATATTTCTAGTGCTCTCCTCTGTGCTCAATGGCCTTCGAAAAGCTTTCTTCTTTTCGAGTTCAACCACGCTCCTTGCTTAATAAAGTCTAAATATGAAAAAAACAAACGTAATTTGTACCAACCTAATGCGACCTTGTGACTCGAGGATTCGTGAACATCTACTTCCTTTCGTTCATTCGAATAGGTAGTTGTTGTCGTAGTGATTGTGATCTTTTCGGACTTTTTTAGTTGTTTCGCGACCCATAAAAGAAAGAATGGCAAGAGAAACTCTGAGACACCAGACCCAATCAAATAAACACGCACTCCATCGACACACTTGCTTCTTTGGTGATGTATTCCAAACGCAAAATTGATGATTGGGAGAGGAAATCGAAGTAAGGCAACACAAAATATAACTATCTTAACTATGGTAACCTTTGCCTGCAGTTCAATCTGATGACTGAGGTAAGCAGAGGACGTGTCTATTGCAACTTCGCAGAATGAGAAATGCAGAGTATGTTGAGTCAATGATAAAAGATCAAGGGCAAACACTACGGCAGTCGTAGACGGTCGTATGCATTATAAAATACGACTATATTTTGTCATATTACTTGACTACTCCCAAAGGTGAAATTAGGCACGGAAAGAGTTTCAAGTATTTTATGATACAGCTACAGCTAGATACCGAGTCATTTTAACTTCTATTTGATTTATTTCGAGATTCAACATATAAAAGTGTCTACCTGAAAAAGTAACGATGAATTATATAGAGGTAACTAGCACACTGTCTGCGATGCGGCAACAGAGATAGCAATAACAAAAAATTCGATCACAATGTAAAAGGCGTAGAATGTTAAACTGTTGCATTGAATGTGGGTAAATGGTTGTGGGGTGGGTGTTAGTGTGAGTGAGGACTTGTGGAAGTTTTTGGACTGGCTGTATATGTAATTAAGCTACTTAGGACATACCAGAAGTAGTGGCGCCTTTATCTTATTTTCGTATAGAAAGCTTGAGAAAACTTGCTCTCTACATAGTCTGATAGAAAAAAGAATGCTCTATTTTTCTATGCTATTTGATGACTCTCCAACTAATATCATAATAATAAAATTTTCGATAAGAACTGTTTTAGTGTAAAACTTAACTAACGGATGAGGTAGATTAAATGGCTACGCTTTGCATTTCAATTTTCAATCACGTCATACATTGTATTAAAGAATAAAATATCCTACTAGATGTAGCTTGAAAAGCTCTACAATTTATAAAAAACAGTTTATTTTATATATGAAATAAGACAAAAGAAATTTCTCATCGTATAAAAAGAAATTCTTCTTTCGAAGCAGCGAAAATTGGTCGCAAAGAATTTTGCTTATTTTGAAAACAAGCAGTACACAATTAAAATAAACTGTGCTTTGTAGATTGTAGAGCTGTCCACGCTGCACCTTTTGATGTATTTTGTTTTTTAATACAACGTATGAAGTGATTGAAAATTGAAATGCAAAGCGTAGCCATTTAATCTACCTCATCCGTTAGTTAAGTTTCACACTAAAACAGTTCTTATCGAAAATTTTATGATTATTATATTGGTTGAAGATTCATCAAAAAGCATAGGAAAATAGAGCATTCTTTTCTGTATTAGGCTATGTAGAGAGAAAGTTTTCTCAAGCTGTCTATACGAAAATAAGATAATGGCACCACTGCATTTCATATGTCCTAAGTAATAGTCCTTGATGAGTCTTGGGTAACTTCCCTAGATGACCCTTGAGGGCTCATGAATACCCTCTAGGTAACCCTAGAAAAGTTATAAGATGGCTCATATAAAAAGAACCGGTGACCCTCTTCAGCTCATGAGAGGTGATGACCTGATGGAAAGTTCCATCTCTCGAGAGCTCAACTGAGGAACAACTCTAGCTCACGCGAGCTTGAGCTGGTCAACCAGTTCTAGTATCGATGAATATGTGTGAAGAAGAAAGATGACAAAAGAGCAATGATCATGTAAATCAAATGAAAAATAAAATGTTTTCTAATGCTAGAAACCTTTCTATTATCGAGAAAATCATCATAACCTGGAAACGTTACTTACTGAAACATGTGTCATAAAACATTTGTGAGTCATTGTACAATCTGAAAACACATTATTCATCTAATTTGTACCGTCGAAAGAATATTTAAATATGAACTGCAAATAAAACTACGTAATTTCACAACTACTGACCGTGATTTTGAAAAATAATACGCCATACTCAGAAAAAAGAGAATGATTTCAATATATAATGAGTGATTCATAAATAATGGAACACATAGTTTTTCTTTTCGAAATTAGAAATACATTTCAAAGATTTCCTTCGTAACTTCAATAGCCGAAGCATTATGTTTTTTGCAAAATTCTCGACTTCGTTTTCCACATAAGTTTTTTCGTATCAGTGGAAAGCTAAAAACACTAACATGTGTTAAATCGTCTGAATGAGATCTCCAATATTTTTGAAGAACACCAATCAATTCTTTTAAGCTTGTGTACTTTCAAGTATTAATCTAAAATGAAAGCGTTTTATATTAATTAATAACAGATGTTATTGCTCTATATTTCTACCATATTCTACATTAAGTCGATTTTCTAATATCTATGGAAAATTCTCCGTCAATATTTCATTCCATATCTTAATAGAAGTTTATTATAGTCTTTTGTTTTATAAAGTAAAATACCATGTTTTCCATATCTCTCTTATTCCTTCTACTGAAAGGAGGGTCATACGTTGAATGGGTTATCTTTGTTTGTTCGTATGTATGTATGTATATATCTATGTATTTATGCATTTATGCATGTTCGTTCGTTCATTAGAGCGCCGAAGGTGAACTGAGTTCATTCATTAAACTAAGTGAGACAAAGTTTGATCAAAGATTTTTGGACTCAGGGAATCCGAATCCGTGATTAGTTTTTTGAAATTTTGTGCTGTATGCTGCCGTGAATAAGACACTTTGTTTCAGAAACAATTTGTGTCAAAACTTTATCGATTCGCCGAATCAGAAGAATAGTTTGAAAGATATTCATTGCTGAGTTCGAAATATCGCTGATAGAGTGAAGGATTCTGTTGCGTTTGCATCCAATGCATTATGTTTTGCAGAAGTTTAAATAAGTTCGTATTGATCTCAGAAAACTTTGTTTTCCAATATGAGATCGATTTTAGCTCGCACTTTGCGACTCATTTCAGTGCAGACGAAGCTCAGTTGGGAAAACTGAGCTTCAAAATAAGTCGTTCTAAGAAAGTTTGTTATCGTTGCTGCAACTTCAGATGAAAGGGGCTACCCGCCCAGGAAAAGTATCTGTGGCTTCATTCTCAGGTCACATACTACTTCAGCACATGCGTGACGGGATCAATAATAATTTTGTTAAGCGTTTGACCTTGACTTTTGTGTTGTTATGCTATAGGCAGGTATTAACGGAAGAAGTTTACGCTTGATCGAAATTTTTGTTGTTCGTTTTGCGACTTTGGCAATTTTTGAAAGAGTTTCGGGAAGAAGCTCTTGATATCAAAAACAAACGTTTTTTCACTGACAGCAACCGGAATTATTTTTGTTTGTAGCTCTTTGAGTTCAGAATCAAGCTTGCAGCTCGAGAACTCTACCAAAGCATATTTTGATTGTGTTCTAAACTTAGTATGCTTTGAGAAAACTGTTTTGTCGAATTGAATGTCGTCACTCAATTCATCATATACAAGCTGACGAAATATACCACGCGTACCATTGGAGAGTCCAAGTTCAGTCGCAATATTTTCTGTTAGTAAAACGGGCATTCCTGGAATGAGAGGTAAGTAGCCTGAAAGATGCTCCGTTTTATTGTCAGGTAGTTCGAGAATCGCTTTGCGTAATTGTAAATCTTCAATCCTTCTGTTGTAAAAATGCTTGAAGATTTGGAGTTCCGATGAACCGTGTACAAAGAAGTTTATAATCTTTAATAGTCGACTGTCCTTTTCTCAATCTGTTTAAGAGTTCCAAATATCGCACGTTTTCGGTTCGCATTTGTTGGTTTAATTCAACAACGCAATTAATTTGTGATATCACTTTTTGTGCACATTGCATTTCTATTTGACGTTCTGTATATTGCTGTAACGATGCGGAACTGTGACAGAGAGGCTTATCCAACACTGAAGAATATTAGAGGTAGTCCCCCAAAAAAATGACATTTGCACCACCAAAAGGAGCATCCGAATTTATGTGCTTTGCCGTTTTCACTATTCGATTAAGTCGACCTAATAGGCTAAGTCCTACCATACTCATCTCATCGATTATCAAGTATTTTATTTGGCGCCATTCATTTTCCAGTTTTGTGTCGCCAGGTCTGAATGTTCATGTTTGGTTTTTTTTGTAATTTTTGCGACTCTCACCTAAAAAGGAATGAATAGTCGATCCATTAATCTCTGTCGCTGCTATAGATGTTGGTGCCAGTTTATGCAGCATTTTGAGTCTCTTCTTGACTTGGAAATACTTGGTGATTGCACGAATCAATTGAGATTTTCCAGTACCACCACAGCCAGGTACGCAGATCAGTAACTGATTATCGCTAGTGTCTAAATAATTATGGTCAATGATATTTAATTAGTAGAAAATCGAATAATATATACCTGTATGAAGTTGATTCTCGTCATCTAGATGACTAATGTCGGATTTTTTTTAAAGTACCAACGACTACTTTTTGAATAACTTTTCAACGGTTCAAGTTATAGAGGTCGGATTTTCACCGTTAGAAAGAGCAAGGCGGGGGACGTCGATCTGTATAAAATACATTAGATTTATGAGCCTTTTGTATGGTTGTTTGCAGTCAAATATCTTATCGGTTGTCGATTTTCATGAGTTTTCATAAAAAATTAACATCTAATTAGATCTAAATGTAGCCCAAATCGTCCTGTATTTGTGCTAAAATTTTCAAATCTTTGGGACTTATTTTTGAGTTTATTTTCTTATGCTTTGATGTTAAAATGTGAAAATTTTAGCACAAATACAGGACGATTTAGGCTACATTTTGATCTAATTAGATGTTAACTTGTCATGAAAACTCATGAAAACCGACAACCGATTAGATATTTGACTGCAAACAACCATACAAAAGACTCATAAACCTAATGTATTTTATACAGATCGACGTCCCCCGCCTTGCTCTTTCTAACGGTGAAAATCCAACCTCTACAACTTGAATCGTTGAAAAGTTATTCAAAAAATAGTCGTCGGTACTGTAAAAAAAATCCGACATTAGTTTTTTTTTCAAAACGTTTCCACAACATTCATACACCATTCGAATCGTCATCAGACAGGGAAAAAATGTATGCATGGGTTTAAAATAATTTTCTTCCCTCTCTGAGAAAATCCGTATTTTCGAAAACAGTGGGAAAATGTTGAAAATCCTGCTCGTATTTTGAGATTTTGATCACCAAAACCCAATATTCATGCAAAATAAATATGATATTCGGAATCAGCATAAAAATTTACACCGAATGATGTATATCTCATTAAATTACATTTTTCGTCAAAATTCCATCTGTACCCGCCCTCAGCTAGTTTTCCTACATTTTTCCCTATGGTCCCCTACAGGTGGAATTTTGACGAAAAATGTAATTTAATGAGATATACATCATTCGGTGTAACTTTTTATGCTGATTCCGAATATCATATTTATTTTGCATGAATANTGATGTCTTATTGCTCTATGTGCCTTAATATGGTAACCTAAAATAACATCAAGTCAAAGATCAAATCCACTTGAACTAAATTCGTATCGTTTTTCATAAAAACAGGTTAGACAAACACATACCGATGTGTGTGAACAAGTACGTCTATCTTGTAAACATTGTGCTCCATTTTCACAATTACTCTGACCAAAACAATCGAATTTTCCCGAATGATTAAATTCGAAGCAATTGGCTAAACGTTGTTTTCCATAATTGTTACATAAACAAAAATGATCATTATCATAACAACAAGATAATAGTGGTGAGGCTTGTTGACATACTAAATGATAATATTTAATACGATGAAGAAGATGAAATTCAGCAATAGTCTTATTCAATACTTCATTTATATATTTTCAGTAACCTGATGGTTTAACTATTGTAGAGATTGCGCTTGATCGATTGTATGTTTTTTGAACTGTTATTAAATAATAATTGTTATCAAAAAATTTTGCAAAGATAATGTGAAATGGACGTGACCAGAAAATAGTGATTGAATTTTGATTGACAGAAATAGTTTTGAATGTCAAACCATTTTCCGGTACAGCATCATTGATTACTTCAATAAAACGAATGAATATTGATTGTGGTAAAATAATACTTTTATGAAATGACACAATGATTTTATTATCAGCTATTTCACATTTTTTTCCACTGAAACCTTTTTGACAAATACATATAAATTGCTTGTTAGGTATTATGTTTTTATCAATAGGGATACATTGACCACCATTATAGCATGTAGGATTTTGATTAGACTGACAAGTGAAATCTTGCAGAAAACCTTAAGAAACTCATTTATTTACTGGACAAACACATAACAATCGATTGTTTGCTACAACACCCATACATAAAGAGTCAGAGGAACATGTACAATATTGACCAGACCATCCTTGATTGCATTTACAAAATGTAACGCCCTTTGAACCATTTGAGTATTGAATACATGCACCATGAACACTTTCCTGATTTGAACAAATTTGTAGTTTATGACTTGTATGTGGAATGTTTATTTCAAGAGCAATACGATGTACAGGTAAAAAAGAAAATTTGAGTGATATTAATAAACTAGTTCGATAGACAAGTGAAACTTTTTCATAAATATCAATATAAGGTGGATATTTTTTTTGTTGGACTTTTTGGTCGAGTTGCATACAATAAATAAGTATTGAATTTAATTGAACAATGAAGCATATACAAATAAGCAAATTGTTAATATGAATGAAAGATTCGCTCATCACTATCATCGATAAGTGAGACAATAATGGCAAATAATGTTCTTCGAGAATCCGAAATTGTTTGAAATTGCATAGTAAGACTGATTCGTTGATTCTGATATTGACACCTGTTTCCATAAAAACTTGGTGGACATAAGCATGCCATTATAGTCAAGTTTTTTTCTTCATTTAACCAAACTCGTAAAGGAATACCATGACGGCATGGTTGTTCATCATAACAGATCTTTCGTGTAATAGATGAAGATGGAGCTAGTATTTTTGTGTTCCGTTGTGTTGTATATTTAGTTGAATTATCAAGTCGATGAAGTGCAAAATGTATCATTTGTGGTTTACTAGTATCAATTTGACGTTTACAAAAAAAATTCTCAATGTCAGAACGAATCAAGTCCTAATCATCGGGGTGCAAATGCTGGGCCAAACAGTGTAATTTTTAGAAGTGTCACAAACTCGTATATCAACTTTGTTGCCAAATTTACTGTAACCGCATAAATTGTTGATATCAATACAAGAATTATTCATACAATTCATAAATAATAGTAGGTTTCTCTTCCTTGTTTTAATTTTATTATATAGTAACGTTTCGACGTTGAACAACGTCTTCTTCAGGGTGTGGGTGTAGATGGATGTCTCTCCTCATCCACACCCTCACCCACATTCACACCTATACCCACATCCACCCACACCCAACCTTGAATATTCGATAAATATTTCAAAACATGACATTTTTTCAAGTTTATACCAATATTTTGCTTTTAATTCAACTGTGCATTTTTCAAGGATTTTGAAGCTTCTATTTCTAAAATAAGACCAAATTGATGGTTAGAGGGTAAGACAACATTAGAAAACAGTATATAAAGTAGTATAATGTACATTTCATTAATGGATCAATATGACTCATGAACGAAACATGTGCTGACAATTATGAAGTAACTCAAAGTATTGTACGTAAGTCATGATCGATGTTGCTAGATCAATTTTATTTTTCAGATGTTAGTTTCGGAGTACGTTAGAAATTTCGCGTAATCAAGTTTTGATAGCGTAGCTTTCATGAACATTGTCAATGGGGTGGTATTTGAGATCCTATTTCAAATATGAGTGTTGAGAGTTTTCCTTCACATTCTGGGTTCTGTCGTTATAGATGAAATACTGTGGGTAAACCTGTAGTTCGTAAGTTTCAATTTATTTCGATAAGTCTACAAAAAATGGTGAAATATTTATCGTTCGGGACTCAATCGGACAGTTTATATTCTCAGGCTGATTTCTCGAATATGTATACTTGAGTCAAAATGCATCCGAAAGATCTGATATTTCTACCATGAAGTACTCCCATTCAGCACTTTATTCATTATACAAGGTTTCGGATCGAAATTGGGACTTTCAGCTTTTCTCAATATTGCAATGCATATTGCCGCGGCCCTCGAGACTATGAGAAAAAAATGAAATTCCGATTTTTGGCCAAGGACTTTGCATGTTTAAAGCATTCGATCAAAAACAGTGTATGATAATAATTTTAAAGCTTTTAGATGGGTTTCAATTGAAATAGGAACATCAGCAAGCTCAATTGAACTATGTAGACTATGTTATTAAAATTCAAAAGCCAGCTGTGACACCATTTTCACAGGCTTATCGAGATTACCTGAAATTTGATAAGCAGATTTTTTAATATGAATTTTCATCTGAACTACTTCCATCGAGCTTCTGAAAATGAATTATGAGTCTATATAGTCAGAATGATGACCTAAATATGGTGTTCATCTTCTTACCGAAATTGGATTTGTCTGACTTTTGAAAAGGCATTTGACATCTAAAGAGTCTTATTTTTTCGAAATTCAATGGAATTTATTAATAAGTCACTAAGCAGATTGAGACAGTTTCCATACGGTTCCTTAGTGGATATATGAAATGGATGGGGGCATACGTGTGGGTGTGAGTGAGTGGAAGATGCATTGGTGTTAATGTGGTTGTGAGTATGTTAAAGTATTATCATAATTAATAAATCCTCGAGCAAAATAAATCACGAAAAAAGAGGTCCCATAAGCCCCTCACTTGCTTTATCTTTGGGGACACCCTTTCCGAAAAAAGCACAGAGTCCCAACCCAAAACATATACTCATAAAACACTTTAATTAGCATTAAAAAATGAGCTATCATGAATAGTATTTAACATAAAAATATCTTTCTTATAGCTGTTATCGTTGTCTTAAAGTGGACAATTTACTGGAAACTATCCCTACTTCAGGTAGTCAACATGAGACCTGCACCGTCATACTTGTATAGTTTGTATCTTCGAAACGACTCATCCGCTTTAGCTGAAACTTTCAGTTAATTTCACGCACAAATGTACCTACCCACAGGATAAATATCATCCGAATAGTGAAATTGATCTAGCAACATCGATCATGACTTACGTACAATACTTTGAGTTACTTCATAATTGTCAGCACAGATTTCGTTCATGAGCCATATTGATCCATTAATGAAATGTACATTATACTACTTTATATACTGTTTTCTAATGTTGTCTTACCCTCTAACCATCAATTTGATCTTATTTTAGAAATAGAAGCTTCAAAATCCTTGAAAAATGCAAAGTTGAATTAAAAGCAAAATATTGGTATAAACTTGAAAAAATGTCATGTTTTGAAATATTTATCGAATTTTCAAGGTTGAGACTATTCCGAGTTTTGTTGAACTTATCTCATCTTGTAGAATAAATCACGAGGAAGTTTTCTATGATAGTCTGTTTTCTGTCCATATGGAAAATAAGAATAAAATGACTTCGAAACATGTAAGCGTTTTTAGCAAAAATAGCATAAAACTGGAATTTTTTATAAATGATCTTATATTTCGGGGTGCGATGGTTCCTAATAAGAAAAATTTACAATTAATCTATTTATACCATTTTGTAGAGAAAATTTCGCTGAATCTATCGATAGTATTTGATAAACGTCCCAGTGACACTTTTCAAACGAAAACTACACACTTTTAAAATCACTAGAAATCTATAAAAGTCGTTAAAATTTGTACTATGAGTGTTCATAAAAATGTTTGCTGATGGCCGATGGAGAACCTCTTATGAGAAACGAAAATATAGGGAAATGTGCGTTTCAAAACGGGCTTTCAGCATATATAACTCAAAACCAATTCCAAGGGGTGGCAGATTTCGACTCTTATCCAGCGGGGTCCTTTGCTTTCTTTTGAATAAACATAACGTTTTTCAACCGCTGACAATGTTGTTGTATTGCGGTCATTTGTTTTTGACAGTTTCTTGCAGAACATCTCAAATTATCAAGAAACCCACCTTTCGCTTTTTATGTAGCAAAAATTTCATCAATATCTCAAGTTTGAAGAATCTATTTACCTTATTGTGGATAGCAATCATGAATGAATGTGAATAAAACTCTACATTGTTAATTGCTTTAAAAATCATCTTATTTTGGTGATGATTTTATAGCCTTCGTTAGTAAACGAATGATTTCACTGATGATTTTATTTTTATACAAAATAGTTACTGAAAATAATTATTTTAGTTATTCAGTCAACAGATATGGATATTCGGAATATTTTGTAGTCTTTGGACCACCAATCGATATTCGAATATATTGATATTGTTCTCCTTGTCGAAATGTAAAATGTTTTATACCGAGACGATTCGGATTATTTTCCAATCAATGAAGATCTAACTTCTCAATGAAAACTTCTAAATAATCATCTTTCGAAAAATCATCACATATAAACCCAAAATAATCAATATGAACAAATTGATCAATGATATTCAACATTTGATCTTTTGTTCTTATTGGAATTTCAAGTTTTTTAACATTTTGTATTGTATGACAAACATTATCAGTCGATATTAATCCCGAATCATCTTCTAATCTAAAGAGTATAAATTTGTGATGGCATGGGTGTGGGTGATTCTTCATTAAATCCATACCCACCCCAAAGTGATTGATTGAATTATCTTTTTTTTACGATTCTGCTGCGCATAGTGATCCAACAATGTATGATCGCTTTTCTAAAACACATCTAATTTTATCTTTGCATAAAGTTATGTTTTTTCTTAACGCAATTACGCTAATTGTGTTTACAACGATCAGTAACTCTTTAAGGAACAAACATGTGGTTGTCTAAATAACAACACAATACCATGTTTGAAGTAGTGAACCTATTGACATTTTCTCTTCACTGATATTTCTTGGTTATCATATATTGATATTCTGAAAAGTTATTCAATTCTAATTGCTTCTCGTTTAAATATGTCATAAACTGATTCTTCGATTTGTCACTCGTTTATTGAAATTTCCTCACCACAACTACTCTTTATTTTATCATGAGATCATGTCTCGATTTCCATTAAATTATTATTAAAAATGATGAGAAAAATGAGAAAATTGTTTCAAGTCTGAGTAAATATGTTTCAGCAACATGTTGAAAGGCAATGGATATAGGTTCTTTCCTCCCAAAACTACATGATAACGATGTATTTACTGTAATTCCTGTTTTTTTAAATCATGTTTGAAATCAGTGACGGGAAACAAACCGAATCGAACTATAACGGTTTAGTTAGAGTCGATCCCATTCGAACTGGTTTTTTTAATACATAGTCGAATTAGACTCGAACCAATGAAAGTGGATTCAATTCAGTCTCTGGTTCACATATCAATATTTATTCAAATACTGTATAAATACTGAGCATGTCGCCTTGGAATTCATAATCTAGATTTTAACATTCATGAGACACTACATTAATAGTAAAAAGCTTAATTCTGCCAAATAAGCGAGCTACTGTGAGTCACTATTGAACTTAATAAACTAGTGTAAAAAAAAAGATAATTCAAGTTGTGTTTAGCATATTACTGCATTAAAATATATTTAGTCATGCGAACCCGTTTTAACGCATAAATTTCAAGAAAATTACACGTTTTAACAGGCTGAAGATCAGGTAACGTGTTTTTTTAAAGGCCTTGTCTGCCTGGATAGGAACAATCACAAGATTTGAACTTTTCGTAAAAGTTTCAAGTTGAAATTCGAAAGTCGATTTTTGCTGGTGCCTCTGATGGGGAACACGCCATTGTGCCAAAAATATAATATAAAAATGCAGTATCTCGGCAGCAATAAGTGGATAGTCCGAAATCTTTTCATGATATTCATAGGTCATTATCGTTGATCATTCATTTGGATTTCTGTATGCATCTGTAGTATTATTCTTTATGTTTATTATATAGGAAGACTCGATGTTGTATCATATTCATGATGAAACGATAACCATTGTTCTCAAAATGAATCAAGAATTTATTTATTAATTTTACAAAATATTGATCATCAACGTCAAAACTAACATGCGATGCAAAAGTCTTTGCACAAATGTTCGATTCTATTAGACCATATTGCCAACTTCTCAACCAATCAAATTTTTTTTTGTTGGAAAGAGCAATGTCTGAACTACAAATTTTGTACCAGACATATTTTTCCAAAATGAATCTCAGAAGGAGGAAAAGGCAAAAACCAAATACCTCCAAAAAAGTTCTTGCAACTTCGGTATCGCGCAATATCATTTTCTCTTTTTTGTTATTTTTTTTATATCAGAAGAGAAACGGAAAAATACGTTTAATGATGATTTTTGTAGCAAAAAGAGTGCTCTTTCCAATGGTATATTGGAAGCTNTAACCGAAAAGAAAATTAAAGAATTAATTGATAATCAAAACTGATCATTGAAAATTCTCAAACCAACAGTAACTTATTAATATTCGTCTACTTTTTTTTCATTTTTCTTGTTTTTTTTCAACTTCATTTGTTATTTGCATTTAAAATGACTTTTTAATTACAAAATTAAAAATAGCCAAGAAATTTTGAAACAGAATACAGAAAATATTATACGTTGATCTGAACTCTCCAGGACTTAGATTCGCAGTTGAATGCAAACCGGGTCTGAAAATAAATCACATATGGACCCGGACCCAGACTCGGACCCGGTCCCGGATGGCATTAATTTTCTGGACCCGGACCCGCTACTCTCTATTTGACACGATTCATGATCCAGTCTACGTCGCCGATGGCAAATCAAGTTGGTTAGAAAAGCAATATCAGCATATCTTTGACGAAGATAGCTTTCAAAAACCTATCGATTCAGTCCTTGTTTATTCACAATATGTTAATTACCATATCGAGAGACATCGCCGTGCAACATAACACATGCTGGTACGCATGATTGTTGAAATTTCTACTATTTTGCACTGTAAACTGTACATGTGTCCAGGTCGATGATTTCAGCCCACGCAAATGACGGTAATCTACTGAAAACGACGATTTTTCCGGCTGGTTCCAGCTAAAATCTCCGTCAAACCCATCAGAAACCCATCGAAACTAGCTCGTACTGTTTGTTCTATGCCGGTTATGAACAGAATAAAAAATAAACTTATTAATTCTTCCTTTTCTATGTGTTTTCACTAGGGTTCCTATTATGTTTCTTATCTTTCTTCTTTTTTTCCTACCTTAATATGAAAAAAAGTAACGCTATCTGATTAGTTGTCTTATAGGATTTGAATGTTTTGTCTATTGATAACCTTATTTTCAATTCGCTACCTTCATTTCATACAAAATTCAACTTCTATTACCAGTTCTTAAAAGCGTTAAAAAAGTGTCTTGCCCCCTCGTGAGTCTAGTGTGAAACTAATATGCACTTTAGGATAAATCTTTCTCTATAAAAGAGTTCGCTAATTTGAGCAATATTGATAGCTGAAAGCTGCGGATTACTACATGTTTTCGTTTTTCAATAATTTGAATTTTATTTGTGTTGATTTCCATGAGACATACAGTGGGTCTCGCCCTCTTCTATTTGACTTCTCACCAAACTTCAAAGAATTAAAAGTTGATTCTTTTACTACAAATGTCAATTGGCGTATTATAAGTTATTTTTCTTCTAAAGAATAAAACTTGAGTAACATATTAAAGATCCCTCCCATGTGTTTGTGTCACCTGCCGCCTATCAGAGCTATAAAGTCTGGAAGTGCGGGCCAAATTTAATTATTTTTTAGCTTCTTTTTCGAATGCGCTACTGGATAGAATATGTTTCAAAATCGAAAAGGTACAGCCGTTTATGGGTGTGGGTTTTAACCATTCTCCTGAAAAAGTAGTACAATGGACATCAGAATCCCTAGAATATATCAGTTTTATACAATAAATTAAAACATGTTCAATAAAATTTATTCTATTGAAAAAATTTATTTATTAAATGAATGTTAAAGCTGCTCGACCATTCAATTTGATTTATCAAAGCTATGCTTAACTTTTGGTTGAAACTAAATGAAGTAAGTGAAAACAATTAATTTATCAATAACGTTGCTTCAAATTTACCTGAAGCACAAGAGCTTTTATCAATAGCAAACATTTGAACACGATGATTTGCTGTATCGGCTACATACAAATTTCCGTGACGATCAAATGTTAAATGATATGGATATGATAGTTGATTTGTCTGGTTGCCAGAACCTCGTCCTCCAACAATGACACTGACCGATTCGTTCTCTTTGAACCAACGCATCACACGATGGTTGAACGAGTCAAGAACATAGAGAGTACCACTTTTGTCAACGGCTACGGAAACAGGCCTACTGAATTGATTTGCATCAGCTTCTTGTTTATTATCACCAACCGTGACAATACCTTCATGGGCGCCAACCTGCCATTTCATCACGCGATTATTATAATAGTCAGCCACGAAAACTGACTTCTCCCGATCGACAAACAAACTGATCGGATACGAGAGTTGATTAAGAGCAGATCCTCTGCCATTTCCACCAGCAACCACCTGACCACTAGGCATTTTCATTACAATATTTTTTTCATAGTCGGAGGCATACAACGTTCCTTCATAATCCATTGTCAATCCTGAACATGCAATATTAGCAATGATCGTTTGACCATGATTGTCATTCTTATACCATCGCTGTACTCGTTTGTTAAAACGATCACACATAAACATTGTTCCATTCTTATCAATAGCAATATTTGTCACACCCCATAGCTGGTTATTTTGGTTGCCTAATCTATTTCCACCAGCCACCACTTGTCCACTAGAGACTCCAGATGCCCATTTGACCACTCGTTGATTGCTTGTATCCGCAACATAGATGGTATTATCGTCATCTACATACAATCCCCATGGACTATTGAGTTGATTCAATGCAGATCCGCTCCCAAATCCTCCAGCCACAGTGACACCGTGTTTGTTCCATGTTGCGCTCACACAGATACCATCGTCAGGCATGATGGGTTGAGGAGAAACTAAATGGTACAGAGATGAATATAATAGACTTGCCGCTCTTACTGATTACTTGTTGTTGTTGGTGGACACATCATGTTGGTGGTCATATCTATTGGATAACATACTGGAGAATGTTGACATTGTGGATGTTTGATACACACATGATCAGGTTCATAGCACATGTGATTATCTCTGTTACATGAGTTCAGTTCGGAACAGACGAGATAAAGATAACCACACATACTACTATTGTCAGTGCCTGCCAAAGGTAGACAGCCACATGCGGTATTGGATGAACATCGATCATATTGAACGATGTTCTGACATGACTGAGCTTCGATTTGATTCACTTACGTTCGTTAAGACAAGTAGATAGACGGAAAAATAAAAATAAAAATGCATACCTGAATGGCTAAAAATGATATTGTGATTATATCATACGCAGAGTTCTGACGATTATCACTTACTCGAATGTCACTAAAAGGGCAAAATATATTAGCCACATTGTTTTCATTTATTCATCACTTTATTTCTTTATTCATTATAAGTCTACTATACATTTTTCTACAATGGGACCGCAACCATCTGTCAAACAATGATAATATACTTCTTGATCCAATCGCAAACGAATAGGATAAAACTATGAGACCGTTTTCTAATATAGCCTGCTTTACTTGTGCACGTTCGAAGTGTAAAATTTGTCTATTTCTTCATTTATTATTTAAAAATTTTAATGTTGAAGTTGATAATCAATCGATCATACCCTTCATTTCACACGTATCAACAGACTGCTGTTGCCCTTTGCCTTCGTACGAGTATACCTGAATTCTACGCATACACAACGTGTATCCATAGTAATTTATCATTATACATTATCTATTTATCAAAAATCAAGTAAAAAAATGAAGATTTAATTGATGTAAATGGTGTACAATTGTTATACTAACATACCAACATCAATGAAAGATTGAATGATTGAGGATACAGATATACAGCAAAAAATTTTAAAATACAATAATAAAAAAGAAAATTTCGACAAGATTTGCACATGCAAGAGACGTCATTCACGTAAATAAAGAGCAACTGTTGACGTCAGTCAAGTTCTTTTGTTCGATGATAATGAAGGCGAACTTCGGGCAGTCACACACCAACGCAAGAAATTTCAATGTGGAAATAAGAACAATGATTATCAAGAACAAATTGCCATCACGTACAAGAATGACGATTCGAACCGTCTTCAACAACAACAATACTTACATACAAGAAGAATAACAATTATCTCATACACGTTTACTAATGCAGACATGACAGTGATGAATCTTGAGGTGTGAATGTGACTGTGAGTCATGTTTTCATTCATACCCATACGCACACCCACAGGTTAATTTTCATTCCACTAATTCAATATAGTTTCATTGTAGCTTTATGTTTTTTGCTACGATTTTATCTATTATAACGGCTTTATTTATTTTTTATCAAGATCTCTCTATTGATATTATTTTTTTATGGGGATATTTGTGACGTTTGTTTTTGTATTTTCACTTGTTAGTAATTACAAAATAAATTAATTGTTGAAACACATACTGTGGATCCTACAACAGATAAGAACGAAGCAGAAAAAATAGGTACAACAACAATATCTTGCATATTATACGTCTATGGATAGTTGTATATGATCCAGCCATTCCATGCTGTTTCCATGTCAACCCTCTATCATGAAAAAAATCACCTGGCGTCATCTATTTGTTTTCTGAAAATGCTCACGATAATATTTAGCAGGAATTGTTGCTCATATTACGCTGATTCTGAATATATATAAATCTTATTATACCGCACGATTGTAAAACAATACTCGTACAACATATTTAAAAATAATTACTAAAATATAAGTGCATTTGTTTCAATAATCAACATATTAAATAAAAACGTGATGTAGTAGAGAAAGCAAAAACGTAGTTACGCTTCAATAGGTTCTGTTGGATGAAAAGAAGTTTTCATTTATGAAATGACTCAGAAATCTGTCACTTTTTCGTTGTATCATTGATAAACTTGTTTTTCTCTTTTAACAATATTAAACACTAATATATAATATTCTAGATTTATTTATTTTTTCACTTTTTAATTATATCATCTTCCACCACTTGGTATGTTTACATGATATACAAGGGTCTTATTTGAATGCATGATGCGTCGTACACGAAAATGACTTTGTGGACGAGGACGGTATATATTCTGTATAAGTAATTACAACTTTTGTCACTTATTCATGCAGACACGAAAAATGGAGAACTTGAGCGGTTTTAAGAAAACTTGACCATCAAATAATATGGTAGACATTATTTTAAGACATTTTTAGTATATCACACTTTGTAACCAAGCGACTTGATTTTAAAAAATCGGAACATACATCAATCTATGCACAATTTCGCGCTTTACATTTTGAAAAAAACTATCTTTCAACCGTCATCAAGCCATAATTTTAAATCTTAGTTTTTATTGGTGAGAGTGACGGACGGTATTGAAAATGAGTAATCCAATCAATCTCAAACCCACTTAGCACATAAAAAAGAGCGTAAAAAATTGAACAAAATCATATAATTTTTGTACGAAAAAGTTTCGTTTTTGAGTGGATTTTTGACAATTTTCGTTTATGATGAGTCACCGATTTTGGAATTTCATTTTTTTCGAACAAAAACACAAGTTTAGAGTTTTCAATTGTTATTAGTTTTCAAGAGAGTTTAATTTTCTACAACATAAGGCCCTTCGAACTTCTCTATGACATCCGCAAAACTCTGCGTTAAAAATATTTTTAATGCACACATGTCAGTTTTGATAGTATACACAAGTCAAGAGCGCCATCTATCATCAGCATCGTATTTTGCTTATAAGTTCGACAATTAGAATGAAGGACGTAAACGAGATTTTTCTCTGTAGAATGAGATGTCTTCCAGTTCTTCACATTCAATCGTTCGAGACACATATACGACTATAGTGTCGCACACGTGTCTGTCTCATTTTTAATCGCTAGCTGTTGACCATTTTAGGAAAATATTTGTATCTTTTTAGCAGCATCTGCTACATTGTCTGTTTATTTGAAATGAGAATTTGCAATTTTGCAAAAAAATGAATATTCAAATAAAAAACTCAAGTTTCAGATAATTCAAAAATTTCAGAAGGAAAGATTTGGTGTTTTTTTATCATAGTTGGATAGAGGTAGTTGAGTTAGTTGTAAACATGCAGTTTTAGGCGTATTTAGATGATATTTTTGTCGTGAAATTTAGACGAGTTCTGTATATGTTTAGTGTCTAGCAATTTGTATAGGCTTTTGTGGACTAAACTCGGCTAAGTTTTACGACAACAACATCATCTCAATGCCCCTAAAACAGCAGATCTATAACTAGCTTGATTAACTTTATTCACAGTGATAAAAAACACGAATTTTTTCCTCAAATTTTGAATTGCCGGGACGTTGGAAAAGAAAAATAGTGAACAAATGCTTTGTATGCGGAATAAGTGTATTTTTGTAAATTGAGTCATCTCCTAAAAAAACGTAAATTACGAAAAATTTAAAAAAAATAATTTACTTAAACTTTTTGAATAAGTTGATTCGAAAACCAAAGAGAAAAAATAAATAAATTGTCAATATCTAAAAATTAAAACAAGCAGAGATGATAATAGACTAATTCCTTCTGTGCTTTATCACAAATAATTTAGATTTATATATAACTAAAAGGCAACTAAAATGACAACCCGTTTTTTTCTTTCCTTCACTTTTATCCATGATATAGCTTTATTTATTCAAGACACGCTACTGACACATGTGTCGATAGCGTGTCGTATTGACGTAGGTGATTAAGATTTACATAGGTGTCTTAAAAAATACTAACTTCGCATCAATTTTTGTAGGTATGCTAAAGGAATACGAATGACTCATCGTGTAGAAAATATAATTCTCTACAAAGTTAACAATAATTAAAAACTTAAAACTTGTCTTTTGATCGAAAAACAATTAAATTCGAAAGTCGATGACTCATCGCAAAAGGAATTTCTCAAAAGTACACACTCAAGCAGAATTCTTTTTGCACACAAATTATGAGTGTACTCAGCTTTTGACGCTATTGGGCGCCATATTTCCAAGAACGAGTTTTTGACAATTTTTTTCAGCATTATGTTTTGATGGATAGCTAGTGTAGTTGTCAGTTCACGTTTTCATCACAAAAAAAGTCAACATAGATTTCCTTCTGTGGTGAAAGTTATGCCAACTACTAGCCTCATGTAACTATGGAAATATCTAGGCATAAAAAACCTGAAAGCCTGAAACTATCATGTTTAGCATAAAAACCGAACTTTGTAGTTCATTTAGTCTTTCTATCGGCAGTATTAGTCGTATACGAATTAATGAGCTTTTCAATTGTGTTAAATAATAAATTTTAAATAAGAAAAAATCAAACTTATCAATTCCTGAACATATATCATGTCACTATCGAAGAAGCTAATGTCAAAAAAGCCGACATGTTGTTCAATATCAATTGGTGTGAGTTACTAGATTAAAAGTTTTAGAACAGTTATTCTTTCCCTCGTGTATTAACGTATTTTGAGTGTGGCTGAGTAGAATAAAAGAGTTTTTTGGCAGTTCAATTAAATATTGCATCTCATCACCGATCTGGTTCGGTCGAAGAAAATTCTATCGGTTTCACGTACGCATTCCATTTATTAGTGTAAAAGGAATTAAGCATAGGCAAATATTGCTATCACCTTTTTATTATATTGGGATGATACTTTTCGAGGTGTAGCCATAAGGCTCAGAGCAAACGTTACCGATCTTCATATACACATGGAAGAATACCGTAAAGGCTTGTTAGCGCAACTCCTTTGGAGCTGAAATATAACACCTACATGTCTTCTTCAGCTTCATTATACTAATATAAAATTCTCAAAGTGTCAAGTCTTTAAAAGTCCATATACCTTTTTCTACAATAATCGATTGTTCGCAAGCACTGCCGTTTTTATTTCTACATTTAAAACAATCTTTTATCTTTTGTTTTTTGACGAACGCCTTTTTTTTTATTTGTCTTGTTGCTATTCGCATGGTATTCATTTCCTTGTTTTTATTAAATTTTCATAATTTATAATTATTAGTTTAACCATTAATTTGATGGACAAATGAGGCTATTGTACACATTCGTTTTATTTACAGCAGATCTTAAAAATCTATTATATATCTCGACAGACTCAGTAAGACTGAAATTGGTTATTTCCGAAATTTACAACGTACGAAGGAACATCCAGAAGCGTCACCTCGCTTTTGAGCCCATCTTTTTACCATAAATAGATCTCAATGAGACTAAATAAAAGCCAAAATATGTCATGCCCACCATGTGTTGCTGCCGAGATATATTCAGATAATTGTCTGTATCAATTGACGTAGCATATTGTTGATTTCTCATTTCTGATTTTCTTTGAAGAATTGAGCAGCGAAATAATTCTTCGTAAAAAGACTTAGCTATTGACTATCTCTATCAAATGTTTTATCCCTTTAACATCTAGTAGCTCTTCAGATACCCAGTTTTCATTCAAGTATCTATCAAAAGTCCACTTACTCTTTAGTTTTCACATATCTGTTATCAATGAATAATCCATCCAGACATACATATCCTGACGGATATAATAGTGTTCTCTAAGAAGTGGACTAATGGAAATGATAACTTATAAAGAAGTGGTCGAAGCACAGAATATGCCGACACCAGCTGTACTGTATAAAGGGAGAGAAACTGCAATCATTGTGTTGACATGCGATGTCATCGGGAGTAAAAAAACTTCCTTGAAAGTTAGGAATTATCCTCGATGACGATCGACATAACCACTAGTAAACCAAGAGTATTGAAGTTGAATTATGTTGTTCCGTTCGATCATTGAAATAGGCAATTGATTCAGCATAATTCTGTCGTACGTTCGTCGAATAATCATCTTCATCTGTCGATTAAAAAAGACATTAAAGGAATAAAATATTTGGTAGAGATACTCAATAGCTAAGTGTTTTTATGAAGAATTATTTCGCTATTCAATTCTTCATGGAAAATCAGCCATGCGAAATCAGTAGTACATTACGTCAATTGATACAGATAATTATCTAAGTATGTCTCGATAGCAACACATGGTGAGCAGAAGATATTTTGACTTTCATCCAGTCTCATCCGGGTCTATTTATGGTAAAAAGATAGGCACAAAAGCGAGATGACACTTCGAGATGTTCTCTTTTTAGTCCAGTTATGCTTTTTGCATTGATCATAGGACAGTTATGGAAAATCATAATATCATCCTTGATATCGACAGCATAACCGTTTATTTGCACCAAAAACCAGAAATTCTGTTATTTAGAATATTGATAAGTGTCTTTCAGCCATTTAAATTTTAAAGAAGATTCTGGAATCGTCTAAGCCTTATTAGTAATATCGTCAACACCTTTAATCCTGGTTGCTAAGATCTGTAGTGGACGAGGGTTTACGAGAGCCGCAAAAACCTCGATTTAAACTTTCAGTTACTATATTTTCTTCGAAAATATATACGAGCTCCACAAAATGAATTTAGGTTCAAGATCATTAGTTTAGTGGTGTACAGCTAAGAATATAGATATAAGGACATAGGGAACGGTATAAATGTGAAGATATAGACACAACAATATACATGTAATCGACCACACCTTAAGATTACGTTGAAAACATAGATTTCCTGTGATGTAGGCATAACGTTATAGGAATACTAACGCAATTGCAACACTACAGATTTAAAAACAACAGGCGAACGATACAGGCATCAAAATATAGCCGTAAAAGTAAACTGCTAAGCGGTTCATTATAGGAATAAGAGTTTCGAAATAGAACTAAGGTATTAGATATAGTTATAAGGCACCAGATATAGCTACAATGAGTTAGTAAATCAGTAAAAAGTTTGACATAGTTAACAATAGTCGACTGTAGGAAAAACGATTTAAGTATGGAAATAAGGAATTGGGTATATTAATAAAGGGTTGAAGATAGAAATAAGCCATTCAGTATGTCAGCAAGAGTTGCCATATAGCAATAAAGGAATATCAGTGAGCAGATAAGATCAATGGAATTGCAGTAGGGACGGTATGAAACCTTTCGTACGAAACTTTATTTTTGGTTTGATAAAAAAGGTTTGGCGCAACATTAACTCTACGAAATCAAAAAAGTTCCGAGTTTGTATCCCGATGAAGATACTTTTTGGTTTTATAAGACACGTTTTCTTGGAGCGCACTATATCAACATTCACGCCCATCCAGAACTTTATTTTTATTGTAGAACGCTCTAAAGACAAAAAAAATGAGTCGATTTACAGAATTTCAACTTGAAAGCAAGAAACTAACACCAGTTGCTGGTTACTGGGCCTATCGACTTGTTTCTCTTGAAGAAGCATTGAATCCTTTCTTGTCCGAAATTAATGAACTACAACGTTCCATAAAAGAAGCCAAAAAGCATTGCACATATCCATCAGAACATAATCTCACTCGTGATGAATCGGCTGCTTTATTATTATATACAATGGAAGCTGATGATCAAAGTTTCTATCTCAAGCTGAATCAAATATTGAGAAAAGAAGATCGAGATGAGTTAAAGCCATGGTTTGGCTATCTCAAACTATTCGATACGGCACTGAATAAGTTGCCTACGGTAAAAGGAATCGTTTGGCGAGCTGTACCTGGCAATGTGGCTAGTGATTATAGGAAAGATCAACTATTAACTTGGTGGACTATTAGTTCTTGTTCAGCATCAGCAGATGTTGTCAAAGCATTTTTAAAGCCCAATGAAGAATCAACGCTTTTCATGATTGAAGCTATCAATGGAAAAAATCTGACTGGCTACACTATGTATCCGAATGAACACGAAGTTGTATTAGGAGTTGGCACTCAATTACGTGTCAAAAGTATCGGATTTCAACATGGAAATCTGCATTTGGTACATTTAGAAGAAGTAAATGACAATTCAGATAATCAACAGGATGAAGTAACTGCATCTATGGCTGCAATACATGCTGCACCAAAACCATTAAAAATTATCATTTTACCCAAATCTCGTGAGTCACAAATCTTTTTCTCTTGTTTTCAATAGAGACGAAAGGATGCAAAAGTGAAAAGAGAAGGTGGGTTTAGGTGTGGAATGTGATTATGAGTGTTACTGCTGCACTTCTTTGTAGCGACATCCACACTCTGAAAAAAGTTTTTTCAAAGTCTTGTAAACAGCATTCGGATTGGCTACTATATATAATTCTTTATAGATTTTTGAGAAACAGTTTCTAAACTCTAGCAAACCTGTTAGGAACCGTGAATAGCGATTAAAAAAGCTCAAGATTGCGAAAAGCCAGTAGAAATTCTCAAGATTTTGAAAGCCATTCGCACTCAGTCCAGTAAGTGTGCGACCGCTTAATAGCATTTGAACTATTCATGAAAAGCGATTTTAGTTCATATATATGAAAATCGTATGGAATTTTCCGCCGATACCTAATGAATTTGATGAAGATATTTATAAAAGAAGGGTCGAAAATAGCTCATTTGGTCACTCAAAACTTTCTGTTGGTCTTCATTCTATACAGGATAGTGCAAAAGGCACACGACATCCTTTGATTGCGAATAACTTTTGATAGGAACAAACATAAATAGGTGCAGTTTTCATCGCTCAAAATACAGGGCAAAGACGAATCGAATCATATATTATAGGTTGTTCTCAGATGCTTTCTAGAGATTACTTAATAAATTTTTTAAAATATTTGTCGTAAAAATGGTCTCTGATAAAATAAGAAAAACGCAAAGAAAGTGACTTTTTCACAGAAATTAATAGATGTCGGTTCAGAATTTTGAGTAAAATAGTTATAACTTCTGAAGAAATAACTCTCAAAGTCTGATTTTTGCACGGTTTTGTAGGTCTACGATCAGCGGTTCTAAGACACACTTGATCATAAAAAATTCAGTGTAGTTACCTTATAGAGTGCGTTAGCTTTCGAAAACTTCAGTTTAAGTCCATGAAGAAAATGGGTCAAATTGACTTATATTATACATTATGATGCGTCTTCGTCTCCTCTTTCGAACAGTGAAGACGGCAGCTTTCTACCTTGTTTCTGTCAATATTTATTTGCAATAAAAGACTGCAGGTTACTTTTGGACTACCTTGTAGATTAACCTTCAGAAGTCACTATGGCAAAGACAATATCAACATCTCTAACTGTCTTCATATTCCTCATTAAATATGTTTTCACCATCTTCACGCGCTCTTTCAACAATTGTTGTAGTTGAATGTTTTGACATGGTTGAACTGAATCAAAAATTAATATTTTTATTGGTGCTTTCTTAATCTAAAGATATTCTTTCAATACATTTATTGTTTCGGATTAATTGAATTGAAATGTCTTTTTAAATTAAATTTAAAATTTCTTCTTGTGGCCAGAGCTTAGCAGTCATTGCAAGTATTTTTTATCTACAAAAAAATTGAAGATTTGCTTCTGAATACCATTACAAATCTAGTATTGGTCCCAGAGCTAGGTTATCCTGTTTTTTTTATTTGTATACAGTTTATAAGCGGATCACCTCTCAAAAGAAATGAATATGCTCATGTCATTGCTAGCATGAACTCGTACAGATAATAATGAGACTTTTTTCTCTTCGTTCAGATTCTGGCCAGTCAAGTCACTTTGCAGCAAATGCTGCTACTGTGTCGAAGAGTACAACGGTGTCACAGAAACTATCATTGAAACCTGAACTTGCTCCAAAATCAGGTATGCTTCTTTGACTAAGGTAGTATTGTTTCGTAAAAATGGCTATATGGGTTGTATAATTCAGTTATTGCTCCGTCACGGATCATCTATATCTATCTGTCATCAATCGACGCCAACATGACAGAACATCATCTTACTGAGAGAATATACCAATTCCTTCCGGAATGATGCTGGTGACATTATGAGCAACACGTTGTTTCCCATATTTTATTCGATTCAATGTAGCAAAAAACATTCATTTCGGTTGGCAGTAGAAATGTCGAAAGGAAAAATGTCGAAAAAAATATACATTAAGAAAATGGCTCATTATTCTTGTTAGAAAATCTTGAAATAGAAGACACGCTCTTTATTTTTTATGCTAACACTAACATATGTTAATAGAAAAAAAAATGTATGAATGAAAAAATAAATTTAAAAAATCCTTTTTTTCGTTTTGCAACGGTGAATGATAAGCCATCTAAGTATTCCATAGCATTTATAACACCATAATAATATCGTTCATCGAGGTTACCGATACGACGTTGAATTGCAATTGTTTTGATTTGCTCGGGTCGTGTTCCTAAACCTGTATGAAATTGAATACTTAAGTGGTAAAAAATCTCGACTAGTAGAATTATAAGAAAAGAAAACATGCATTGTTCGAATTTAGAGTTGTTATTTATGGGAGACATTGTTGTTTCTTTTAAATTTCATTTTTACATCTTTTTGTGTTAGAATTCATTTTTCCCCTTCGATATTTTTTCTTTCGACATTTTTCTTTCGACATTTGTACTACACACCTTCATTTCGTCCATCATTTTCCGATACACTTTGTACAGCGAGGTGTCAGAAACATTCTTGCACGTACGCCTAAAACGGTGAAGATCTGAAGAGCCTTGGAAATTTTTATCTGAAATATATTGTACGAGAGACTATTTTCTATGAAAAAAAAAATGTATGCTTCGAACAGCATACCTGTGGATGAAATAACTATTTCTGTCGGTCGAAAAAGCCTGGCTAATAGTCGCCAAAATTCGTCACTGTCATGCTCTCAGAAAAACAATTGAGATTGCCTGAGTTAACTAATTATATTTTTTGAAAGATAAGAGCATATTTATAAGGCACATTATACTTGCGTTCTGAAAATATCTTAGATTATTTACATACTGGGCGTCCGATAAATATCTTTACAAGACAAAAATCAAATAGATTCACTACATCTCAATCAATTAGCCTAATTTTTTTCTTTGATAAGAGACACTTCAAGGTTTCTCATCATACCACGACCGATAATATATAATATTGTAGACCATAGCTATCAAAGAGGCAAAGCTTGATTTTTATTTGGCATGATAGTCTCGTCTATGCAGTTCATCAAAAGTTCTTGTACGCCACCAACTAGAATGAATATGCTATTGATATTTTACTCGCTTTGAAAGTAGTCAGAAACTCATGGCTATTTCACTATTGAGCGTCTCACACTTATAGTTTCTCGTCCTATTGCCACTCACAAGTCACTATTTTTCGCCATCTCTGTTTCATCTATTCAAAGTTCATTTGAGCCACCTCTTAAGTTCGCAGAATCGCTGTTCGAACTCGTAATCGATAAGAGTGTGAGTGTGGAGATTGGAATGGGGATGCGGATGCGGATTTCTACCATCCTAGCAGCGACACCTTTGTGTTCACTCAGTATTGCTTGATTTATTGGTTCTTTGGATTCATTCAGCTTGAGTTCCAAGAGTCCCTCGAAATCTTTTACTGCCTCAAATTTGCAGAGTATTTTCAGTCTCGTTAGTTTCTCGTACTTGAGTGGTTTCTCCGTTGATTTATATTTCTTAAGTTATCTGAGTTTTCTAAGTTTCTAAAGATTATTCAGTTCTTGAAATTCCATGTGCATCAATATTTGTGTGCAGTTTCTTCTAAATGACTAATTTTTATGAGTTCATTCTCGTTAGCACCATTCTTTCAATTTTATTGATTCTTTGAGTTCTTTGAGAGACTTTCATTTCTTAATTTCAAGACATTTCTATAGTTTGTTGAGTTCTGTAATTGCATCAGTATCTTTGCATTCCAGCCAGTTTTTGTTTACAAATGGGTGTTGTGCTACGTTACCCGATTGAATGCGGTCAGAAGCAATTTAGAAAGTCCATACATCATTGTAATTCGATAACCCTGCTATTCGATTGGACGACGATATATGTTCCTTTCAATTATTCTTGCGACGATGAAAGAAAACTAATTATAATCTGTCCTCGCAGTCTTTAAATTGAGATAGTTCTTCGTTCATACATGTTCTTTTTCTCATTCCATTGTGAAGATGGGTAAGACGTTTTTCTTCATCTTCACCTATACCCTCAAGATTTTGTGCATATTCTGAAGATATCTTGGATTCTACGCATTTATTCAGTATGTTGAACTCCTTGTATTTCACTGAATTTTTGCACTACCTTCAGTTCCTTAGATTCTCTGGGTTTCTTGTATTTCTCAGATACCTTCGATTTCTATAATTTCTTGAATTCACTGAATAAACTTGATTCGTTAAAATTCTCAGGTTTCTTCAACTTTTTGAGTTCCTCTAAAACTTCCAGTTCTATAACTACACGGTATTTCTTACGCTTATTGAAAGCTTTCAGGTCTTTCAATTCTCTCAGTTACGTGGACTGCTTGATGTTTTCACTTTTTGAGCTTCTCTACTTTCTTCAAATCTCTTTCGCTCATGAACTCCTGAAATTCCTTGGGCTTTTCTCGCTTCTTTTCTTTCTTAAGTTTCTAAAATTGGCAAAATTCTTCGGGTTTATTTTCTTCTGTCAATACATAAATGTGGTAAATTCATACAGTGTTAGTTTGTGGTCTTGAAGGCCGTCAGAATCGATTTCAAAAAGTCTGCAGAAAGACACAATTAGAGGTATTGCTACCGTATTTGATGCTAGATTTTTCGCAACTGATAATACTTGAACAATGAGAGAGGTGGCGGACATCTTGAATGCTCTATGAAGACTACAGTTGAAAAACAAGGTTTCTACATATTTTTCAAGTAGTGAAACTCGATAAGACCAGTACTGATATCGGTCACACAATAACCTGGCCGATTGCAACGTTGGGCTATGTAGGTTCCACAAGAAAAAGCATGCATTGGCTGTTCACTAAAGAGACGTCATGGGTTTTGCAGGAGAAAGAACCTCGCAAAATTAACCTTTTTCTGACTTCTATAACCTACTCTTATTTTTCTCTAATTCGTTCATTAATAAAGAACATATATTTAATAATTTGTCCACATATTCCAGAGACCGAATCGAATCGAGCTTTTCTGGTTAAAGTTCGGTTCGGTTCATTTTCGGTTCTTGATAGGTGTGACATGTTTCTGCTAATTTATTTTAAACTCATATTCTTCCTAATTTAAGTTTATTGTAAATTTAAACTTGTTGGGATTTATTTTTGGATTTAATAAATTTTTGTAAATTTAAATTCATCAATCCGATTGTCAAAGTACATGGCTTAAAAATGTAGATAAGAAATAAGGAGAGAAACTGGTGTTATACGTTAAAAAACGATTATTGCCATAGACTATTCCGTAAAAAAGCAGCTTCTTGCCGTTGGTATTTTTTTTTATTGTACTAAAAACTTATAAACATATTTTTGATTGGACACAACAGATAAAAAGGTTCTTTTATTCCTCGAGACAACCATACAAATTTTAATTTTGCTCAAATTAAGCAAATTGTAGCTTAAAATACTTAAAACATATTTAGATATAATTTTAAATCAATTCAAGCTTTTTTTATGTTTATGCCAATTCGATTTTAATTTAAAATAAATTTAGATTCTCACGTGAAATTTATTTTAATTTATAATCATTCACAATCTGTTTTTGATTTAATTATGTTTTGTGAATGTAGATTGATCATTCCTAGTCTCTGATGTAAAGCGATAGACCAAACTTTGTTGGATAATCACCCACAGCATTCCAGTTTTACAAACAAAATATAGCGCAGTCAATCATTTTTCTTATTTGTTTGTCTACATTCAGTCACTTTTCGAAAATTAGTGAAATTTGGTTGAGTTCGACGTCGTTTTCTGAGAAGTGGTTTGAGTTCGGTTCGTTTTCGGTCTTGGGTGGGCTCATCAGCATGAGTTATTTCTTCGTCAATCGCTCTTGTTCATTCGACTCTGTCATGATGGTGAATAGAATACTGCTCTCCACTTTACTCACATCCATGAAATTCTTTATTCTCTTTGCCCATCTTGGATATCAAGAATTTTCTGTCTTTTGTTGAATTTCTTGATTTCCTTGAATGCGTTGGCTTTCTTCTGTTGCTGCTATACATTTGACTCTTTCAGCTCTTTGAATTCTTTTAAGTGTTGCGATTTCTTCGTTTTCCAGAATGCCATGAATATCGTGGATGCCTTGCATACCTTACATCACGGGCGGAGGAAAATATCCGCCAAAATCTTGAAATTATCATATTTATAACAGGAATGACTTATGCTCCACACATTTAACAAAGAAGAAATCCCTCGATATGTTCTACATTCAAAAGTAGAAAGCAAAAAGTAATAAGCTGATAAAATCACATTACTTCTTCACTCTAAGAAGACAGCGTCTTTTGGAATTGTAATTAATTGTGAAGAACAGTGAATTATTTAATTCTATTTCTCCTTGATTCGTATGATTTTATGTCGAATGAAACATTTCTTTGAAAAGGGAAACAATATTTCCATCAATAGTTTCTATGATCCACTGCTAAAGTAATATCGAATCTTAAGGGTACCCCCCCCCCTCTTTTTTGACCATTTCTGGAACTCAAAGACGGTAAGTTCGATCGAATTGAAATTTTTATTACAGATAGAACACCTAAAATGATGAGACACGTGTTCGAGGAAAAAAGTCTCTAAGGCGGTTTTCATGGTTTTTTTATGAAAAACCTTGGTTTTCCATAGGTCTCACCTTGCCAAGGACAACCCCTTTCCAACTTTGTCCGATTGGGCTGAAAATTTTTTTTGGGATAGCTACGACTATATCTCAGAGGTAGTTTTAAGCTTTTTCAAAAATATCACTTTCTATTTTTTTTATAAAAAAATACGTAAAAGTTTTTGCCAGAACCAAGTTTTTGATCTTCAGAACCCTATAAATCTGGAAGAGAGGGTCAGAAATGAAAACGGCCAAAAGTACCTCTGGAGAATACTTCAAAGTATCTATGATAAAAATTTCAGCCCAATCGGACAAAGTTAGAAAGGAGTTAT
>CAJNSZ010000016.1:566769-671073 GCA_905329745.1 Rotaria sp. Silwood2 | reverse complement strand
AACATAAAGTTTAATTCAAAAATTTTTACGATTGAAAAACAATGTGAATTTTAAGTACGAGTAATATCTGTAGTTTATCAATTATGTTAATTAGTTTGAGAATGTGATTGGACCGAAGCAGACCGACATCTGGTAGAGATTTCCACAGTCATAGTACAATTTTTAAGCTTTTATTGTATATGAAAAAGTATACTATTTAGTTGCTTCCATAAACAACAACAACAAAAAAGCAAGTCATTCAGCATTCTCTTGGTGTCTTTATGCCTCTCAAATCCAATCCATTTCGATAAGTATAAGTTTGCTTGTTGCTAATGATGCTTGAATGCAATGCAGTATGTTGGTGCCAAATGTCATCATTGTAGATACATACATGAATGCTTTTCCCATCACGATAATTCATTTTCTTCTCCACGTATTCAGTTACTTCATCATCATGTGTAGATGAATTTCCATTAAAAAATGAATTCTTGTAGTGAAATTATATCGCTTTCCAATTCAGTGACCTATTCTCAGGTACAATAAATTGTTGAAGTTTCTACTTCTATACTTTTATATAAATAGTAGTTTGAGAAAGTAAAAATATTTTGAAACCTTGAGAGCTGATTAGTTGCCGAGTTGGATCCGAATATGATCTCATATCAGGAACCCGAACTGACATCTTCTTTTCACGCCATAGTCGACAATAGTCTGTATAAGGAAATAGAAATAAGATTTGAATACCTTAAGTTTGTACATCCCGTTCATTCTTTATAGCCAACTCGGCTTTTACGTATTATTGCTGAATTTCTAGTAGTTACTGCTAGTTTGACAGTTCTTAAAGAATGAGTGTTCAGCACTGTTATAGATCCATGATCGGTGCTCTCAACACCTTTGAAATAAGAAATAATCGTTATCATAAGGAGAAGTTTGCGTAGAGAAAATAATTGCAGCACGAGTTTTTCTGCTAGGAATTTCGAGAGTTGGCTTTAATACAATCAATAACTAACAGTCCTCTTAAGGTAACAACCAGACAGAAATGAATGAAGTTCTTGTTCCATAGGATTGCCTTCTTTTTTTCAAGAAGAAACACAGATTTATGTCTGATAACATATGGACTCAAGATCTTTTATGATACCTATGGTAGATGATAGGATTTATTATACTCTCATCGTTAACATCTTTTTATCAAAGTTCAAACAATAAAAGATAAGACTAATTTTATGGAATGTTTTGTGCTTCAAACTTGTTAAAATTTATTAACACTTTTCACCATAAATATTGATTATTTGGACAAAATGGCATGGTCATAAAGAGTTCTTACCATCTCCACTTCAAATTTATTCTCAACATCCTTTTTTATAACTCTTGATTTAAATAAATCAATAGATGGAGAGAAATTCTGAGCAATTTTATTGAATCCTAGCAATCAGAGAATTCACTTGAGTCCACAAGGATCTGAAGAAATCTAGTGACTTGCACTAGGAAATGGAAGAATCTTCTGTGATCTAAGAAAACTAAGTAAACTCATTAGAAGCTAACAATTCATGAATACATAATGCACTGGAGTAGCAATATTATTACTTCTTAACACTTACATACATAGCGTTAAAACCTCTTCCAAAAAAAAAAGCAGTTCTTGCATTCTGTCGAATCCTCCTAATAAATATAAACCGTAACATTGTAACAATATCAATACGATGATATGGATGTAAGGTGAAGGTCTGTCTTCACCTGTAGTCGTACTATTTTCGTCAGGTTTTTACAAAAACTTGATAAAAGATTTTCGAGATCGTGAAATTCGAATCTATAATAGGTTTCTTGAAATTTATGGGTTTGATTTTTCTTAGCAAAGTTCCAATAACTTGTTGGTATCGTTATATTCCTGTCAATCGGATGTCAATCAACTTTGTAGATCGAGGAACACTGAGATAATAGAATAACAAGGTCATGAAAGTCAGTCGGTTCAAAGTTAAACTGAAAAGACTTTTTTGTCACTTACCATTCCATTCGAAGACCTGCTGCGTATATCTTCACCTAAATTGTCGATAACACAACCTTCATAGTTTATTCTTTATTTTGTTGCTATCATTGATATAGCACGTCTTATCTTTTTTCTTTTCAAATGTCATATCTTGCAAACACCTAAATATGGCATACAATGTTCCGAATCATATCAAAACATGTCATGGTATCTTATATCCGAGGATACTTTTTAGAAAATGTTTATTTCATGAGATACGATAGACAGGAGTGTCCTGAGCAAGATCGATCCCCCAATCTTAAGAATATTCGTTTGTCTCCAGTAGAGTTCAAGCATTTTATCTTACTTTGTTGCTCACCATCTCCCAATAAGAAACATTTAGATCCTTTCCTTCAAATCCGATCAACTTTTGTAACAATCTTCTGATCGGGTCTTCCCCTAATCCTAATGGTCTCGAAATACTGCTGCTCATAGAATAGTTTTTCTTATCGTTTTATGCAAGGTAGACTGACATATCCACAACGAAGGATAAATCTTTTTATTTATCGTATGTTCTATTTGTCAAACATCATCGACGGGACAATAAATATTGTTTAAAGCAAAAACATACGGTAATCCATCGTTATAAAAATAGTTGTCGTTCGTCTCTCAAACAAGTAATTGGCTTTATTTTATCTTTATACGAACATAATCATTAATCATTACAATTTCTTTCTTCTTTTTTTTTTGTTAGAGAAAAAAGAAGTTAGTTTTCATAAATAAAAATGTCATCAATTATATCGGATGTTGAACTTAAATCTCATATTGACCGAACAATTGTTGATAATGATACTGCTAATGGAAACATGTCAACCAAAGAACTTCGTTTTCGTACTTATAAAAATTTACTTGTACTTTGCGTGGCTTTTCTTCTTCAATTTACAGCATTTAGTGCTATGGGTAATTTACAAAGTTCATTAAATACTGAAGCTAATGTTGGTGTTAATTCTTTATCAATTATTTATGCTTTTCTTATATTTTCATCAATTTTTTTACCACATCCATTAATTGCTTTATTAGGTCTTAAATGGGCACTTGTCTTATGTCAAATTCCGTATTTATTATAAATTCAATTGGATGAAGATGAAATTATTTTTCTTTTATTTTAGTTATCTTTTATATGTCGCAGCTAATTATTACCCAAAAGCATATCTTATGTATCCAGGTATTTGATGATTTAATCTTTTTTGGTTTTATTTTATCAATAATTCTTTGCTATTTTTTGTTAAGCTGCTGCTCTTGTTGGATTGGGTGCTGCACCATTATGGACATCGAAATGTAGTTATTTAACTGATACAGGCACAATATATGCTGAAAGAAAACATGTTCATAAAGATATTATTGTTAATCGATTTTTTGGTATTTTCTTTATGTTTTTTCAATCAAGTTTGTTTTAATATTTTTATTATTTAATATCGAACATAATTATTTGATTTCCTTTTTTTTCTCATATAGGTCAAGTTTGGGGAAATTTAATATCATTTCTTGTACTTAAACCAACAGAAAAACTATCTAATGAAACATTATATAATGAAACAGGAAAATACGATAAATGTGGAGCTGATTTTAGTGAACAAGAATATAAAGGTGCAGAAGTTGTTAATCAAATTGATCGAAAAACTGTAGGAATTAATAATTTTCTTGTTTTTTTTTCTTATTAGGCTTTTTTCTTATAATAGATTAATATTCTTTGCATTGTTTATATTTGTATATGCGTTTGTTCAATTTTAACTGTTATTATATTTCTTAAACAACGACGAAAATCATCACGAGGTAAATATATTTTTTCTAAAGAAATTAAAAAAAAACAACAATCTTCAATTAATTATTATAACTTAGATAAAATATCAGTTATGCTTCGTGATTCAGTTAAACTACTTATTTCAACAGTTAAACATCTACGAAATGTAAACCAATTACTTCTTATACCATTAACTATGTGGTCAGGATTAGAACAATCATTTATGGGAGCACAATTTACAAGAGTATTGAGAAATATAAAAAAGAAGATTCTAATTAATTATTTCGTTGAACTTTTCTTGTTTTTTTTTATGATAGGGTTTTGTTTCTTGTACACTCAATGCAAAATATGTTGGCCTAGTTTTAATTGCTTCTGGTGTTTGTGATTCAATTGGAAGTTTTAGTTTTGGTCAATTAGTAAAATATGTTGGTCGTTGGCCATGTTTTGTTATTGCTGCACTAATAAATTATTCGTTAATTATTACAATGTTTATATGGAAACCATCAGAAGATCAAATGGTTATTTTATTTGTTTTAGCTGGCTTATGGGGTTTAGCTGATGCCGTATGGCAAACACAAATAAATGCATTCTATGGTGTTTTATTTGCTAATAATGATGAAGCTGCTTTTTCAAATTATCGTTTATGGGAATCACTTGGATTTGTTTTATTTTATATTATAACACCATATATTCGTATACGAATAGCATTAATTATTCTTTTAATATTTTTATCATTAGGTATGACTGGTTATGGTTTAACAGAATATCTTTGGGAAATAAAAGCAAAAAAGAAGGTTCAAGCTGTATCATCATAAATGAATAATATAAGACTTTTATTTATTTATTATATAAATATAACAGAAAAATTTAACTATCTTTACCAATCAATTCATTGAGATGTTTTATATTTTGTTGTCTATATATAGAATAAAATAAAAAAATACACATATAAGTATTATTATATATAGATAGAAAGAATTTATTTTACTTCATTATATTAGCTAATTCACGATTAAGTTTATTGACTAGTGGTGGACCAGAATAAGTTAAACTTGTATAAACTAAAATTAAGAACAAAAAAAAAAATTTTATTAATAATATTGATGAATATCTTAACGATTCTAATCCATATACTATAGATGAATAAATTAGTTTGAACAAGATTATCTAAATGTCATAACAAATGTGAAGAGAATATATTATAGAATAGATCTTTCGTACTAAGTCGATTAACTTATTATACATATCATAGTTAGCATTTTATGCAGATGCATTGATGGCAAGTGATGCTGGTGTAATTTATTTATAACTGTGTTTTTAGCTGTCAGTGGCAGTGATTCAAATTTGTCAATGCTTTCTTCAAAACTCTTCTTAGTTTCGAGAAATTTGTGAAATAAAAGGAAAGATAATTATATTATGAAACATACTGATACGAAATTAGATAAGAACATCCCTGAAAACTCATCTCGAATATCGAAGATTTCGAAAAAATCTAGTATTTATTTTCTTTCTGTGGTGGCAACAGCCAGCGATGGAATTCGTACCGGTACAGATTTCAGACCAACCAATCATTACTGGCAGAGCGGTTCCATCTATAGCGTCAGCGATTTGAAATTTCAGCAACTAATGATGCTTGTAGCTGTAACGTGGCTAGAGCAATAGTATTCTCCTTCTATTTGTTGAGTTTGTCATTAGACTCTAGTTCTCACAAATCAATTAAATTCTTTTTCATATAAGTAAACCTGTCACTTATGAATGACAATAAGCATATACACTAATATAGTTTAACATTTCTTCCATTAATCTATGCATATCATTGTATTTACTTTGTACGAGACTTGCACCAGCTTTCATTCGTTCGATAATATCTTCTGCTGTTTCGATACCACCAACACCGATTAACGGAATTTGACCTAAGAAACAAATTGAAATATGAAAATAATAGAATAAAAATAAAAAGGGAAACCTTGAGTATAAAGTCGAAATAAACGAAGAGTTTCAAGTGCTTTTTCTTTTAATGGTCTACCACTTAATCCACCAGTTTCATTTCGATGTTCATTTTTTAATGTATCTATTCTTGCTATTGTTGTATTCGATACAATTAAACCATCAATACGTGTATTTGGTTGACGAATAATATGTGAAATTGATTTTATTTCATTTTCATTTAAATCAGGTGCAATTTTAAGTAAAATTAATGGTGTTTTTATTATTTGATCTTGTTGATTTTTACATGAAATTTTATTACAAACTTTACGAATAGATGTTAGAAGAGTTTTTAATTCATTTTCATTTTGTAATGCTCTTAAACCAGGTGTATTTGGACTTGAAATATTAATAACAAGATAATCAGCAAGACATCCAAATTGTTCAATACCTAATGTATAATCTTGTTCAACTTCTGTTGTTGTATTTTTATTCCGTCCAATATTAACACCAATTAATATATCTAGATTTAAAATAATTGGATGTTAAAATGACTAAAGAACGAGATAATGAAAGAAACAAAAAAAGAGATTAATCCATAGTAGATACAACCTTGTATTTCGCCTAAACACCAAAAATTCGGTCAATATTTTATTCTTTATCGCTTGTAGTCTTGTTACTTTTATGCTTACAATCGATTAATTCATTCGTGCTAGTATGTTCATCATCAGACAATAGACAAGCAGTAGAAATGGCCGACTTAATCTTCGTTCAAATTTTCTATGCGGTATATGTGCATAAGTATTAACTAAGTCGCATCATTCATTCACTCGTATATCTTTCAATTGAATATCGTTTGAGATTTCTTTTCTGTTTCCTACATTGTACACAATGTTAAAATTACTACACATTGAATCCTTCGTTTAGTGTTGAAGTCACATCCACACTTGATCGGATTCCTTCGTTATTCGTCTTGTCTTCGTTTCTTTTTTCCTCCTTTTTTTTATTCAACAAACATATACATTCAATGGTCACTCTCTTCTTTCTCGTCGTCATTCTTCTAATCAACATATGTCCGTCTGTCTAATCTTCTTTGTCTTGTACGGGTCCGCATAGACAGGGTTCACACACACACATACGTATGTATACATTTATATATTCGAAGAGTCTATTGACAAAATACATCTAACGATGTCATCGTTGTTACATTTAGTTGTACAAAATCGAATTTCATCTTATTCTGATAACGATATGTCATCGTCAAGTGCTTATTCATTACAATTACCTTATTTAGGCACAATACCATTAGGAAAATCCCCACCAAATTTAGCATCATTTCAAAAACCATTGCGTGAATTATATATACCTTATTATCGTCAACGACGTGAACGTCATCATGATGAACGTCGAATAATAATATCGGATCGTGATATATTAATATTTGAACCTGATGCAGCATCAAAAGGAAAACGTTCATTAATTTATTCGACTTTAGAATCTATTGTTGATATACAAGCATTAGAATTATATCTTATGTTTCATCATACAGAAAATCATCATCATCATAAACGTATACGTGCTGCATTTTTACCTATTGGTAAGTTCACACATAGCAGCTGTTCAAGTATCGTTCGTTCTTTTTATTATTTTTTTTTTTGTTTGATAATTTGTTACAACAGCTGGTAATAAGTGGTGTTAACTAACCTTTGAAAGAAGAAAAAGAAACCATCTGATACAAATTTCTTTTCTTGTTTCTTTGTTTCGTTTAAGCGGAAATTCTCTGTTGCCTTTTTTAAATACCATTATTATACAGATAGATTGTCAATAGAGAACGAGTAAGATTGACCGGCAGTAGACTGGTCATGTTCATTAAATTTACTATTTATTCACGGAAGAAGAATACATTGTATTTATTTATCGGTCAGACAACTTAACCGATTGTTATTATTATATAATACGAATAAAGATGATTATAAATAAATAAATAATAAATTTATCATTCATTTGTAATACAATCTTTTATTACTAAATTATAATAATTATATATTTTTTTTAAATGTCTTTGTTTTTAGGTTGTGAACATCAAGAACGTTTTCGTTCTCTTTACTCAACAATTGATAAAACACAATATAATCTTCTTTCAACTCCATCACCATCATCATCATCTTGTCATCCACCACTTTTATTATTTATTATGAAAAAAACAGGTACAAGCGGTACATGTTCTTTACTTGATTGTCATGTATTTGCTGTACGACGTGAATCAGTTGCATTTGATTTATGTGATATGATACGAAAATTAATCCTTAAACGGACAATGAGTCCTATATTACCAACACCACCATCACCAGCACCAGCACCACCACAATCAGCAACAACAACATTATTACGTATACGTGATAATAGTAAAGAAGCAACAACTATTGAAAGACGAACAAAATATCTTGATCGAGATAGACCTATATCAGCTATGGAACATCGACAAGCAGATATATCAACAACAACAGATAAAAAAGTATGTTTTAGATTATTTGCAAAGTTTTACTTGACAAGAAAAAAAATACTCTAAAAATTTTGTTAGTCAACATTTCACATCCAAAGGATAAGATTAATTTGAGTATACGTTCAATAAGCACTATTCATGAAGATGATAATGAAGAAATTAATCATATTAATATACAAATTTAGTTATCGAATATTCATAATCTTGTTTAATAAAAAGATCTATCATTTTTCTATGAATATTATCAATTATCTTATTTTACTTACGATCGAAGGATGTATATTGTAACTAAAGAACATTGAACACATTCAGACCAACTTAAGGGTCCCTTCATCAAACTACTACGTTTTAAATATGAGATGCTTAGAATATGCCCGGACTGAGATTTTCAACTTTTAATATATATGTGTGGTAACAATTCAAAATTTCAATAGGACTTATTATTCTCTTTTTATCATAGTTAGATCGAGCTCGTTGAATTACATTAGAATAAAATATTTCAAATAAAAGGCAAAATAGGCTCGAAATTCTGACTTCCGTAAGAATTGTCTTTTCCTACATGTGAGACATACTTTTGCAAAAGTAACTGAACGAGTTCTATTCAACCATGATAATACAACAGAAGTCGTTCATATTTTAAATTTGGTAGTTATACGAGACAACCTTTTATTTGATCCGAATATACTAAATGCTCTTGAATTACAATATACACTCTTGCATTGGCAGTTACATTTCATTTTCGACTTATCGACTAGAAACCGTAGAACACAAAAATCGAGTAAATGCTACTTCGAATGGATTGCTGACAGATAAGAACAAGAAAACTTCAGCACTGAAAATTAAAATACGCGAAAAAAAGTGATGATAAAGGGTGTGCGTATGCGTCGGAGTGCGGGTGGGAATAAGTAGAAGACTAACATCCACATCCATATGCAATTATTGATCTTTCAATAAACGTTATATTTACCTTCATTTTTTTTTGTGTGCTTAACTTTTTTGAACTAAACGTTCTCGTGTTCATTATAGTCCGTCATGTCTAAGATTTCTGAATATTGATTCGTTATAAAAACTAAATAATCATATCTGACTATTAATAAACTATTTTAGAAACGAAATTAGATTCACTGCGATATGATTTCTTTCTAATAGACTAATCGTTCAATATCAAATGCTAATTTAAATGATGTTGTACATTCAACACCAAATGGCCTTACGAATCCATTGCCATCATCTTTATTTCACATAAATAATAATCAACAATCAAATTCATATCATGATACATCTCAAGTATTAAACATAGACAATAATAGTCATCGTATGCCATCTTCATCTTCAACACCAATACGTACTCTTTCAACAAAGCATCAACAACAACCACAAACACAACAACGTCATTTTATCAAAGCATCATCATCATCATCATCTTTAATGCTTGATGAATCAGATGAAGTTGTTAATGATTTAATGAATATTGTTGTTGCTGAAAAACTTAAAACAATTGATACAAATTCTTGTCAAATTCCAATAAAACGTCATGCATCATTTGATCAAACAACATTAACAAATGATAATAATGATAATACATTAAATAAAAAACGTTATCAATTTCATTATAATAATAGAAAACGTTCTTTTTTTTTAAATTCTAATCAATTGCCAACAATACCATCAGCTAATAATACACCCGTGATATCACGAACAACGACAAATGTTGAACAACCACAACAACCATCATCTATACTTGATACTTATTTATTACGTCCACAAGTTGTTATAAATCGTTATGGTGATATTGGAAATTATGTTCCAAAATTATTACGTGAAAATGTTACAACTACAACAGCAACAACATCAGCGAATATGCGCACATCTGATAGTAATGAAAATATATTTTTTCGTGCAACAAATGGACATATATTAAATGGTTTTCTTAATTTGGATTTTTCATCCAAAACACCAACAACAAATAGAAATAATAATAATAATAATAATAATAATAATAATACTAACAATAATAATAATACAAATTATTATTATTCACATTATCGTTCATCACCATGTTTAAATGAAGATAATCATGAACGAAATATCTTATCACTTGTTAAAGAATTAAGAAAAAATCAAAGGTAAAAATTCAATAATTTCATAAAAAAACAAAAATAAAAATTCTTTTTTTTTTCTATTTTAGAAAATCTACTATAAATGAAAAAGATTCTTTAATATCAAATCAAACAATTAATGTCGAAAATATAAATGATGATCATTCTGTACCACCATGTCGAATTCCTCGTGTTACACTTCAAACTCAACAAACAAAACCAATTCCAGCAGCTATGGGTGGAATTAAAGTACTACCATTTACACCAGCAACATCTTATTCTTCACAACGTCCATTTAAATCTTCTTGTTCATCATCATCAACAGCAGCAAAACCAAGACGTGTAGCTTCATTTACAATTGCTGATACTGAATTACCTATTGATTATAGACAATATTTACGTCATACAGATCAAGGCATTCATCTTTATGGTGAAGAACAACAACGTGAACATCAACAACCATCAACAACACTCGAACATTCACTTGGATACTTTCCTTAATATTTTGTTTCTTTTTTTTTTTTTTTGTTTTGTTTTTCTGTTGATTTATAGGAAGAAAAACCTACTTACTATCTTTATTAGCATTTGTACGTTGACGGTAGTCAATAAGACGAGCACGAACTGCTTCATAACCATCATTGTTAAATCCATAACTTAAAAAAGTGAAATTTAGGTAAATGAAAAAAAAAACCAAAAGTTTTTTGTTGTAAAACTAACCGATTTATTATAGCTCGATCTTCAGTAAGACGAAATAATCGAGGTTTTTCATTACCGGATTGTGGTTTAGGTGTGATTGTTCCTTTATGTAAAATAAATATTAAACATTTTTGAACGATAGAAATGAATATACCAATTTCAATGAAACCAAATCCAAATTTACTTAAACCATCAATTGCTTCACCATTTTTATCAAAGCCAGCTGCAAGACCAATTGGATTTTTGAATTCACGATTCCATACAGTTGAATGCTAAAATTACATATTAAAATAAATATTTTTTCAGAAGTCAAAAATAATGGAGAAAAAAAGAATTAAATGAAGATTAAAATGAAAACTAGATGCCACTCGCATTAATTCCTAACGCTTAGGTTAAGTTTCACATGAATTATGAACCTTTTTTTTCTGAAAAATTTAAGATCAATTTTATGGCCTTTCTTTTTTTAATATACAAAATAATATGTGTAAAGAATAGTGATAGTAGCTATATGCTTTTTATTCTCATAAGCTTAAAGATCATTTTATTCAGGCAAGTGAAAAGAACTTGTCTTCAATTAATTTTTTTTCTCCATCTTTTTTCAACTGCAATTATATTTTCAAACCAAAATAGGATCATCAACAGATTTCATTTGAGGAACAAGTCCATGTTTAGCCATTTGAATTGATAAATCATGAATTTTTTCCGGATCAATATATCGTAATGTTGGCATAAATATTTCTTCATAAAAGCGTTCACTACCAAGATATATATTGGCACCCACAAAGATGAAACCACCAGTAACACATGCTTTAAATGCACTACGTAAACGTGCCTGGCAAAAAAAAATATCATAGAATAATGTGTAATTGACATACAAAAATGTATTCTACTAACTGATATAATAAATCGTGGTATCATCTTCAAAAAAGGATTTTATGCAAAAGAAAAGAATTCCATATTAAAGAAAAAGAAATATTTAATTTTAATTTTAAGATAAAAAATTTTTTTATTGTTCTTTCAATTAAAAAAAAACATTTATAACTGTACATAGTTATATTTATTTTTGATACATAATACNATTTAAGATCAATTTTATGGCCTTTCTTTTTTTAATATACAAAATAATATGTGAAAAGAACAGTGGTAGTATCTATATGCTTTTTATTCTCATAAGCTTAAAGATCATTTTATTCAGGCAGGTGAAAAGAACTTGTCTTCAATTAATTTTTTTCTCCATCTTTTTTCAACTTCAACTATATTTTCAAACCAAAATAGGATCATCAACAGATTTCATTTGAGGAACAAGTCCATGTTTAGCCATTTGAATTGATAAATCATGAATTTTTTCTGGATCAATATATCGTAATGTTGGCATAAATATTTCTTCATAAAAGCGTTCACTACCAAGATATATATTGGCACCAACAAAAATGAAACCACCAGTAACACATGCTTTAAATGCACTACGTAAACGTGCCTGGCAAAAAAAAATATCATAGAATAATATGTAATTGACATACAAAAACGTATTCTACTAACTGATATAATAAATCGTGGTATCATCTTCAAAAAAGGATTTTATGCAAAAGAAAAGAATTCCATATTAAAGAAAAAGAAATATTTAATTTTAATTTTAAGATAAAAAATTTTTTTATTGTTCTTTCAATTAAAAAAAAACATTTATAACTGTACATAGTTATATTTATTTTTGATACATAATACAAAATACTATAAAATAGAATTAAGTCGAAAGAAGTGTATTGGCTTTTTCAGTTCCATTTTCATCTTCACCAAAATAAAAAGCTCCTTGTAAATTAAGTAAACATTCAGCTGCTTTATGTAATTCTTCAAATGTATTTGGATCTAATTTAAATAAACATATATTTCATAATAGATATAATAGTTATCAAAAGACTTACCAATCAGAGCTAGTTCAGCAGCATCACCATCAATTAAACGACTATCAGGTATTTGTAAATCTTCAAGTAGATTGTTCGATTCTGCAAACAAAAATGTTAACAAAATCTGCCGGAATTTCAATGTGAATTTTATTCTATTCTATCTATTTTGGAATACATGTCTTCACCATCCTTTTAGTTCATATATATTACAAAGAGACATGATTAGTGTACGTTGTTTGATCTTATATCAACAATGTCTGTTACGGTCTATGGAAGGTTTAATTTTTTACTCCTATCTAAGAGCTCGTTGGATGCAAAGCTTTCAGATTAGGACTAGAAATGTCAAGTTTATCTATTCTTTCATTTTCTGACAAGGCACTATGTTTTCTCAGAAAGGAAAACTCGCATCGGGTTTCGGATTCTTAGGAATGGAACTCAAAATTCTGGTATCCCGGACCCGGTGGGTTCTACTCTATACTTCAACATTGCTTTTAGATCGTGTTGCACAAAAAGAAATGTTCTATAGTTTATTTTTTCACTTATGCCAGTCATACATACCATCCATTGACGATGATAACTCATTGGAACTTTTGCCTAGACAAAAAAAAAAAACAACCAATTATTAGTACAATAATTTATCTTTCAAAAAAAACAACGTACATTCTTCTATTTGATTATCATCATCAATAATCAATACTTCATTAATTAATTTATCTATAAAATATATTTTTTTAGTAAAAATATTTTAGTTTATATTATTTTACAACTTACTTTGTTCGGCAAGTGCTTGTGTATCGATTGTCCAATTTTTTTCATTAGTATTATTACTTTGTTGATGTCGATTAGTTTTTAAATGCTTCATTAAATTACTATATGATTTAAATTTTAATTGACATATATTACAAGTATATGGACGGACATCAGCATGAAGACGTACATGACGACGTATATTACGTATTGACCAACATCGGCAACCACATGAATTACATGTATAACTTAGAACAAATAAAATATAATAATAGTTTTATTTCACTATCTAAGTACCTTATGGAATTATCTTGTTCATGTCGATTTTTGCGAATAATTATTTGATCTTTTGTTATTGATTCAGTTTGTGGAAGAGCAGGAGGAGGTGAAGGAATACGAATAATTGATATTGGTGTACTTAATGGTTTAGTTCTTTGTACACAACTTGTAATCTTTCCATTAGTTATTGTTGTACAACGAGAAGATGACATTTTCATAGCTCGTTTTAAATGTGATAAACGTTTGCCATGTTGATATAATGCACTTGAAGAACAAAATTTTCGTTGACATAGATTACACCAAAACTGATTTGAATCCTATCAATAATTAAACAAAAACAAAGTTATATTGTGCTTGTAAAATCCCTAGATCAATCAAATATTAGAATATTAATCTATTAAATCGAGAGCATTTCTCTTAAATAGCATACAGTTGTGTAGGATTGATTTAAGGAATGTGTAGCAGAGCTTACAGGTCAATCAACCATACTCTTACCTTACAGTGTAGAGTAAGGTTGAGTGAAAATAAGAAAACTTTTGATAACGTACAGAAAAAGCTTAGTTTTTACCAGAACTCGTCAAGTACAAGATTTTCGAATCCGAGCCCAAACACGATTCGTACTCAAAATTTTCGTAGTAAAGCTTGCTTAATCCATCTTGATAGCCACTAGTACGTCCTACACATTTCTCAGAAGCACCTTAACGATGATTGTATAAGAATGTAATCATAGTTGACTTTTACTTTTAGATCAAGAACGAATTGGTCTGAGATCCGGACCAAAGTAGGTCCGACCTCTGTACTAGGGATGTAAAATATGAAGCTGTCAACTCTATCAAAATGAACATATTAGAGATTTTTACTTACATGCACCTTATTTGTTGTTATTTGCTGAAAATCAGTTTTTGTTGGTGAAATCGTATTCTGTGAAAATTCTAATGAAACAAACACATAAGAACTTTTTATTTAAATGCTTACTATATTCATATTGTATTGAACTGATTGATCATTTTTCTTTTCGAAATCTTTTCTGAAGAAAAAGATTTTCATCTTATAAACTATTTTATTAAGTTGAATACTTTCGTTTTTATTTGTTTTTTTTTATTAATGAAAAAACAAACCTAATAAGTATGAAAGACAAAGAAAAAACAACAACAGTTCGTTTACCTACACACACACAGAAAAATCAAACGGGAAAAATCATTTCGAAAAAACAACAAACAAATGATCTATTATTCCCATTTGGCAAGAATATCGGCTTCTTTAAAAATGAAATATTCCTTGTCTTGTAGTTCAACTTTAGTACCGCCATATTCCGGTAATAAAACCTTATCACCAGCTTGAACACTCACTGGAACATGAGTACCATCCTAGAGATAAAAATAATCATTAAAACAAGGACAAAAAAACAATAAATAGAAATTTTATACTTTTTGTTTAAGACCTTTACCAACAGCAATCACTGTAGCATTGAGAACTTTTCCTAATGCTTTTTCTGGTACATGAATTCCACCTTTAGTTACTTTTTCAGCAGCAAAGCGTTCGACAAGAACACGATCAAATAATGGAATAATTCGTTTTAATGCTGAAGATGCCTAAATTGCAAAAAAAGCAGAAAACATTTCATATTAAAATTTTGTACTCATATTATTCTCATCATGCTTACCATTTAGGATAAAGTACAAAAATGATTTATATAACGTACGAGAACAGTCGAGAATATTTGTAATTGATTCGACCTTGTATTCTTTTTATTCTTTTATTCTCTTATTTTTCTGATTGGAAGTTCACTTCTATCCATTCATAGGAAGGAGGTTTCATATAAATTCAAGCAGGAGAATAAATAAACAAACGATTACATCAGTTTTTTCTTCCATCCAGGAGTCCAACTGTTTCATCAACTATCATTCTTTTTTTTGTTTTTTTAATTTTAGTTTTCATTCGTAATAATAATAACAAAAAATGTATCGTTTGGCTAAAACACTTTCACGAACAGCAGCATCACCACTTATTCAACATGTTGTACGTCGTTCATTGGCAAAAGAAATTAAATTTGGTACCGAAGCACGAGTACTTATGTTAAAAGGTGTCGACATTCTTGCCGATGCTGTTGCTGTTACTATGGGTCCTAAAGTTAGTTTTATAGTTTCTTTTGATTTGTTATAAATTAAAAAGACAAAAAAAAATTTTTCAGGGACGAAATGTCATTCTTGAACAAAGTTGGGGTGCACCAAAAATTACAAAAGATGGTGTTACAGTTGCCAAAGGCATTGAATTAAAAGATAAATTTCAAAATATTGGGGCTAAACTCGTTCAAGATGTTGCAAATAATACGAATGAAGAAGCTGGTATGAATAAATAAATTTAATAATACAATGAATGATTTGTTATTTTCGTTATTTAGGTGATGGTACAACAGCTGCAACAATTCTAGCACGAGCTATAGCTAAAGAAGGTTTTGATAAGATTTCACGTGGTGCAAATCCAATTGAAGTTCGTCGTGGTATTATGCTTGGTGTATCAACAGTTATTAATGAACTTAAACGTATGTCTAAAACTGTAACAACACCAGAAGAAATTGCACAAGTTGCAACAATATCAGCTAATGGTGATGTTTCAATTGGTGATATTATATCAAATGCAATGAAAAAAGTTGGCAAAACTGGTGTTATTACTGTTAAAGTAATTTGAACTTGTTTTTGAAATGAAAAATGATTTTGGAGTTCTTTGTTTTTAAATAGGATGGTAAAACATTATTGGATGAACTTGAAATTATTGAAGGAATGAAATTTGATCGTGGTTATATTTCACCTTATTTTATTAATACAACAAAAGGTGCAAAATGTGAATTTCAAGATGCTTTTCTTTTATTAAGTGAAAAAAAATTCTCATCTGTACAAGAACTTATTCCAGCTTTGGAATTAGCTAATAGTCAACGTAAACCATTACTTATTATTGCTGAAGATATTGATGGTGAAGCACTTACAACACTTGTTCTTAACAGGTGAATATAGAATATATATATCTATACATGTGTGGAGAGAAAAACATTATTTAGGATTAGAGCAAAGGTCATTTTTCCTCAGCTGATTTCCAGCATTTTATAAGTTCTTTTGCCCAGTAATTTTGAAAAAAAACGCTCGATCCCCACAATCCTGGTCACCTCAGGACACTCCTGTCGGAATCTAACCGATGGACTTTAGATTCACATATTCGCAAGGTACTATGTTTAAATCTCGATGCTACTAAACATGGAGTGACCGTGGGCAAGCGACTAGCGGCTGATTGTCTTAGGGCACCCGTTTGGTAACATGCTGACTACATTATGATATACACCTACAGCTAGCTGTTGCTAACTAGTACAAATGAGGAATCGATGCCTGTATAAGTTTTATATGAGTTTAACTATGTCTTTTTGTTTTCATTTATAGACTAAAAGTTGGTCTTCAAATATGTGCCATCAAAGCACCTGGTTTCGGTGATAATCGCAAGAATACATTACGTGATATAGCTGTTGCTTGTGGCGGTACTGTATTTGGTGATGAAGCTAATTTAAATAAAGTTGATGAAATAACTGTAAAAGATTTTGGTCGTGTCGGTGAAGTTATTGTTACAAAAGATGATACATTAATAATGCGTGGTAAAGGTGATCCATCAGCTATAGAACAACGTGTAAATGCACTTAAAGATGAAATGTCTGAAACAAACTCTGAATATGATAAAGAAAAATTACAAGAACGTTTAGCAAAATTATCAAATGGTATTGCTGTATTAAAAGTTGGTGGTGGTAGTGAAGTTGAAGTTAACGAAAAAAAAGATCGTATTACTGATGCATTAAATGCAACACGTGCTGCTATTGAAGAAGGTATTGTACCGGGTGGTGGTGTTGCTCTTTTAAGATGTCTCAAAGTATTGGAAGGCAATGCTGACGCCATTAATGAAGATCAAAAAATTGGTAAAGAACCTATTAGAATTGATTTATTTTTTTATATCAATCTATCGACTTTGTTTTATCTAGGTATTGAAATCGTACGAAAAGCTCTTCGTATGCCATGTGCCACCATTGCTAAGAATGCAGGCAAAGATGGTAGTATAATTGTTGAAAAAATACTTGCATCACCATTTGAAATTGGTTATGATGCACAACGTGACGAATTTGTCGATATGGTTAAAAGTGGTATTATTGATCCAACTAAAGTATGAATATTTATAAATTTTTCATTTCTATTTTATGGAAATTAACTTTTATTATTGCATAGGTCGTTCGATCAGCATTACAAGATGCTAGTGGTGTTGCTTCATTATTGACAACAGCAGAAGTTGTTGTTGTTGAAGCACCTAAATCTGAAAAAGATGCTGCTCCACCTATGGGAGGCAGTACGTATATATGAAATATTCTATTTAATTCAACTGAATTACATTGTTTTTTTTCTCTTATATTTTAGTGGGTGGTGGCATGGGCGGCATGGGCGGAATGGGTGGAATGGGTTTTTAAAAGAATAAAACGATGTTGAAATAACTACATAGGACAGTTTTGTTATACGTGTTTTGTTTTGTTTTTTATTTTTTGTGTCTGTCGTTGTGCACCTCGTAGGCAATGAAAAATAAAACGCTGAATATCGATAACAGTGATCGAGGTGGTAAAACAAATTATTTTAGTTGAAAATAGAAACTTGTCAAGACAATTGTATTCAAGGAAGAAATGATTTTTTTTTTATTTATTTATTTGTATTATTGAAGAGACTAGATGAAAAAGTGCAATACATTGCACTGGATTCGCTTGGCGAAACCTGATCTATGATTTTTATGATTGGTGTTTGAGTTCGTTTGAAATTAGCACAGAGAAAAAAAGAACAATCGTATTGAATAACAATAAGGATGAAGAAAGCCGATTGCAAATCATTTGATCAAAATATTCAAAGTATAAACAGCAGCAAAGTTTGTAAGAATGCTGCATCTTCCGAAAATACGTCGTGTGACTAAAGTCAAAAAAGTTCGCCAATATCATCGGCATCGACTTGTAAGTTATTTCAATAGATTTAATGTTGAATTTTTCAAAAACAAAAAGCACAATAAAGTACATTTGTTATTTTATTTACCATTATTTGTTTTTAATTGACAACTAACAGGTTCTAGGTTAACCCTTTATATTCAATTGGTCTTTTGTTTAGAAATATCATGAAAAATCTTTTTATGTTATTATTGATCGTTCATAAATAAAAATTCATCTGATGTATTGATCAAACGATCAATAGATGAAATTACTTCATTGATTGTACATGAAACTTGTAGTTCTCGATGAATTCACTTGTTAATACACATGAAATCTTGTATTTTTGTATCCGATAATGAAACTTTACATTAAAATCGTTCAATTCCTCTTATCCTTTATTCTTCCTTACCATGAACTTATAATTTCTACCGTCCATTAACTTACCCTCACACGCATCATTTTTCGAGTTTTTTTTCTTAAAGTCTGAATTAATCATTGATGCATGAAAATCGAATTTTACTATTGTACCACTCATTTCATAGGCACAGCAACGATTAAAAATGTATCATTGTCCACAAAATCATATACAGATTTCAAAAATATTGGATTTAGATAATGTAGTAGAAAATATCGATTCAATACCTTCAACACCTTATTTATCGATTGAAATAAGAAAACAATCATCTGTTGATAAATTCTTTAGAACAGTTGAATATGAACTCTGTATATGACATTGTGCAGAAGTCAATGGTTCTATCAAATAAATTTGAAAACGTAATGCAGAATATTTTCTTTTTCGTATGGAAATCTATGTCTTTAGATTACATCGAATAATATGAAATCTTTCAGTAATGCTGATCAAAAAAAGGTTCGATTATAGTAGATTGATTTTCATTTGAGGAATTCTTTAATATTTTTAAAACGATCGTGTCATCCAATTGTGCTGATTTCAGTGCTTCGAAACAATTTTCGCCAAGAACAACTAATTCAATGCCGAATTTTTATGCCAGGACAAATTCTTGGCATGAAACTTCGAATGTATCTTTACTTGACTATAATAGTTGCTTAAAAAATCTTATTGATTGTAATAAAGAGGAAAACAATGAGAAACGACGACGTTCGTATGTTGTTTTTGCGTTTCAAACAATACTCTTCTGTTGATTTTTTTGTAGCTCTTAGAAAAAAAGGGTTCTATTTTTGCCGTAGTCGTGAAGAAAATTTCAAATTTTTCTAATGAGCCGTCCTCTAGAAATTCCAGAAAGGGAGAAGGGAATGAGCGTATACTCTTAACTATTATAGCATTATATATAGCGGCAACAACTACTATAACTAAAACAACTACTACAACTGCAGCAACTGTTAGTAAGTATTCATCGTGTAAAAACAATACTATATTTAACGTTTCTTTTTTAAGCAATTACTTCCAATACATGTACTTCTGGATGGAAAGGCGTTACTGTACTTTATCATTGTAATAATTGTCCAGATATACCACCATATACACAATATACATATACTTACACCGCTATTTCAAATAGAACTCGTATTGCATTTTCTTTTCGTGAAGATGAAGGTTGTTTTGTACTTGATGCTGTATCAGTACGAAATATAGCTATTGAATTAATTGCAAATAATGATTTTGAAACTGCTACACTATCATCATGGACTTATTGCAACTCAAATAGCACAACAAGTGCTGGTGCAGTTATGCAAAATTCAGATCATTTTGAATGCATGGCTAATACATACCAAGTTGAATCAGGAAATTATTTTTATTATGATGGAGCAGTAGGAAATTTTGATTATTTAATTCAAATGTTTTCAACACTTGTTGGTCAAACATATACTATTTCATATTGGTTATACAATCAAGGCAGTGCTCACCCGAGTAGTGCTGATGTGATCATAAGTATCTAAAAAACTGACATTTTCTTTCCAATAAACTTTGTCCTTGAGTTTTCTAATTCTTTACTTTTAATAAACGTAGTTTATACTTTATCATTTTTCTTGAGATGAATTTTAGTTAAATAATGCTATAGAACAAATTTATGAGCATTTTCGTCCTTTACCAGAGAGCGTAAGAGAGCACATGATTTGCAGTATGTCAATAACAATATTTGAGTCCTGCAGGATACCTAAGTTACCTAATTGCTCGTGATTCAATGAAGTTCTGGTGTCGTAGAGAAATTCGTTGTAATTGTTGAATTATTATCAATAGCAGTCGCAAGAGTACATGTCATACTTGAATTATGGTTTATTTAGAGAAGAACATGTTTATTTATTTGTTCTTATGAAAAGTAAAAGAAAAAGCAAAAAGAAAAAAGAAAACTTTTCCTCTTTTCGTTGTACGTCTGTCTAAATGTATTTCTCATTTCAATTCTACTGAAAAACCTGTGATAAGATTTATTAATAAGATTATTGTTTCAATAGAGGGTCTATGATATTTGACATAATACCTCATATACAGACAAGTTTAATATCCTCGTGAAAAATGCAATGATTTCATCGAATTTTTTTAAAACAAAGTATGCTAAAATGTCACTATCTTGTTATGTACATGTCAAGGTAGTTGTCATAAAATTCTTTTATATCAACAAATTCGTTGAATTTTTCTATCATATTGAAAAAATAATGCTAAAGGAAATGATAAGATTTATAACAATGAAAAGATAAAGAAAACTCTACGATATAAAAATAAGATCATAAATATTTTGAACAAAAAAACAATATTTCAAGATAATTTTTCCAAATCTTTATATAATGAATTAATACATTTGTATCGACCATTTCACTTCTTGAATCAGTCTTCAATTGAAATAATCAAAATAAAAAACATCTTTTGTATCATAATTAAATATTTCTTTTGACAATCATCAGTTTAATAATGCTATAGAAAACAGTATGCATTTATTTTCATCTCATCTATTTATAAACTTATAATAAATAGCATGAGAGATTCAACTATGCCTCTTGATGATTATTAGCAAAATCAATTTGCAATTAGTGCTATGATAAGTTATCAGTACTGTATACATGGCATACATACATATATATATATATGGAAAGAGAGAGAGAGAGACAAATGGTGCATACATGAGATCGATAACATCCGGAGTGAAAAGAAGATAGAAGACAGTTGCTTCACACTCATTATGAACTAGAAACATACATTTGCACTAGATGACAGCTCCTTAGACTCATTAATCGTTACAATAAATAGCAATTATAGACAATCGTGTTAGTAATCAATTAGATTTCATGTCGGCATTTCATAAGAATGTAAAGTTATTACATTGAACTCGGCAATCTCTAATTAAAGCAAATATATTGATGAAATACATTGTTTGTATGCAAGTCTTCGTTATATCTTTCTCTTCCAATAATAGATTATGTCTATCAAAGTGATTTACAAACTCTTACTCGCCTCTTAAGAAAAAAAGGAAAAGAAGAAAGAATCAATGCGCATCCATACACATAAAACTATATTCTATTTGTTCTATTGGTTTTTTTCGATATAGAAATTCAATTATAATCATGAAAATAGATATATAGCGTTTGTAGTTGTCCGACATAGTCAAAAAAAAACAAGAAGAATAAGAATAGGAAAAAAGATGACATGTATAGAAAATAGATCATCTTACACACATGAAAACCATCTTTAACAAATGGCATTAGTCGCACACCATTTTCTTTTACATATTCAATTATCCGTAACTGGAGTATGCTAACGGAAAAAATGAGGACAAACACTGTAGTATCTATAGATTGTATATTTCACCATTATTCAACGATAATGTTTGTAGTGATGAAATTTGGTGGATCGAGACTACAGTAGGTAATCTACATATTGACACACTCAGGATCACTTTTCGACACGTTAAGAATATCAACAATAGTTTTTTAAATAAAAAGCAAGGCTAATATTTTTTCCTCTTTTTTGTACAAAAAAATACGACAAAAATCTTTTGGCACATATGAGGATATATTCTAGATAAATCACTAATCGGGTGTGGGTGTGTGGGTGGGTGGATGTGGGTGTCCGCATTCTTAACACAAACCACGCCCACACCCTTTTATTATCATAAAAGTGAATGGAACAATAGTTAGTTTTTAAATGAATCTATACATGATATCATACAGAAATATTTCACTTACTACAAAGTTTTATAAAATGATAGTCTTTGATCATTTTCCATTTTCAACAATGAAACCAACTACACTAATCGTATTTCCTGAATTCCATTGCCCTTCTCAATGATTCAATATGAAAACAGAAAAATTATAAGCTTTTTTTATGTGCGGCCACTGTAACACATGTATGTGTATTAGTGTTTTAAAAGTTTGATGTCTTAAATCAAGCATTGCACCAAAATTTATAATTGAGGAAAATGAATTTGTATAAGTGCAAAACTCATCACAATGCTAAGGCTTAAACAACTTTGCAACCTAATGTATGTGTCAAATATAAACCTTACACAATTATAATTAGTAGAACATACTACTGCCCACATAATTAGGTGAAACACATATTGATCTAAAAATGAATTGAGTTGCATACCTAAAAATGAGCATATTGTCATATTCGTAGCCCGTCGATTTCAGAAAAATACTTCATTGTTGTTTATAATACATGTAAAGCAAAAGAACTTTTAGTGTAAGATATACGAAAGTCAGTATTCATCAGTGAAAAAATCTAACAAATTGAAAGTTGTTAACCATTGATATGTATATTCAGTATAATCGGATAGAATATGTATTCAGGTACTGTTATTAACATGCTTGCAATTGTCGTCATCATTCAATCCCATGATATTAACACGTGTTTCTGTTAGGTGATGAAATGAGCATAGAAATATACTGGTTGAAAAAAATATTCTCTAATCGGAAAAACAAACAATTATAATCTCAAGCGTTACGGATCTCGAAACAAATAGAAAAAAATTTTTCTAGAAGCTTAACCGCTGCCGCATCGCACCGCGACGATAAAAAATAGTAAACTGCCGCAACCGCACCGTCACCGTCGTGGAGTTGGCGACTCGGCAGCGCCGCCAGAGATATCTCTACTTCATATCATCAAGACAGGATTAGATGTGATCTAATTTGAGGAACAAGCAATTAAGTCTGCAACAGTTATCATATCATATGATACCGAATGAAAGTGACAGCTTTTATTATTTGCTATGGTATGAAAAATATTGGGTTTTGACGAATAAAAAAAAAGCTTTTAATTTCTTTTTCATCAAAATACGATCTCAGTGACGTTGGAAGTTAATTGAAGACTAATAGAATTTTGATGTCTTCTATTTTTCGGCATTTCATACATTGATAAAAATGATCATCGGAAGTCAAATGATGATAAAAAAGTAATTGGTGCTTTAATTATTATTCATAATTCCTATGCAGCTTTTTTTTCTGAAAATGTTGTCACACATGTGATGTCAAAAAAATGAGTTTCATTTCATATAAGAAAAAGGATAATTCATGACTATCGTACAAATTTTATTATCTCTTCTTATAAACACACTATTGAGAGAAAAATTATCGAAAGAAAAGAAAACACAAACTGTATATACAATGACCCATGAAGCTGACCAATAGCAATAATAATATCATCTTATTGCAGTGGCTATCGCAGGAGTCGCAGCGGGAGGTTACCAAGAGGAAGGATTTTGAGAAGGAATTTTTCAAAAAAAAGGAAGGAAATTCGAACAAAAGACGGAAAGGAAGGAAAAGAAGGAATTTTCTCGGAGTAATGCGATGCAACGAATCCATTTTATAAGACATCCAATAAGAAACCACAGGACTGAGCTCAGGCGAGTAAAATAATTTTCGAATTATTATTTGATCAGTTTGCAAGATCATTCTCTTGGTGTTATAATGAATACGAACTGAGAACGAATTTCAAAGGCGAACAGCTGTTTCTTTAGTAGTGCCCTGCACGGGCACGAGTTTTTACACCCGGATCCGGCCCGGCATTTTTTCCTATACCCGGGCCCGACCCGGACCCGGCCATCCTATACCCGAACCCGAACCGGACCCGGATAGCTGTACCCGGTACCCGACCCGGCGCTAATCAACATCCAACAAATATTTTCACAGTCATAGTACAGTTTTTAAACTTTTCCTTGATATTAAAAAGTATACTGTTTAGATTTTCCCCTAAACAGCAAGAAAAGAAATAGATCATCTCAAATTCCACAAAAAAGATAAGTGAATAAAGTGATTCAGGATTCACTCGATGTCTTTCTACTTCTATAATTCGATCAATTTCGCTAATTATGTTTGCTAGTTCCTGATGAAGTTGGAATGGAACGTAGTGTTGTTGTCAAGCAACGTACTCATGGATACATACGTAGATGAATGCTTTTCACAACATCAAAGTATACGTCTACGTTTTCGATAGTTCATTTTCTTCTCTATATATTCAGTTATTTCGTCATATGTTGCCTCCTCATCTGCAGATCAATTTTCATTAAAAACCAATTCTCTTAGTAAAACAATATTGCGTTTCCACCTCTCTGATCTGTTCTCAAGTACAATTAGTTGTTCAGTGATGATTGAGCCGGTTTTAATCCTATGCTTTTAAACAAATAGCAGTTTGAAAAAGAAAAAATATTTTGAAACATCAAATTTTGATTAACTGTCGGACCGGGTGCCGGGTATCCGACCGGGTTGCAGGACACTATTCTTTAGTCATGCGACGTGCGTGTATGTTGTTGTCGTCCCCATGTCTCAATGGTTCTCTCGATAATTTTATAGGTCACGTACACCCCTCGCCCACATATATTGCTATGCCGTGTAGCGATCACGAAAATTCGTGTATGCTCAAATCTATCAGTTAATAGGGTGTCAGAGATGTGTAGCAGCATCCTTGCTCTGCCCTTTGAAAAATAGGCAGCACAATGCCCAGTGGCTACTTCTATCTGCCACTTTTACACATAGCGGGACAAAGAGTTAGCCTAAACACACCATTCTTGCCTATATGTGTCAAGTTGAGGATGATTCAAAGTTAGGTTGACTGGTTAACTTACCTTTTAGCGTTGAAAGCTGAATTCAACTCGAATTCATCTTTCAACTTGTAAAAAGATATTTTCCATCATCCGATATTTCTGATATATCCCACTCGGATTGAGATGCTTTACGACCTCCTCGATTCAGATACGCTTGTCGGGTTTCTCGTTCTGAATGGGGTTCCTGTGGGATTCGTACATCCTTCACCGAGTTGGGTTCACTGGATAAGTTTCCAGTTTTTCGATCGATATGAAGTTCAATTGTGACTGATGAATTTTTCGACGAGGAAAGTCAAAAGTCTCCTCTGAAACCCCAACTCGGTCGAAAAAGTTGAAAAGCGTATTAAGAACTATAGTTCGAGTGGAGAAGTCGAAAGTCATGTCTGACATTGATTGACCAACTTAATTTGAGTAGAAAGTTGAACGTTGACTTTGAGTTGAACTGAAATTAACTGGCACGTGCCACCCTCACTCTCGTCCACAAGGACCATCACTGCGTACTACTGGATGCCGGTTGCCTTTCAGCTTTTGTTCCTCAACAACGACACCAATAAAAACTGTGCGTCTATTGCTCTGCTGAGCGACCATCTCGATCGAGCATCGATGCGCGACGAAAGACCATTCGAGCACAGCTCAGCTTCGGCTATGGTTCGTCACTAAGTGTATGCCCGAAATTTTCAGCAGTGACCGAATTTCAGAGAAGTACCATTTTACGTATCTCAAGTCCTGCATGTCGGTGCCACGCAAATTGGAGTCCCACATGCGCTCCTTAGCCTAGGTGTGACGAACTTTTCATTTGGCTCGAGGTAAATTAAACATTTTCTGGAGGTCTGAGAGCTCCCTAGCAGTGTCGGACTCTAACTAAATATTGATAATCAGTTTTTTCGATGTTTCTGAGAGCCTATTCGTATGAAAAGTAAAAAAGAAGGAACAGAAGGATTTTAGAAGAAAAGAAGAATGAAGAAGGATGGTCTAAAAATAGAAGGAAAAAAGAAGGAAAGAAGGACCACTGCGAGGCCTGCTATCGCCAGAAAGAACAATAATGCTTTGTACTATTGTTCAAGAAGCCATTGTATAAGAATGATACACAATATTCAATATGATGACATTAAGACAAACTATGACAACAACATTAGAGCATCTCTCTGTCGAATTACTCTACGAAATATTTATTTATTTCCAGTTTCATGAAACATTCAATATTTTTTCTAATCTTAATTCACAATTTGCTGCCATCATTCATAGCATGTCATTTATGCCAATTTACTTGAGTCTCAATGGAATGAGTGTAGAAGTGACCGAATTTTATTACAGACATTTATCACAACCAAACATCTGTAATCGTCTTATTTCATTATGTGTCTCAGATACGTTAGCTATGGATAATGGCTTATGGTTAGCATCGCATGTATCTACATTCATCAATCTTCGTCATTTATCTTTAATTGACATTAAACGTTCTTCTTTTGAATTCATTCTCAACTCACTATCACCCATTAATTCTCTCATCATGTTTAGCATACACTTTTCAACTAATTATCGTGCTGCTTATACGTTTATAGGTGTGCCTGAAGGTGCATATTATGAACGGATTTTTCGCTTATTTCCATCGTTACGTGTATGTGCTTTTCTGGCGATACATACATTATAGTCTAGATAGTGAATTCGTTCTACCACTTGATAGAACTTCTATGCCTATTCAAACCAGTCTTTTAAACTTACAATCACTTGTACTTCGACGATGCTCGCCAAGGTTTCTATCATATTTATTTGAACATCTTCCACAACTGGAACAGCTCAGCTTTCAACGGAGTGCTCCTTGGCTACCTCATGACCATCCATTAGAAGATGGTGATAACAAGTAAATTTCTTTCTTTAAATATTATGTATGTTTTAATTTATGAACTCAATGTAAAGCATATGATAGAAGAAAATGTATCTAATCATTTTATCAGAAATTGTAGTTCAAACTCAATTATCAATGAACTGAAAAGATACATTTCGAATAATTCGTATTCAGTTTTAGAGTTGAAATATTAATAATAGAGAGAAGATGTCAAATAGTTCATGAGTTATAAATGATTGATTTATTAGATTTTTAAATGTAGATAATAAATATGAGAAAATCAGTCAAAACGATGAGCTCTTATATGCAATTATAGATGAATGCATGTAAACAGGATTGATACAAATCATGTACTTTCGATAAGATTAAGACAAAATTTATTGTTTTTATTATTCTTAAGTAATAACTAGGTCTTTCCGCTTACAGAAAGAAGTAACAAAGTTGAATTTACTTCATTAGTATTTGAGTTTATTATTGTGACATTTTTCGATTTATTCTTGCAAAGAAAACGCGCCTCTATTTCTCTGTAGTGCATTTCATTAGTATTTATTTAAGACTTGAGATTTGAACATATTAAACTCAAATTAAGAATGAAAGATCGAAAGCTACTTCCAAATAAAAATCGAGCAGCTCCGAAGACCATGCCAGAATAGGTCATAAAATAAATGACAATGCCGAATGGGCTCTTCTTGAAAAATGTCTCTACGAAAATCAAAAGTGAAAGACTTAGAAAAAGATGAAGGCTTCCATAGAAGGTAGAAACTACTTTGCAATAAAAAACAATCTATTTCGAAAACTTATTGGTCGTTAAAACGAGGGCAAAAATTTTTAAGAAAATTGACTTAAATTTGTCTTGAAACATTAGGATTGTTTCTATTATGAGATTTCTTTTAGATTTTTCTCATAACTTTATCAGAAATATTATTTGTTAAATACTAATCAGAAGGCAGGTACTTTTGTAACAAATCATAAAAAAGTCATATAAAAGATATACTCGATTTAAAAGATAGAAAATGTTCGAAATAAGTATGCCTATAGACACGATTACGTTATGGAAAGATCTTAACTGATTGAAATGTTTGTTCTTTCGTGTTTTTGACATATAATTAAAAGATAAAAAATTACAGTTGTAAAAGATATTCTTTAGAAACCTGTATCAAGCAGAGAAGAATAATTTAAATCGATAAGTGCTGAATATTGAATATAGAAAGAACACTGACGTACTATCTGATTGATGTAGATAAATGAAAGAAAAAGGTTTGTTTCACTAAGAAGTTGAATAATTTTGTTAATCCATTTTAGTCGAGTTACTCCCATTAATAGACGTCTTGCTCCAAATCTACGTCGTCTTAAAATAAAATGGAATGGAATGGATGCATCATGAGTGTGAAATCAATGAATGAGTTATTTGAACGTGATGTTTTATTTTCACTGACGAACTTCACATTAGTGGCGCATGTGAATGGTTCCTATGTAGTTCACAATTTATTGTCGATGCTTTGCAGTCAATGTTTATATTCGTTTGATGTTAATTAGTTTGTGGGAACTGTAATGTCACCACCAGAAACAAGTCAAATCTTATGCGACATGTTTCAACAGCTCAAAGGACCAGTGCCAATTGAATTAAAACTATCTTTTGAAAGAAATATGTATTCTATTAGAGCTGTAACAGTACCAAGAATGGAGAAATATTTATGTGTCTATTCTTATCTACATAATACTGTGCTTGGGTATAAATAGACAGTTTTCTTTTTAATAGCAGACATTTTTTTTTTTGGATTTAGGCGAAGTCGATGGCCATATAATAGATGTGTCTTGAACGGTCAGTTGCTTCGATGCAATGAGATCATTATGAGTGAGTGTTATGATCAAATCAATGATGAATTTCTTTCTTTGTTACCACCTATCGTTCCTTGGCATCAAGTTACATCGCTTAATATTATTCAACCATTCAATTCAACTCATCTTTACGTTCTCTTTTCGAAAATGACTAATCTACGTACTCTAGAACTGTATTATAGCTCAGAATATGATAGTAAAATTGGCTTAAAAGAGGAAACTTTAATCGATCTTCTTAATGATGCTTGTTTGTGCAATATGCTTATATCAAATGGATTACGACAACTCAGTATTTTTACTGCTTGGGAACAACCAAATTTGATAAATATTGCCTATTTAATCGTCGAACGCCTACCTCATTTGCAAGTCATAGAACTAAATGGTACTAGTGAACTCGCTGAAATATCACGTATACTTATCAATGGTCTTTCGAAATTAAATTTTCTCACTATTGGTGGTTGTATTAAATATGGTAAACTTTATGATAAACAATTGCGTGATCTACAGAATTCAATTACTCGTTCTTTTCGGATAGAAGTTCCTAGCACGACAGATGAAGATACAGTTTTCGTATGGTTATAATAAAATGAAATTCTGAATATTTCTTTGTTTTGTTATACTTAAACTTATATTGATAGGAGAATCGTAAGAATTTTTAAATATGAATAACGGGAAACTTGTTTTTGAATTTTGTTTTGTATGTTAAAGCAACTAGGAAAAGTTATCCATTGAAAATCCAAACTGTTAAAGAAAAAAAATGTATTAGCAGATTATGCAAACAAAAAAAAAACAACTTTTCTCGTTTAACATAAAAAATACACTTATTGTTGAACGTCAAAGATTAACTTTTTCAACATAAAAAAACAACTTTCCTTGTTTAACATCAAAAAGACTAATCAATCGTATAAAAATCTAGTTTTTAGAAAGTGAGATTTCTTCTTTTTCGAAATAATCCATTAAAATTGTATGTCCAAATGTTGCTGCGGATGTCAAAGTTCCACCTCTATAAAAAAATCAAAATTAAACTATAACAAAACAAATCATATCACTGAAATTGACTGGTAAACGATCATTCTCTTTAAGTAATATATACTTGCACAGGTAATTGACATTTTTGATACATCAATATATTATCTTCTGTATGAGTTACGCATGTCATTTTAAATGAAGGTCGTTCGAACTAAAAAAAATTAAAGCAAAATAAAAACTTTTTTTTTTTGTTCGTCGATTTACATCTTTTCATGTTGATCCCTCTCTTTTTACTAATCCAGCAGAAAATAGACCAAGATACTAGAAAAAAAAAAGATTAAAGTAGAAATAGTATGAATACATCAAATGAATTACTTTAAGTAAACAATGAATGTCAAGTTTAAATTTAATAAATAATGAAAAACTTAAACCAAAGAAGATAAGTTTAACAACTGAATTAAATGAAGGTAATTGAAGATAATATTGAAAAATAATCTAAAATAAAATTTTCTTTAATATTTATTTAATCGTGTATAATTAAAATAATGAGTACGTTTAACAACGAATTTATCACTACCAGAAAATGGTACAATCCAAGTTGTTTTTCCGTCAATAATTGTTTTAAAAATTGATTTTCTAAATAAAAATTAATAAAATCAAATATTTTCTAAAATATCTTTGAATTCTATATATTGAATGTGATAATTTTTCTTGAAATAATTGTTGACGAAGATGTATTAAGGCCCCCTCCCCCTCAAAAATCGCTCTCAGCTCCGGAACATCGAGATAGCATGAAACTTTGGGGATATGTTGGGGGTGTAAAAGTACGTCTATGATAAAATTTTCAGCTTCCTATCCTGATGTATTAAGTAGATACGAACCAAACAAGAGTCGAAAAATAGCTTATCGCATCACCAAAAATTCTCTATAGGTGTTCATTCAATTTGGCTCATTGTTTTTTCATATGAAAGAACATGTCAGGATGCAGTGCCTCTGAGAGCCCTTTTTTTTTATTCTTATCTTTATGAAGGAAAACAGGCTTCACAAGTTCAGTCACTCAAAAATTCCTCAAAAAAATCATGCTTATATTATAAAGTCGCTTTTCAATATAATAATAAGCAAGCTTTATCAAAAAAAGGCTCTCATAGGCACTGCATCCTGACATGCTCTTTCAAACAAAAAAAAAAATATTTGACTTTATATCGGATTATAATTGACTTTTGGTGGTGATGCGTCGCTCGACTACCACTTTGAGAAAAAAAGAAAAAAGTTTTGGATTGTTTCAAAAAACCGCTGGTTTTTCGAATAGGGGTTGTCAGAAATCTTGAAAAATTTTCGGAGAAAAGAGGTATCGAAGAAAAATTTTTATCGTTTATGAAAGAGCAAATGACAGACTATCTTTCTATGGATTTATCTCAATTCCAATGATTCTAACGAAATGTGACTCTTTTGAGGGGAGGGGGGGGGGGGGGCTTAATTGATTTACATAAGAAAAATCATATATGGCTGATTTCCATATTGCATAATGAATTAAATCACCCTTAAAAAAATATAAAAAATTGCCTTGTCTAATCAATTTTCTCTTTTCTTTTTATAGTTTTGTTTGTCCAAATTTTAATAATAAAAAACTTTCAATGAATGCCATACCTTCGAAAACAAAACAAATGAGAAGAATTTTAGTTAATAAAGAATTATAATCAATATATACCAATATTTTTTTGTTTAAATTCTTGTCGAATCGTTTCAACACCAAGATCAGCACGATTGGAGAATCAAAATTACAAATATCAACTATAGCAATTTCGCGTTCAACAGCTTGGCTATTATATCATAATTGCATTGTTTCAACAAACTACAATAGCTTCATAGAATACCTCATTATTTATTTATTTATTTTATTTTTGATTCATCACATATATGAATATAATGTATACATGCTTCAAGACAAGCTTGTACTACATACAGGTTCATCGTAAAGACGATACTAAAAAAAACTATTTTATTGAAAAAAATGCAAAACCTACTTTTGTTTACATACTGATTCAACATGATTAACCAAAACTTTTGTTCGAGCATACATATCAATTAATGATTGTTTATTCGTAATAGTTACACCAATTGTATCAACATGTGAACTTAGATTTACAATATCTATAGAATATTAGAATTAGATTTACATTGATCTTTTAGTCAAGTAGAATTTTTTTTCTTAATAGTTTAGATACCTGTGATGCTTGAGATTCATTGAAGAATTTGTTTTCATTTATTAACTGTTCTTCCAGTTACACCCCATTTAAAACTAAATTAGTTTGCCATTTCTTCGATGACATATTGACCAGTATAACCAGTCACACCGAAAATAAGAACATCAAATTTATTTGATACCAACATGCCACTATTATCACAAAATCTAGAGTAAAGGACTGTTTTTAACAACAAATTTCTTATTATGACTATCATATTTTTCTCATTTTATCTGATTTTTAATCAAGACAGTTCTAATTATGAACTTTAAGTATTATTCATTTATTCCAAAACCACCTTAACCTCTTATCCATATAATCAACGAAGGCGCATTGTCCTACATTTGATTGATTATTGAGCCAATATTTCAAAACAAAACAAAACACAACTATTTCCTTCTTTAATTGTTTCAACTTTAAATTCTGATGATATCCTTGTTTTTTTTGACAAACAAATATTCTACAAAAAAAATGAAATTCGTCTATATCTTTTATTTATATATGTATATACAGAGTACAAATAAAAGGGAAGAAAAATAATAATAACAGTCAAGTAAAGACACTAAAAAATCAGTAACAACAACAGACATGTCTTTTTTTTTCTGAGCATCATGAAATATTTACATTTAAAGAAAGAAGAAAAGGAACATGACACGTACAACAATGAGACAAATTTTATCCATAGTAAAGAACCGTTTTTTTTTTGTTGTGAGATGGCTATAATAATAACAATCCAGATTATAAATATTAACAGAGAACTAAAAAAATTAAAGTTCGTTCTTATGAAACATTTGTAATCGATTGTGTTGGACCGCTCATTGTAGAAAGAATGGTATGAAGACATTTTAATTAACCTTCTAAATGAATTTCTACCCAACATGATGTACATGTTACTATGTAGCGTCTATTAAATTAAATTAATATAGAATAATGTTGTTTGTATTTTAAATAATAAAAACAAATTTTTACCGATATTCAACACCTCATCCTTTAACAAAACTCATTCGAATGATACACATACGTCATATGAAAATGAAAACGACAAGGGAAAAAAGATAATTGAATATGTAAAAGAAAATGGTGTGCGACCAATGCCGTTTGTTAAAGCTATGTGTGTAAGATCATCTATTTTCTATACATGTCATCTTTTTTTTTCTATTCTTATTCTTATTCTTTTTTAACTATGTCGGACAGCTACAAACGCTATATACCTATTTTCATGATTATAATTGAATTTCTGTACCAAAAAACGAATAGAACAAATAGAATATGGTTTTGTGTGTAGGCATGCACATTGACTCTTTTCTTCTTTTCCTTTTTTTCTTAAGAGGCGAGTAAGAATTTGTAAATCACTTTGATAGACATAATCTATTATTGGAAGAGAAAAAGAATATTGAAGACTTGTATACAACCAATGTATTTCATCAATATATATTTTAATTAAAGATTGCCGACTTCAATGTAATAACTTTATATTCTTACGAAATGCCGACATGAAATCTAACTGCTTGCTAACGCTATTATTTATAGTTGCCATTTATTGTAACGATTAATGAGTCTAAGGAGCTGTCACCTAGTGCAAATGTATGTTTCTAGTTGATATTGAGGATGAAGCAACTGTCTCCTATCTTCTTTTCACTCCGGATGTTATCGATCTCATGTATGCAACATTTGTCTCTCTCTCTCCATATATATATGTATGTATGTCATGTATACAGTACTGATAACTTATGATAGCACTAATTGCAAGTTGATTTTACTAATAATCATCAAGAGACATGGCTGAATCTTTCATGCTATTTATTATAAGTTTATAAATATATAAGATGAAAATAAATGCATACTGTTTTCTATAGCATTATTAAACTGATGATTGTCAAAAGAAATATTTAATTATGATACAAAAGATGTTTTTTATTTTGATTATTTTAATTGAAGACTGATTCAAGAAGTGAAATGATTTATACCAATTTANAAGACAATAGCCGGTAAACTTATACAACATGATTAAACAGTGTGCTTTGTTCGGGGAAGAGGAATCGAACCTCATACGCTCTGGATCCAAGTCAGAGACGTACCCCATTCAACCAGGGCTCCCCGCAAAAAAAAAAAGAAAAAAAAATCTTTTTTTACCGAAGAGTGAATGCATTTTGATCAAGATCATTCATAGCTAAACGAGCGCCAGGATGATAAGTTAACATCACACAAAAGAAAATAATCTACGAATATCTTCAGAGATTTTATAACAATTAATTATTATTCGTTTTAATCTGAATAATAGATAATCACGATTTGTTGTTGCTGTTGAACCAAGCATTGTTTTATTTTACAAAAATCACATATTTTATCACTAGTTAATAAACAAGGACCTGCATCATGATCATCTAATCATGAAACTTTAAAAAGAAAATCTCATTAAATTTTATTTTACAGATAAAATAAAAATTTTTACTATCTTGTAATCAATCTATTTCTATATGTCGAGTAAAATAATCTGCATTATTTGATAGATCAGGGATTTCATAAACGATAGTGAATCATCAAAGCCATTTACAACGATGCATGAGTAAATGAACAAAAATAATTTGAGATGAAGATAAATAATTTATTTAAGAATAAGATTAATTCATTTTCATCAAATAAACATTTGTGATATTCGAGTAATGATGAAAGAATTAAGAAAAATTTGTCCAAATAAAATTGATTTAATGAAAATGTATTTTCAATATTGTTATTGCTTTGAGAACTTTTCTCGTTGTTTATAGAATCAGTATCTAATTTTATCTCAATCAACAACGAAAGGAACGGACGAACGCATGATAATATTTCCCTATCTTATTCTCGTTCAACATATCTGCTATAATAATCTTTTACAATTTAGTGAGCCGACATAGCGAAAAAAGCATAGCGTCTTAAGCGAATCAATATCAAATGCACTACGCGTGACGATCTCCTAGAAAATTAAATGGGCCGAGACTTTCTTTATACTATAAGATAGAAAAAAAATTTCTCTATCGACCTGTGTTTTTACTTTTTTCTAAAAAAGTGATTAGAACCGAGAAATAATCGATACAATCTGGCCAATAGAAACAAAGATAGTCTTTAATGGCTTCAGCATGCAATGGTAATTGGCAATACAGTACAAAATGACAGCTTGATAGAATGAATTCTCCTTTAATTTTCATCTTATTGTATTTGAGTTTGTTTCGTCGCAATTTCTTTTACATGAATCAAGTCTATTTGTGAATACTGACGCTTGTCTCGATCATTAAATTTATTTTGAAATAAAATTTACGATCAACAAAAAAATTAACAAATAAATATGATTACAGAAAAAAATATGAAAAGAATTATGACTTCTTTTTATTGTACTTCATTTTTGATCGATAATTTTTTTCAAAATGTGTTGCTGGTCGTGGTTTTGATGGAGATAGTCCCAGAGGTGTTTTCTAAAAAGAAATCGAAAACAAACAAGGTGATACTTAAGAGCCATTGCACGTAAGCGACGACCGAACGCACTAGACAGTGCTCAATCCTATGTCTCCGATCTCATTCATTCTAATATATGTGATAGACACAACTGTTTAATGATGTTCTGTGCAAGCCGCATCAAAAAATAATGAACCTATGACTTTTTATTGAAGTTTTGCGAAAAGCTCTGAAATTCGAGATCATAAAAAATTGGGTCAATGTTACCACTATATCTCGAGAACGACTTAACTGATTTTGATTTCAGCGATTTGGAAAAACTTTCAACAAGTACAACTAATTCAATTCCTAATTATCATACAAGAACCAACCCATGGCACGCAACATCGAATGCATCTTCAGTCGATCATAATGGTCGCATAACATATCTCATCGACTGCGATAAAGAGGAAAATAATGAGAGAAAACAACGGCGTCATCGTCGCCGCCGAAGAGGATGCTGGATTTTTCATTGTTCATGTTGTTCCCCCTTGTGCTGTTTACTAACAAGCATACTCTTAGCCTTACTTTTCGCAAGTTTAGGAGCCTTGATCGCAGTACTTATTATGGGTAAGGCAAACTGTTCTATGTCAATAAGTATGAAGAACTATTCTCTTGAATCTTTTACGTTTGTTATTTGTTTTTTCATGAATAGCGGCAACGACTGTCAGTAGTAATGCAAGTGCATATACAATCATTTGCAAAAAAAGATCAATATTTGCATGTCTTTTTGTTTAGGCACAATAACCTTAGTGACTACAACATCAATGATGACAACAACAACAGCATCAACAACCACAGCTACTACAACAACAACTGAAACTACCCATGTAAAAATTTTTACCCAAAAAAGTGACTATTAAGTACTTTCAATAGTATGTTTTAAGCAGGACAAAGTACTTATAAGTGAACCTTTTTAAGTACTTTTCATACTTTTTGAAAGTAGGAAAAGTATGAGAAAGTACTATAGAAAGTGGAAAAATTATCAAAAAGTACTATAAAAAATGAAAAATAGTAAGAAAAGTTACTTTATTACTAGTAAAAGTGATAAAAAGTAACTTTTGGTTCACTTTTCTTTTACATGGGTACATCAAGCCCTACCCCATTGACAGCAAGTATGTAGATTTTCGCAAGTATATTTTGAAACTTTGCCTTTCAAGATGAGTTAACAAGGTGTAGCCGTCACTATACAAAAGAGTAAATTGGAATCTATATTGAAATTTTTCATATGCTTTGCTCGTATTTAAAAGTAACAACCCATTTTTCTATGAGAAACCGATCATACTAAGGGGATTATGATATGATTGAATAGATTTATTAGAAAGTCTTATCCTTTAATCTATACATTTGATGTTGGACTAACGAGAGAACACCCCCAGGTGAAGCTCCGCTTTTGACGTGATATTTTGGCCCTATGTAGGCCTTGGTGAGGCTAGAAAAAGGTCCAGAAGAGTTTGGGTTTCTAGGCGTCTTGAGTCGAGTTACGACCGTTTTAATGAGTTTTTTACCCTATGGAAGGTACTTCGAGGCAAATCGAATGATGGAATTTCGAGCTGAAATTTTGTCCATAAGCAGCTCTCATAGTCCCTAGAATATCCTGAAAGTTTCAGCCAGAACGAATGTTCCCTTCTTGAGATATTCAACTTACAATATATCCAATCTATGCGCACTGCCTGTGATAGGTGACTATTTTTTTAAACTTCAATGTCTCAAGAAGGGAACATTCGTTTTGGCTGAAACTTTCAGAGTATTCTAGGGACTATGAGGCCTACATATGGCCAAAATATCACGTCAAAAGTGGAGCTTCATCTGGGGGTGTTCCCTCGTAAGTATTTAATTGCTACAGATCTTCATGGTTAACAAAATTCTGGATCTGGTCTGCAGCAATGTAGAATAGCTCAGTAAAATAAAAATTTTTTCCGTCAGTGTCATGTCTTTATTCGTTTTTCCGGTCATTGATTGATGCTAGCAATCTTGGCACTAATTTCCTCCTAAAACGAAACAACATAAAAATAAGATCAATAGAATTTTTTATCTTAAAAATGACGGAAGTCTTTATCGAAATGTACACACGAATTCTTACTGTGCGTACAATATTTCGGCATTGATACTATATTGTGTAATTCGACTGTCATATTCCATATTATAAGCAATAGATATAGCTTAATATAATGATTATAATGAAAATCAAACATAGTGTGAAGTTTTTGCAATAAGATTTATTTGGAACTTAATTTATATATCATTATAGTTAGCTGTGACAGCTAACTTTCCACTCTCATAATAGAAGCCTCCTTGAAAGCACAATGCGCCAGATATACTAAAGACTTCCCATTAATTAAATGATTACTCAAAAAAATGGAACTTCAATTAGTATATTTATATCAAGATATGTCTAGTTTTCAGGGTTTTGAGCTGGAAATCTAAATGATAGCGCCCATCTTTTCGGCGTTTTTTGAGAACGACATATCAGAAAAATTTGAAATTTTCAGGGCAGGTAGATCTTGATGAGTAGAGTAAAAGTTCCCATTGACTCATAATTCCTTGATGCTGTCTTCTATGAGATAATAGAGTGACAATGAGGGAAATAGCCTCTAATTTTCGCCCCCGTTTCTTCCAGACGGTATGTTTGGTTGAACGGAAAACTTTTTTACAGGTACAAGATACTGTTTGGGATGGATATGTTTTTTAATTTCTTTTATGTCTTGTCATCTCAATAGAGAGTGAAAATATCGAGTCTATTCTTAAAAAACAAAACTTGTTTTTATTACTGGAAGAAATCTTGTGAAAGCTGCCAAAAATCATCGGATTAATAAGTCTTGAAAAGAAAAGAAAAATACCCACCCCAAATAGTGACTAGAATGTGTGAAAACAATGTCAGCTTGATTCCTCTTACCATGTCGAAGAAAAGGAGGCGAAACCGTACTTTTTTTGTTAAAACTTTGATTTTGAGAAAAACACAAAGCAATATACAATTTTAGCTGTTCTCGTTACGTAAATTTGATTTCTTTTCGAATTTTTTAACCTTTAAAGACAATTGTTGGGTTTCAAAATATACTCAGTAGATAGATACTACTTGAAAGTACACAATGGCCACAAAAAAAAATTTCAGCGAGGAAAGAGGCGGACATCCTTAGAAGATTGAGATCAATATTATTTCTGGTCTTTTAAAGCCCTAGAAACTTTCTTCCAAATTTAAAAATTATAAAAATTAACAAGACATAATAGAACACCTCCGTGAAAACTTTGTACATTTCAAAATAATAGAAGACCTTGGCTTTTCTATAGAGCAGGGAGTGGGCTTACTACAATTGTAACAACTATTAGTAGCTATTCATCGTGTAAAAACAATACTATATTTAACTTTTTGTTTTAAGCAATTACTTCCAATACATGTACTTCTGGATGGAAAGGCGTTACTGTACTTTATCATTGTAATAATTGTCCAGATATACCACCATATACACAATATACATATACTTATACAGCTACTTCAAATAGAACTCGTATTGCATTCGCTTTTCGTGAAGATGAAGGTTGTTTTGCACTTGATGCTGTGTCTGTACGAAGTATAGCAGCACCGACTATTGAATTAATTGCAAATAATGATTTTGAAACTGGTACACTGTCATCATGGACTTATTTTAATCCGAACGGTGCAATAAGTGCTGGTGCAGTTAAGCAAAACTCAGATAGTTTTGAATGTATGAGTTATACGTACCAAGCTCAATCAGGAAGTTATTTTTATTATGATGGAGCAGTAGGAAATTGTGATTATTTAATTCAAATGTTTTCAACAATTGTTGGTCAAACATATACTATTTCATATTGGCTCTACAATCGAGACACTGTTTCAGCGAGTAGTGTTGATGTGATAATTAGTATCTATAAAAATTGACATTCAGTTTTCAATAAACTTTGTGTCATTGATTTTTCTAAATCTTTATTTTTAATAAACGTAGTTTGTATTGTGTCATTTTTCTTAAGATGAATATTAATTAACTAATACTATAGAACAAGTTTATGGTCATTTATCGTTCTTTAGCAAAGAATTTCATAGGACTCGTATCTTGCAGAACTGAAGGATAATATTTGAGACTCCTGTAGAATACCTAAGTCACCTAATTGCTCGTGATTCAATGAAGTTTCGGTGTAGGAGTAGCACTCATTGGGGTTTCTGCATTATTATTAATAGCAGCCAGAAGAGTATATGCCATACCAGCGATTAGTGCTTTAGTAGAAAGATCATTTAGCTCAACTGAATTAGCATTTACTTAAAGACGAGCATGTTTATCACTAAGCCAAATTGACAACATTATTTATTCGTTCTTATGAGAAATTCAAGAAAAAGCAAAAAAAAAAGAAAAGAAAACTTATCTCTTTTTGTTGTACGTCTGTCTATATTTATTTTTCATTTCATTTCTAATGAAAAACCTGTGATAAGATTTATTAACATGATTATTGTATCAATAGAAGATCTATGATATTTAAGATTGTATCCTATACGTATACAGGCAGGTTTAATAACCTTGTCAAAAAAAGGCAATGCAAAAAATTGTGTTCCAAAGCAGAATGACTGAAAACAGAGCCTGTTCAGCTGCTACCTTTCGATTTTAATGTTTTTTTTTTGTCTATTGGTACTACATAGTGTTCTAATATGAACCCTAAAATAATGTTGGTTCCTATTGAGATTTGACTCGACTATCACACTTTTAATATGCCTATTTTCGAGTTTTGATCTAAAACTTTACGCATAGAGACCACTCAACTAGAATCGCTTCCATAAAAAAATTCACAAGTATTGCAAAAATTTTCTTCGAGATATGAAGCTTTCAAAAAATCCATGTTGTATCTTTATTTTGAAAGTCTCATATTTCTAAGAAACTTTGTTCAAAATTTTGGATGGCTTTTTTATGTAAGCTAATCTAATTGAGTTCTCTATATGCACAAAGTTTTCAATTCAAAATTCTATAGCTTAATCAAATCTCAATACAAACCTAAATTGTTTTATAGGTTTTATTCGAACACTATGCAGTGTTGATACGTAAAAAAAATCATTGAAATCGGAAGGAGACAGCTGAAGAGGTTCCCTCATGAGTGAAACTGTGTCTTACAGGATGCAGGCCAGGACGAAGAAGACCATCTTGTGACATTCTATGCTTTTTCACTGTTATGGAAAAATGCTTTCATCGAATTCTGTAAATAAAAAATATCTAAGAAGTCACTATCTCTATATGTGCATATCAAGATAATTATCATAAAATTCTCCTATATCAGCAAACTCATTGAAATTTTCTATCATATTGAAAATAAGATCATAAAATATTTTAAACAAAAATAAAAAAGCATTTGAAGATAATTCTTTCAAATCTTTGTACAATCAATAAATATATTGGTATCAATCATTTCACTTCTTGAATCAGTCTTCAATTAAAATAATCAAAACAAAAAAAAAATCTTTTGTATCATAATTAAATATTTCTTTTGACAATCATCAGTTTAATAATACTATGGAAAACAGTATGTATTTATTTTCATCTCATTTATTTATAAACTTATAATAAATAGCATGAGAGATTCAACCATGCCTCTTGATCATTATTAGCAAAATCAATTTGCAATTAGCGCTATCATAAGTTATCAGTACTGTATACATGACATACACACATATATATATGGAGAGAGAGAGAGAGAGAGAGACAAATGGTGCATACATGAGATCGATAACATCCGGAGTGAAAAGAAGATAGGAGACAGTTGCTCCACCCTCAATATCAACTAGAAACATACATTTGCACTAGGTGACAGCTCCTTACACTCATTAGTCGTTACAATAAATAGCAATTATAGACAATCGTGTTAGTAATCAATTAGATTTCATGTCGGCATTTCGTAAGAATATAAAGTTATTACATTGAAGTCGGCAATCTTTAATTAAAATATATATATATATATTGATGAAATACATTGTTTGTATACAAGTCTTCGTTATATCTTTCTGTTGATATAATCGACTGTGTTTCTATTGAAGAGTTTTACAACCTCTTTCTCGCATCTTAAGAAAAAAAAAAGAAAAAAAGAGTCAGTCAATGCGCATGCATACACATAAAATCTTATCTTATTTGTTCTATTGGCTTCTTCGATACGGAAATTCAATTATAATCATGAGAATAGGTATAAGACGTTTGTAGTTGTCCGACATAGTCAAAAAAAAACAATAATAATAAGAATAAGAAAAAAAGATGATGATGATGAACACATATATAGAAAACAGATCATCTTACACACATAAAAAACATCTTTAACAAATGGCATCGGTCGCACGCGACTTTCTTTTACATGTTCAATTATCTTTTTTCCCTTTTTTTCTTTTTCATTGTCATATGGCGTTTTTCCAGTTCACTACTAATATAAGTATCTAGTGACTTTTTTTTTGTGCTTTAATCGATGAATATAAAACAAAGAAGAAGAAAAAATAAAGTGTTGTTATTTATTCATTTGAAAAAAAACACCTTTTGAATAAAAAAAACAGGAAATACCTGGTGAGAATCAATTTCTTTAACCTAAACGCCCTCCTATGTATGTATGACGGACATCCGGACTCTATTCAGCTTTTCTTTTCTTTTTTTGTAATAATCCATCCATCCGTTATAGAAGAAGGAAATAAGTGACCATATTCATCACTTCATCTAAAAAAAGAAAGAAAGCAACCGAGATCCAATATAGATTGATTTCTTTCTCTTTTGTCGATGTAGAGAGACTCCATTTTCCACTTCAAAACGATTCTGTTTCTTCTTGAGTGTTTACTGCTTCTCTCTGTCTCTCTGTCTCTCGTTTGCGTACGTAGTCAAAACGATAGATATATGTGTGAACAGCACAACATTTCCGGCACAACTTTATAAAGCTACCTGTTCATGCGCTTATTGATAGACAGATTGCTTACAATGGATTAATATGATCAGCAATAACTAGTCAACTAATCGAAAAAAGAAAGAAAGAAAGTAATGACAAGAATGAACTTGTCTCTTACGCACGAATGGCATAATTAAGTTTTTGATTTGTTCGATTGGATAATAATATAACATGAGATCATTTTATATGAATACTTCAAGTATGGAAAAAGAAAAAGAATATAGAAAGTTATAAAATAAATACACCTGATATTAATCGATTGATTTTTATTTATGAATAGAACAATATATATAAGTATTTATACAATGTATATTGTGAATATAATAGATATATTGAATATTGAGTTTTTTATTGGATAATATTTAAATGATTGATTGAATCTGTTTTGAAAATATATAGATTGATGAAGAAAATTCTTTAAATAAGATGTTTTCTTATCCATGGATATAACGATTAACTTTTAATGATCAATTCAAAAAGTTAAATTGTTATTTTTTTTTCTTCTTCTGTTTATTTTATTCCAAAAAAATATGGATTTACATTTATTTTGACGATGACAAATTTGTTAACATTTTTGTTCATAGACTTTAAAATGAATAGAAGTTACAAGTTAATGTCAAAGATGTATACATATATACAGTCGGCTATCGTCTCTTTTGGTGTTTTGTCGACAACATCTGAGTGGCTTTTCATCGGCATCACAATATCAACATATATATATATATTTATATACACATACAGACATCGATAAGGTCATATTATCACCTCATCACCTGCATCTATTGAAGAAACAGCCCGAGGCTTGTTACTATACATACACACTTTATTTCTTTCTTTTTTTGCAATATACTAATAAAAAAAAGAAGAAATCTCTGTTGTGTTTCATTTTTTTTTTTTCTTCTTTTTTTTTCAATATCACTATTACGATTTAATGGTATGGTAATGATGATTATGATTGAAAAAACGAGAAAGATCTTTGCATGAATACTCAAAATATTTACTTAGCAGTTGTTCGTCTACAATAAGAGAAAGCAAGAAAGGGAAAAAAAAACGCAAGAATGACACAGTCTCTATCGTTTTTTTATTGCACACTCGCGCTCGTTTTCGATAACATTTTCTTCGATTGTTGATTGGTTCTATTTATGTGTGTGTATGTTCGCAGAAAGAATACTTTCACATGTCAATCTACACATACATACATGAGAGAGATGATGGGATTGGCCGTTACGATAATATTTTTTCTTTTTCTCTCTTTCTTTCATTGCCGATCGTAAATCGATCCTTCTCTCTCGCAAACGCGCTCTCTTGAAAATGACGACAACGAACGGAAATGAGCAGCAAACAGTCAGCATTACCCCATCGGAAATAGCCAAGCAGATCAGTCGTCTGTGAAGGTGAGAAAAAAGAGAAAGCGAAATAGAGGAGAGAGAGAGAGAGAGAAAACTTTTCTCATAACAATCATAGAATAACATAAGACACTTTTAGGAAAAAAGATCTTTTACATATATATATATATATATTTATTATTATTATTATCATTCGTCAGTTGTTTGCTTACTTACATATATAATTTTCTCTTCTTTATCGATGTCTTTTTCCTTTTTTAATTGTCAAAAAACTTTTTCATTTAATTAACATTCCTTTAAAACAAAAACAACAAATACAAAAAAAAAACAAAACAAATCATTTTAACTACTCATGACAAATAAAATTGAAACAACAACAACATCAATTGATGATGAATTACTTGTTGATGTTGTAAGTCTTAATGGTAATAGTAGCTTATGTATTGATTCATCTCATCATACATCGTCATCATCAACTTCATCATCATCACCAAATCATTCAATTGATTCAAGTCCACATTCACCAACATCATCATTATGTGGTGGCATAGAAGATGAGCATACAAATTCTTCCACGCAGAAATCATCATCATCAACTAAACAACATATTGTTAAGCCACCTTATTCATATATAGCATTAATAACAATGGCAATATTACAATCACCATCACGTCGTTTAACATTAAGTGGTATATGTGAATTTATAATGAATCGTTTTCCATATTATAAAGAACGTTTTCCAGCATGGCAAAATTCAATACGTCATAATTTAAGTTTAAATGATTGTTTTTTAAAAATTCCACGTTCACCAGGAAATCCAGGTAAGAACAAAAAACAAAAAGAAATTCACTGGTATTATTATAAAATTATATTTAGGAAAAGGAAATTATTGGACATTAGATCCTGCTAGTGAAAATATGTTTGATAATGGTTCATTTTTACGTCGTCGTAAACGTTTTAAACGTTTAAATCATCATCATCATCATCATCATTCAGCATGTTTTCATCATGGACCTATAATGCAATCAACTGGAGGAGCGCCACCATCATATCCTCCAATACCATTTCCATTTGTTCCGACATCATCACCAATAAAAAGATGTTTTCCATTATTACCACCACCATTACCTTTACTTCCTCCACCACCACCAACATCAACAATACCAATGATTCATAATAATAAAAAATCAAAAATTTCATTTACAATTGATAATCTTATTGGAAATAATAAAACATCATCAACATCAACAACAAATGTTAATTCTGTATTAACGATAACTAATCGAGAAACATTTCGTGTATGAATTTTTTTTTTTCTTTGTCTTTTTTTTTTTGTTTTGTATCTATGTGCCACTTTATTCTATATTTGACGACTAGTCAGTGAGAGCATGTTTTTTGCCCGTTTGTTTTCTTTTTTTTTTAATATATATTCACGTATATATATATATACATACATATATTATAATAATAACATTGTAACCAATGAAAAAAAAACTTAATCTCAACAAGAAAAATGATCGGTCAGATGTAAACTGATAAGAAATATGTTCTTGTCTAGTTTTACAACTCTTTTTTTTTTCTGTCATGAAAAGCAATAAATTAATGTATAATGCGAATCATTATTCTCAAGTAAATCAAATAGTCGATAGTTCTTATGTTTACTTCTTGTAAACAGTTACATACACACACACACACACAAAAAGAAAGAAAATGACAATCAATTTTTTTTTTCTTTTTGAGATTTGTCCATCTGTATCATCATAAATATAAGAATAGACTTCTTGTCACCAATCATTGTGTTGAAAGATTTTCATCTGTTTCTGATGATGATTATGATACCCTTGTATATACATGCGAGTATCTGTTCGTTGTTAATCATATATATTAGACTGCTGCTTCTCTTTTATATATATATGTTTTGATGAATCGCTTTCTCGTTTGTACCAACAAAAGTCAAAATAAACAAATGGATAAATATCAATTGTTGTTATTCCAATGAGTTTGTGTGTGTATGTATTCTCTCTTCTGCACAATTATCCACAATAAGGAGGAAACAACATGTCGTCAGTCGGATATCCGTCTGTTGTTGATGTAAGCGAGTATGAAAAGATTGAGAGAAAAGAAATAAAAGTGACTGTTGTTAGGATAGTAAGCAATAACAATTAGCTTCATCCCTCGATATAGATAGACAAGATATGAATGAAGACGATGTGCGAACGAACACAGCTGTGCACAAGCCTGTGCGTGTGTATCTATTCGTTTTGCATGAGTACCATATAAATACAAATATATTTATAGAAAAAATGCCGAAATCTTTTTGTCTCTAAGTTGTTTTCGTTTATTTTTCTAAATAAAAGTATACTATATGAAATTAATTTTTATAGATGAAAGTGAAGAACTAAAAAATGTCGGAATTTCGCTAGTTAAAAGATTACTCCTGAATCTTATTTCATCTGTTTTTATTTGTCTTTAATTGAATGAAAATAGGAACTGTTACGATCGATATTTTAGAATAAGATTTCTTATTGTTAAATATCTGAAGTTGAAATAATCTATATGTAACAAATGATATTGTAATAAAGTTACATTTTTGTTTTTTTACATTTAGAAGATAAGCGGAACCAGAAGAGTACTTCATTTTTTTTTTTCTTAAGAGTAAATCATCAAATAAGTATTGCACTTCTTTCTCTTTATGATAAACTTGACTAAATAATAGAACGAAAAAAGAAATTATAAAGTAAAACATTTGTATAGAACATGATAATCATATAAAAGAACAAATGATTTATAAAGAAATAATTCTCATTAAATGAAACGAAAAATTTATCTTCGATTAGAGATGTTTTTTCAAATATGGTCTATGAATCAACAAAATACTATGTAAAATGATTAGATATTGGTAACATATGATTTAAATATATTGAATTATATGTCTTATTGATAGAGATATTTTGAAACGGTAGTAAGAAATAAAATACTTATTTATGCCTATTTTGCTTTAATAGAGCATGTTGAAATAAAAATGATCTTCTATATTTGCGACAGGATGTGTCCACCGGAATGACACAAAGATCAACACCTAATCAATCATTGTTATATCTAAGGTGATATCACATAAAATTTTAAAGTTATTTAAATGAAATATTTTCTACAATGATAAAGAATAATTCAAAGATCAAGATGAGTTCGATTTTCTTTTTTTTTTACCGATTATGAAGGTATTTATATATTAAACGAATTGATACAACTATACCAGATGAGAACAAGAAATTTTTATTTGTTAGCTTTTTTTCAAAAGTTATTAATCGATTAATTATTGATGTATGTCGGTCAATTTTCTAATTTAAATATTCATCAAGTTAGCACATTTTTTTTTTTGTTATACCAAACTTGTAATCATTACTCACGTTTGAATGTCAACAATATCTTATTCAATTTAATGAGATAGATCAATTTTCAAATTTAATCAACAATTCATAGTGTTGATTTATGTGACTCATAGTAAAACAGATGAGATCAGTGAACGATCTTGCTTATCCTTTTGAAACGTAGGACTATCCTGTTTTTGTATTCATCGCTGATTGAAACCACTGCAATAGTATATTATATATAGAGTAGCTTTATATAATATTACTTTTGAAATCAGTAATGAGAAAAACAGAAAGTTCTAAGTGAATTCACTGGTATTTTACACATCGAGTTGTAGAATTGTGACAATTATAAATTTTCTTCTTAATTGAACATTCTGATTTATTTTATATAATTCATTACTAAAGACCGATGAACTTTTCGGTCATTTAGACTCAAACATGTTGATATATACTATTGAAACTAGATTGTTATTTATTATGAATTGAAGCGAAGTTAAAAGCAAAAAAAAAATATTAATTGAAATATTTTAATATCTCGTCAAATATATAAAAGAAAGAACATTTGAGAAGTTCAAACAATAGGTCAATTAATTATTTTATCTAGAAATCCTTAAAAAATATTTTGAAATGAATGAACAAATAATGAACTATTGCTGTCAAAAATACAACACATACAAAGAAAAAAAAGAAATTATTTTTGATTGATCATTTATAAACACATTTAGAATACATTTAATATTCTATTTTTATAAAAATATTAATGAGATATATGTAGTAGATTTGGTTTAAAAAATCCAATCTTGATCTTCTCAGTTTTTTTATTCTGATAGCAATTTTAATTATATTAAACTTCCATTTACTAGTGTGAAATTTTCTCTTTGAAACAAAACGTAACGAAGATTATGTTTTTTTTTTCTTTTTTTCTGCTTTTTCACAGATTGAAATATTTCTCCTCGAAACCATTTTTAATGTCAATTTAATCAGCTAAAAGACTTTGTACTTTACTGACATACATAATATTAAAATCATCGAATATTAATGCTTGAAATTACATGGAAAAGAGAAACAATACTGGGAAAAGCAAGACAATTCAATTGAAAAACAAAAGAATCAAAAAAATGTGTTTAATTATAATGTTCGTTTAATGAATCAGGTTATTGACTTAATGCTAATAAAACCATTTTAAGTTCAGCTTTGCTAATTTTTTTATCCCGATTGACATCACATCCGTTTAATAATGATCGTTTAAATTGTTGTAAATCATCATTGTCATAGTCCTTGAAAAAAAAAAAGAACAATATTAAAACAAAAAAAGAAAATGAAATATAATTGAAATTAAAATACCTTTCTAATAAGATCCACAAGATCTTTGACAAAACCATCTAATTCTTCTTCTTCAATAAAGTTATTACCATCCTTTTTTTTAATTAATAAGAAAAGAAAAAATGTTTTTAAAAAAAGTTTTTTTTTTCTTATGAAATTTTACTTTATCATAAAGTTGAAAAACTCTATCGAGATCTTGTGAAGTTAGAGATGAATAACCCTATATTAAAAATAGGATTAAAAGCATTTTTTTTTTCTGGTGAAGAAAATAGGAAAAACAATAATTACTTTGAAAATTGGCCGTAAAAGAAAATTTTCTTTTACAGGTAAAAGTCTATAATTATATTTCAAAAAAACAGCTATGTTTTTTTTTCTTTCTCATTTTTTTATTGCTTACTTCGTCATTTCACTAAATTGTAATTTTCCATCGCCATTTGTATCAAAAATATGTAGCTACAAAAATATACATATTTAAAAACAAATAGACTATATATATAAACTGTCTACATACAATAGAATCTGTATATTCAATTAATTTTTCTTCGGTTACTTTATTTCCTTGTCGTTTATTTAAAAGTGTTTTAATAAATTGTTTTAATTCATCAGCTTCAATATAACCTGAACAATCTATATCAAATTGTTTCCATACCCTCATAAAATCTACACTTGATTCCAATGGATTATCTTTACGAAAAAGAAGAAGAAAATTTTCTTCCATAGGTAATATTTCAGCTAACTAAACCAAATTAAATGTAACAAATAGAAAAGATTTAAAAAAAAAAAAAATTCCAACCAAACTTACTTCTCCAATTTCAATACGACCATCTGCATTTTCATCATAAGCATCTAAAAAACATTCTTTTAATTCTCGAAATATAGTATCTGGGATCGTCTAAAAGAATAATAAGATAGAATAAAAAAAATAAAAAACATTCTGGAAAGAAAAAAAGAAAACGCACAACTTACATCTAAATTTGTATCGCTTAAATTAACAGACGATGCAAGTTCTTGAAGTAGATTATCTAATTCATGACCTTCAATATAACCATTACCTAAATAATTAAATTATATGAAAAATTTTCTTAAAATTTTCTTATTACTATCAATATCATAATGACTCCAAATTTCCATAAATTGTGCTGCAGTTAATTGTTTCAATTCTTTACTTTGTTCATCTCGAAATTGTCGTAAAAAATTTTCTTTTTTACGATGACATTCAAGTTTTTTGACAGTTGTTGCCATGTATAAGCGTTATTTGAATTAGTACATACACGTTAACAACTAATAGATAAAAATAATTCACTCTTAGTTATGTCTAATATACGTAAATGAAACAATATAGATTTCCACAGTCTAGAAAAAAAAAACTACTTATCATATTTTTTTTTTACTTTACTCTTTTCTTATTTAGATCTTTTTTTTTCTCCTCGTTTAATACTCATCCATATGAAATAAAATCGCATCATACTTTCTATTCCTTGTATATTTTATTTTAATTCTCGATGCTGTTACTGACATATTTCAACATACTTTAATAATGTTTATCCATTTAAAAAAAGATGAAAAGATTTCGTCAGTGAAAAGAAAATGATTAACTAAAAAATAGGAACCCTAGGCCCTGTCTAATCAGCTGACGCTTATCATACTTCCTATCATCAGTTTTACGCCGACGTACAAGCACGCAATACTATAGTAGGTGCTTCTATTATGTGAAGAAAAGAGAAACTTACGAGTATTAGTTGTCATTATTCGAGCCGAGAAGAAAAAATTGCGTACATACAGCGGGAAAGAACGGCATATACACACATACTCTTCTATACAGGTAGATACTGAAAAGCGTACGCATGATGGATAGTAAAAAAAGGGAAACAATTTATGTGACGTTAGAAAAGAATCACCGTGTATACGTAATTTCCGGTTTGAAAAGAACGCGAAGAGAAAAAACATGAAGTGCAATAGTTTTGATGGTATTTTGTCGTTTGACGTATATCCCATTACATTACTTTTACTAAAAATAATTTGATGCAAGAATAAGAGCACTAAAGTGGCATTCAACAAGAAAAGAACGTCCCTACATATATAGTAGCAAAAAAGAAAAATCTATCAATCTCTGTTTTTTCGCTCGTTCTTTTGATAGACATGTCTTTTTAAGAATTTTTTTTTCTTTCTAATTAAATGACGAACAATTTTTTTTCTCTTATTATCGTTTCCAACTTAGTTAAGTTTAGCGTGTGATAAAATCGATTAGATTCTTAATATTTCCACGATATTTTTCGGTTAGATACATTCGTTAGCAATTATTTTATTAGATTTATATTGATGTTGATATTATTTCATTACTATCGCTATTAGACCATATAAATAGACGTTTATTGAAATTGTCAGTAATGATAATGACACAGATAATAAAATTTTTTTCCTGATTATTTGACAATTTTCCTTTTTTTTCCAATATATTATATGCATAGTGACATAATAAATGAAGCATGATGTAAATTGAATAAATTTTGTCCTTGAAAATACTGATGTTTTGCTTTAGAAATGTTTTTCTTTTCTTTTTTTTTGCTATTCAACTATACATCACGAGGGAAATGCAGGAGACAAAAATATAATAGTAAAGGTAATTTTATTCTATAACAGCCGCTAGTGAATATTTTATAAATTATAATTTATTTTCTCTTTCTTTTTTAATAAATGATCGTCATCGTCATTATTATATCGATATTAAATACTAAGTTAAACATTAGAATTGTTAATGAAGTTGCTGCTTTCGTACGAATATAATGAAAAGAAAACAAAGGTATTCTCTATTTTCATTTTGATAAAACACTTATACATAACTACAATTCCTGGAATTTTATTCCAAACTTGGTTAAATGAAACCATTAGTTATTTATTTATTGTTCTTTTTTTTTTGGTTCGTTTGTATAAATACAAGATTAGAATTTCTGTTATGCTTGAGAATAGTTTACTCTGAGTATAATTATTGATAATCTTGATTTCTTTTTTGCTTTCATTTTATATGCTTCGCTACTTTTTTTTTTTCATCGTAATGACACAATTGTGTCTTTTATTATAATTAGAACAAAAATAAAATCAGCAGTCTCTGTATGTGACATGAATCGTATAAAGATTTTTTCGTATGGAAATAAAATTATGTGTCGCGTGCAATTAAATTGAAAATATTTTTGATTGATTTTGTCCTTTTTAAAATGCTGATCACATGAATAAACAACATGCAATCAACGCCAAGAAAATATTTGATTCTTAAAAGTACTGAATGTGTTCTAATGACATAGTCTATATTGCGAAAGAAACATTAAACATTGTCTATGAACGATACATGTCATGATAAGCTGCTCTGAACGATCTATCGTGCTTTTTTGTTTTTTCTTTTTGTGATTTAATCAAGTTATTATCATTGCTAATTTTCTTTGCCTGACTAGTAAAGTATTCATAAACAAAAAAACAAAAAGAAAATAAGATTAATAAATAATCTGAAATGTTAAAATAAGTTGTTTTTTTGTTTTGTTATTCAAACATAATCATGGATCAAATTTATGTTCAATAAATTTATTTTTATTGAACAATGATTTATTTGAATATTCATCAAAATTTATTCGTTTTGTATGTTTACTAAATCAATTCTACACTGTAACAATAAAGGCATAGAATAATAAATTGTTCCAAAACAAAAAAACATTTATTAGCTTCATCAACTTTCTACATCAAAGTTACATGAACCCTTTTAAGATTGATAATAATATGTTTTATCTTCTTAGGTTCTTGCACATTTAGAAAGATAATAAACTCTTCAACCATTTATAAAAACAAATAATAAACCTTCGAAGGGTTTATTCTCTTTATGAACACGTAAGGGTTCATGAAAATTAGATATAAGGCTAATGAGGCTAATAAAATTGTTTATTATTTTGCGTTTTCTTTTTCTTTTACGATGTAGTTTGTCTTGAAACATGTCTATTTCTTCGGATATTTTTATCGATTTTTATTATATTTGAAGAAAAACTACAAATTAAGTATCTTATCTAATGGTATAAAGATAAATTTTATTTATTCAACTTTGAAATATTCGAATACTCATTACAATTAAACATATAATAATAATAATAATAATGAAATAGCCAGAAATAAAAATTAAAGATAAGAATGCTTTAAATTCATTATGGATTTCAATATAAGAATAACAACATAAATGTTAAAGTACATCGATTTAAAATATTTCTCATATGAATTATTAATAATCTATGCTTCAATCATTATATTATTTAATACAGATGAAATAGTTGTAGCAGTGTTTTTATTTAATCAATCGCAAAAATAGTTAAAATTAAATTAAATTATTTATTTTTATTAATTGAAAATAAAGACTAAGTTTTATAATAGCGGCAGAGTCAGAAAAAAAATTTGTAGAGAACTCAGAATCTCTTTGAAGTGGAAAAGCTAATATTTTCTTCGCCTATAATATAGGATCTCCTTATTTCTATAGGAAGCTCAATGATTTCTAGAGGGAGATGAGTTTCCTGGCTGCGTCACTACTTAATTCATTATATTTCATCTAATATAGTCAATAATAAACGAAATAGTTAAGTGATATTTATTAGACAAGAAAAAATATTTTTCATAATGAAAAGACATTAAATCAATGAAAATCTAGTTCAAGTTGTTCTACTAAATTCAATTGTTAACTATCCAAGACAAAACAATTAAACTATTTTGATAAACTAATGAGAGAAAAATTCTACATGAATTGTTTTTCTTTGGACCCAACATTACAATGCAATAGTGTAGAGATTTTGATCTTTCTTTTATTAGAAAAAGCAAAATGTCTAGTACAAAAATATATAAAAGAATTTGATCTTAAATGTCTTCTGAAGACTACAAAAAACTCTTAGAATAAACAACATAGGTAAACCCTTGCGCAACGAGAGTAACAATTTTTGTATCTAATGCATGCTTATTTGACCTTTTTCATTCTCAACTTTTGATGTTTCCCAGAATCAGATATATATATATGTAGCGGCACGTTACCACGACGGCTTTTATGTAACATCAAAATAATTGATTCAGTGTACAAGAGGCTGAACTAGAAATACATTAATTAAAAAATATATATAATGATCTGTTCTTTCGAATTTTATTATTCCATAGGCAATTCAGAAATCAGAAATTTACTGTCTTGGGGATGATCGTAAGAGCATATCATTAAGGCGAAAACGATTAGCCACTGCCACCGTAAACTGTAAAAATAGTATTACCAACAAAATAATATTTCTCGGTTTTCTTTTGTCTCTCATATCTGGTTTATTGGTGATGATTTTCAAATATGCATACGAGTAAATTACTGATTTCTGTTATTTTTCATACGTTATTTTTTTGTCAAAAAACTTAAATTAGCAATTTGAGGTTTACTCCAGTCTCAAATTAAAGAAAGTTGCTAAAGAGTTCTCGGATGCCTTTTGTTCAAAGATTTGTTTTTGTGCCTTCAGGAAACATCTCCAATCAAATTCTTTTATATATTTTGCACTGGACATTTTTGTTTTTCTAACAAAAAACAACAATGGATTCTATGGGACATAGAATTGCGACGTTATGTTAAAAGAAGAAACTTAATGAGAAGTTTTTTCTATATACTCCTTAATCAACAAGTAACTTTTATAGAATATTCCCATTATATCTAGTGCGAGAATTAAATGTGCATTCGCATGATTCAGCTGATAATTTCGGAGCCCAGCTTCCTGGATTTTCGTCGAAAATCTTCCAGAATAATGCCTGTTCTAGTTATAAAAACTTGCAAGTAGGAATCCGATGATTGTCTTTTGTAGTTAGCTCTTCATATTTATGATTAGTTCTAATCGAAACCAGAAAAATGCAGCCGTCGTGTTCGATCTTTGAATTCCGATTATTTTTCTGGGCGGATCTTGTCATATATCATTCGCTTACGTATTAATAATCAGCATTATAGAAGAAATAAAAAAAAAGCTTATCTGGTCTATGATTTCTACTATGTTCATATGTTGTCTTTTACTTTTAGAATCAGTGAAATAACAAAAAAGAAAAATTTTTATATTTTTAGAAGCTTCGATATTCGTTTCAAAATCCGACAGAATAAATGGCGACTTGGCTATATGGACAGCAGGTTTTTTTCTGATTTCATTGATAAATGTTAATTATCATGAGATTTAATAACATCAGTTTACCCGGTACTACTGAAAAATCAATGCAATATTTTCGTTCAATAAACTGATCTTTGGATAACGATAATATTTTTTTCATTAACAAAGAAATTGTGACAACTACGAATATATGTTGAAAACTTCGTATTAGTTATATCGATTTTCTAAAAGCCATATCGATACTTATTAACACTTTCTGCTACTTTTCTAAAATCTCTTGAAGAAATTATAAAATCGTCTCGATCTTTTTCTGAGACGTGCTAGAATAAACGCAAAAAGAAGGGTTTCTATCTTGATCTAAGGATCAAGGTATAAAGTACTTTTTTCTTTGCATTAATAGATTCGTTTTTAACAGCATTGCAATATATTTCACCATATTATTTTCCAGAGTAAAGTTTAAACTAAAAAATGTTTGTCATTTAGTCAAATTTCTTTCCTGTCATTATTGATTTACTAATGTCAAGAATTATTAAAAATGAAGAATGACATACAGAAAATAATTTATAATGGATAGAAATATGGAGATACCATTAAAGAAAAAGATCCTCTCGAATATTAATATTAGTTTAAAATTGATCTAAACTGTTCCATGAAAAATACAATGAAGTTTACAAATCAAATAACAACAATATTAGATATTTATTTATCTATATGATTTACATATACTAAACAACTAAAAAGTTGTTCTGTAATTTTTAGCTCGTATGATACGACTCGATGATAACTATTCTTCTTGCCATAAATGATTAGTTCTCACTTTTATAATGTGCTCTCTATAAGAATTAATTATTTTGACCGTTATTGAAAATTTAGAAAAATGATTGTCTCTATATGAACTCATTTTACTCTTGTGAATATCAATTATGCTTAGAAATTTTTTCCGATCGTGATTGAAGTTTAATTATACTCACATAGATCATTCAGGAAATCATACTGAAGACCTTTTTTTTCCAAAAAAAACTTTCTAGCGAAATATATCTCAAACATTCTTGCCCATATTCTTTCAAGAAGCGTCCTTTTTTGACAAATTCTTGAGCTTTGTATCATTCGATACGGTTTAATGTGTTAATCCCTAATATAACCTTGATTTTTTTTTCGAAGTAATAAAACAGTGAAACTCTGCTAAAGAAAAACAAAAGTTTCCAAGTTTGCAAGAGAGTCACTCGCTCATGATACTACCTATTGGTTTCAACTACATACACTACAGATCTATACTTTCGGTGAACATACTGAAACGCAAATATTGATTTGTTGACAATTACCCTACTGACTGGGCTCAACCGATGCTCACTGAAAGCACAAACACATTTATCGATGTAATCGCTGTAGAGAGACATCTACCTGAAGGGTAAATAAAACTGCACAAATAAAATATTTTATTATTCTTGTAAAACCAAAACCAACAATTTTTTGATACAAAAAAATCTTTAAATATAAATGTATCAATTCAATTGGCTCATATAATATTAATTTGTGGGAAACAAAGACATTTTTTTGTCTTTTGTTTCCGTTTTTTCTCTTGTTCTTTCTCTATTATATTATATGTCAGTTTTCGTTCGTATATTGCTCATCAAATAATGGCAACAGCATCATCGTCCGCTCCAATACTCTATTCAGTTTTGACATCATCTCATGATAATAATGAAGATTTTGTTAATCAATTACGAAATCATCTTAATCAGATTGAAACTAATGTTCAACTATCTTTAAATAAAATTCAACAACGTAAATCTTATACATCACGTAAAACAACGACAAATACAGTTGATTCAACAATAAGAAATAATTTTTTGGATATGTAAGCATTTAAAAGCAATATAAAGAAATTTACTGTCTAAGTTTATTTTCTTTTATAGACTCAAAGATGTGGCAATAAAAAATAATACAGTATGATAATTTTATTGTAAAAAATGCTCTTTGAAATTTTTTATATTTAGCCATTTAATGAACCTTTCTTTCGTCAACAAATTTTAGACAAACAATCTTCATCTCCATCATTGTAAAGAAATTCTATAATTACTCGATGCATTAAAAACTTATAATTTTGTTTTTTTTTTATAGAAAAGTTGATGTTGTTCGAGCTAAACCATCAATTCCAAACGATACTAATGATCAACATTTATCACCCGTTAATAATACTCGTCGATCACAATTTGCTCCTGTTCTTAGTAGTACACCAGTACATCAAACAAGTCCAACTACACCTATTCCAATCAATCTTACCAGTAAATCTTTCTTTCCAAAAAAACGAAAAATATTTTTTTTTTTGTTTTTCTATCTTAGTGGCTACTCCATCAGTTGCACCAGTTTTAATGCTAAATTCAATTGATCTTCCAGCTGCTCTTCCATCAGCAATTGTTCCACAACGAGCTAAAGTAGGACGTACAGCTGGTCGTCCGCCACGTATTCCACGTGGTGAATCAGAAACACGTCAAAAGAAGACTTCACCACCGATATTAAACGAGCAACAAGAAGAAATAATTGTGACAAAAGAAATATATGTTTCATCAAAACGTCAAATAAAGTCCAAACAAGAAATTATTGAAGATAATGTTGAAATTATCATTGAACGACAAAATGAAATTTTACCTGATATTATTAAACAAGTACAAACAACTCCGTTGCGTGGTAGACCAAAAAAAATTATGCAAGATAATCTTAATATTATTCCACAACTTGAACCACCACCACCGCCACCGATTGAACAAGAAAATGAAATAATAATAAAGAAAACACGAGGTGGTGGAAGAAATAAGAAGAAAGATGAAAAACAGCAAGAAGAAGTTAAACCAACACGAACAACTTCATTACGTAATCGAAATAAAAAACAAGAAGAAATTCTCATTCCAAAAGAAGAAATTTTAGTACCTTCGAAAAGAACAACTAGAAATAAAAAACTCGTCGAATCTATTATCAATACTGAACAAGTAAGCTAAATGATATTTCCTTCCTTTTGTGAAATACAATCGAAAAAATATGTTGAAATATACACAATAGAAATCTTCACTCCCTACAGACCATGGCAAACACTACCATAGAAACGCCATGCATAGATATGAGCAACATGGTCCGTTGAGAGCCGGAGGGACACTTACTGAATGTGAAATCTTTTATAGTTGTGTAAAACGTGCATCTAATGTCATATTCTCACGATTCATGTACCATAAAGGGTTATGCAAAATTTACTGAGTAACACGACCACTTCAATATTTGCCGTTACACTTTCGATAGTGAAATTAATCCTTTCGTTTCGTAAATAACTGAGTTGTTACCTACATTAAAGTTCACTAGAGAGGCTGTTCGAGGACTCAGACGTCTCTAGTTTATTGACCCTACTAGACAATGGCGTCACATTTTTTGCCAATAACATGTGTTATTACTGAGAGAACTATTCACTAACTGACACCCACCGTTTGAATTCATATTGAATGCAAAAGTAGATCTTACTGAAATGAAAATCAAAATACAAACTTTCCATGGAAAGTTACCTAAAGATAGGTCTTATCACTCGTAGATTATCCTGCAAGTTTCAGTTGAGAACAATATTCCTTCATCAAGGTATTGAATTTCTAGAGATAGTAAGTTTGTCATAAAAAATCGAAACTCCATTATTCAGTACATTGGTCCTAACTTGGCGTCAAATGCTGATGTGAGCAAACCATTTTAGATTTTGTCTGTCAGACTTACATGTGAGTTGATTATACGCTGAAATAGTTGATGCCACTGAAAGTAGTTTCCTTGTAAGTAAGGAACCAAAACCAAAATTTGTTTACAGTTTCATCGTGTTTGATATTTTCATCTCGCATAGTAGTGCGCTAACAGGATCTTTTGACTCATTTTCAGAATCCACCAACAGCTAAAGTTCGTGCTACTCCATCACGTAGTAAAAAGAAAGCATCACTGGAAATCTCTGAACCTATAATTGTATCATCACCGAAAAAACCAATAACAAAATCAAAAAAACGAAAATGCAATGACGATACAAATGATGCTTCAGTTGATATTATACAAGTATGAACTTCTCTTATTTTTGATTGTATTTAATTGTTATTTTTTTAATACATTAGCCTTCATCTCCGAAACGTCGTATTGGTCGAAATAGACGATCTAAAAATTCATCACCTATTGAAACAATAATAACACCATCTTTAATTGAACAAGAACCACTGCCACAACAACAACAGGAACCACCTATGTCTACTCGTAGTAGTCGACGTGTGAAAAAAGATATTGATATTCCAATAGAAAAACAAGACGATGTTGTTTTGAATAAAAAAACTCGATCTGGTCGTGGAAAGAAAACTAATGAACCGATCAATACTGATAATCCTATCACCGTTGTAGATGTCGTGATGACATCAGTTACTGTATCGGTTCGTTAAAATATTTCTTACATAGATAATATTTATCTATTGAATTTTTTTTTTCTTAGGCATCAATTCCATCATCATCATCAATGAATTCATTAATTTCAAAGCCACCTCGTCCACCAATTGTACGAAAGCAAAAAAAAAGTTTTGCAATAGCACCTCTACCGCAAACATCTCCAACAACACCACCTAAAACAACACAACGTATTCAATCAACATCACCTGTTAATCATCAACCATTATTACCATTACCTGTTCCAACAAATAATAGTCGACGTCGTCAACCGCAACGTCGAGCAGTTATTTCACCGATTCGAGTAGAAGAAAAGCCAACTTTAGAAATATTACCATCAAATAATCGTAATCCAAAACGTACACGATCATCAGTAGCAACAACACCAAAACGAATTCGTAGTGATGATCTTATGATAACAGCTGTACCTAGTACACCAGGTAGAAAACGAAATAAATGTACATGTCAAAAACGACGAAATAAAATATGTGACATTTGTGCAGCAGCAATTGATAGTTAACAAATAGATCTTTTTCTTTTTAAATATTTTGTGTAGATTCTATGTACTAGTATGTGTCCTTGTCTATTGTAAATGTGTCTATGTGTTATTTTCCTCTATATAAATATTCTAGTTTGCCTTATTTTCTTTCTTTCTTGTGTTATGGCTTTGTCAGATAATGAACAATTAAAATAAAATCTAATTAATTGGTTAATTGATAATTATGATTAGTTAGAATTTTGGAATGTTGAATTTTGTTTTTTTTTTAAATATTTATTCTGATAGTCAAAAATGTAATGATATGTCATTGACAAAATATAACATGAATTGATTTGTACAGTACGATTAAATGAACATACCGGATAGACTAGCAAAAGATTCTTAGCTTTATGAAAAACGACATAAATATAATGAATGAATAGTAGCGAGAACATACATGTCTAACGACAGCAGGCCTGAAGTGTGAATTATCGATCGAGCTGATATTTTGCTCATCAGTAGAGTTCAATAAGAAAAGCAAGAGCCTAGAAGAATTCATTCTTAGGTGCTAGCTCTGTTTTATTAGATTTTTTACTTGTGATATGGCATTCATAAAAAAACTCAAACGGTAGTATTTCGATCTGAAATTTCGACCATCCCCAGTATTGAAAGTGCAAAAGACAAATCTTGTAGAGTATGGGAAGATAAAAAAACTGATTGCCTTCAACGTTCGATGCCTCAAAAAGAATACTATTTTCTTTGACTGAAACTTGCAGAATTCAAATGATCACAAGACCTATATATAGGCAATGGGTCAAATCAAAATACAGTTTTTTAGTTGTTCATGAATACCTCAACATATGTAAAAGTTCAAGAAAACAATGATAGGACTTGAGGAGGAATGCTTCCAGGCTTTTCAATGTTTTTATCGAGCCTCAGCTCTACTGGTGATTTCTATTTGCAAATCTTCCCTCGTAAGATAAGATGATTTCATCTTAATAATCACACACCCTCAGAGACGAACTTGAAGAATCTATGCGCATCGGAGAAATTTTTCAGAAAACAATTTTTTGACAGCAAAACTTTTTACTGTGGAAACTAAGGAAATAAAGTTTTAGTTTTGTAGTAATTATGGTACGAAGTTCATGTACAAATAGCATCATTGGTTTCTCAATAGAGAACAATCAAACTGGTTTTTGTTTTACTTTGTTCTACCTCCAAGTACCAGCAGTATTAGTGCATATCCTTTGCTTGTGTCAGTGATTAAGTTAACGTTTTTAGTGTTTTTACTGATACATATAATAAAATGTTTACCACAAGTCTCAAGAGAATCATTGAGGGCAAAGCAATGAATTAGCTCACCCTTACCCTTGCTAGTTCGATCGCGACTTAAAGCAACAAGTACTATTTTACAAGAAACATAAACAATATCTAACATGAAAATTTTTATATCTTGTTTCAGTTATGATACATCGCTTCTGAAACGACTAACTACCAAAACTATGAATATTATTCGATAATTAATGAAACTAATTTATTTTTTATATAGCATTATTTTGAGTGCATAGTAATCTTTTTTCTCTCTTGGTTTCTTTTAATATATATATTTAAAAGAAAACAAACTTTTCATTTTAGCAGTAGATTTAGCACATGCTCTTAGAGACGAACGCACCATTATGACCTATTTCTGTTCTATTATTATTATAACGTAGTTAGACGGCATATGTAAGTTTTATTTTTCTTCTCCACTATAATGTACACTGAGAAGTTTGTATCAACTAATCAACTAGATAGAAAATGGTTTATTAACATCGTTTGTTCTGCGTCAAATACAGCAGTCGCATCTAGTGTGTTTATATTATAAATAAACAATAGTGAGTTATTACATAATATGATAGTAATATTGTATTAAAGAGATATAGAAAGATCAATTCGAATTGAACATGTATAGCTTTTAATCTAAATGGTTGTAGCATTCAAATATTAAAATTATCTTAATAAAATCACTTCTAATTAATAATTGATCTCAAAAAGCAGATTGTACATAGTAAACAAGATTATTTCGATCATATCTATTAGTCATCATGTTGATTGATGTTATTTGTATAAGTGACTTATTGCAAAATAACGTTAGAAATTCTCGGCATTTATCAATATTAACAAAGCATAATACAATCTTATATGTATATACATATAATCTTTAAGAGAAGGTCGTTTAGCTACTACATGTTGATTCTTATAATAAATAAGCAATCGAAAATTGTTACTTTTTTTACCAGGAAAAAAAAAACATTGTCTAATGATGTACTACCATGTGAAATACACAGTAAATAGCTATCTTATTCATTGATATCGATTTGCTGCTCGCTCAATCCTTAGCATTTATTTACTCATTTCCGTTGATCAAACACAAATCCATAATTAAAATATCAGTGTCTGTGAAGCGAGATCAATCTTTTTCCATTGAATAATCAATACAAGAAAAAACAGAAACCGTAATAATATTAATTATTCTATCGCATAATGGGCAATAATATAAATATTTGATAAACAAAATGAATGTGATATTTTTCTAGATTGCAATTATGTCAAATAGCTAACTTCTTGATTGAAAAAAAAATTTTTTTCTAGTTCTTTAAAAGAGTTTGGAAAAATCTTCTAGATGCAAAAAGTGACCACGTTTCTCTCATCTTACAGGAAAGTAGAAAGACATACGAACTAAATCATAGAGAACTTTTTTACTTTATCGTTCCGTATTAAAAATTTTATTATTACAGTTTCCATATTGAAAAAAGTATACATGCTTAGAATATTCTTCTTTATTTAACACATCTATTCACTTAGCATCAATAGTTCTTCGCTGATATGCAAGTTTCAAAAACTCTTTTTTCATCTATGCTATTGTCTCAGAAGTATCTCAAGAGAAAAACAAGGATATATTTGAAATTAGCATGGAAAACTGTATCATATGATATGACATTTGTTAATTTTTAAAATAGAATTTTTTTTTCGACAAAAATCCTAGCATTGGAATCTGTCGGGTTGATCCCGGACTTGATCGTATTCGAAAAATCTTGATCCAATGAGCTCTATCCTACATACTTCTTAGACAATTCGTCTGAAAAATGCATAGGATGCACTAGTCATCGAATACAAATGACCGAGCACAAATATCTCGTATCTGCGGAGCAACATCCTAGTTTGAGTCTGAAAACTTTGGAATCGACGTATTCTACCTCTTGTAAATTTCCCATCGACTTTGTTTGAGTCTTGAAAATTAATATTTCTATGAAGAAAATGCAGTTTCGATAAAAACTAACCCATATCCACGTACTATACAGATATCGGTTAGATAAGATATTTCTTATATTAATATATAACAAGAAAATTTTTTTTTTCAATGTTCTTTGTTTTATTTTACCTAATTACATTTCGAAATAAGAATATTATATATAACTTGTGTTTTACAAACACACACATAAAACCAAAAACAAAATATTTATATTGTCGGTCGTGTCTCATGTATATATATATATACATAATACAAATATTCAAACGATAGTTTTTTTTTTGTTCAGAATACCAATAAATATCTGAGTAAAATATTTAATTAGTTGTTGTTGGTGGTGGTGGTGGCGCTGGTGCTTTTTTTGTTGATGATCGAGGTGGTATAGGAGGAGCTAGCGGAACTAAATTGAATGGTGGTGGCATATCAGTATCTTTTAATTGTACATCTTCAACAGGAGCTGATGCTTCTGGAGTTTGATTATCATCTTCTTCGATATCTAATCCAGGATTAAAATTATCACAAATTCTATTCATCCAAGACATTGGTTCTAATTTAAATAATGTTATCCAACAACCACCACGTTGATACTATAAAGAAAAAGTTTTTTTTTTTTTTTTTATTTTTAAAATAAAATTTTATTTTTCAAACCATAATTGAACAACGTTCAGGTTGAATTTCTCCTGGTAATCGTGCAATTGAAATTGAATATAATTTTGTTTGAACATTTATTGAAAATGTAAATGATCTATAGTTTATTCTTTTTCTTTAAAATCATTTACTTTATTTAATGACAAAACTTACTGATTTTTAAAATCAAGTTCTTTTTCATGTCCATTTGATGGAACAAATTTAAAAATATTTGGAAATGCTCGTTTGACTCTTAATTCAGGAATATTTAAATAGACAAGTACTTTACGTGCACCTTCTTCTTGTACAACAACTAGAAAAAAAATATTATTTTTGAATTTTGTACAATTTTATTGAACACATACAACTCGGTAGAATTGGTTTCGTCGTAGTATCACTCGTATGCATAACGATAGTTTTTTAAATGATGAATAATAACGACATGATATGTAAAAAAAAAAAGTACTCGATGAAATAATAACTGTAAAGAGACGTGAATAGAATATGGTATTCTTTCTTTTTTTTTTTTTCTATCGATCACTCATGTTTATCTTTGTCTGTTAGAAAGAAACAAAGTTATTGGATTGGTTTTTAAATGAACCAATTCAATTTGTAGCTCGTATATATATATGAATGATTATATGAAATGAAGATTGTTTAAAAGTAATAATCGATATTCAATTGAACATTATGATAATTGTTTAAGTTAGTGTTGTTGATGATTCATCATACTTGAAATTATAAAAGCGTTGGTAATTGATAGATGGAAACGAAGAAAAGTGTGCTTTTTTTATACTTGATATGAAATGATTCATAGATTTTATAATGATTAGTCAAATAATAAAAAAAAAATTGTTTTTAATCCTTGTCGGAATTTATCGTTCTTGACGAACATGACTTTCAATATTTGCAAAGTCAACTACTTAAGAGACGATACATTAAGGTTTCTCAAGAAGTAAAGTATTAAATAAAAAAAGAATAATTCTTTTTATCAAAGGTGATCAAATATAGATATACCTTTAGCAGATGATTCGCATTCTGATAATATTAATGCCAGAAAATTGAACACCTTTTGATAGTTACGAACACCAACTTTAATGTTTCTCTATATTTACTGTAAAGTACCTGCTAAACGGATACCACAAGAATGTCGTTGAAACCTTCTAAAATTGATTAGAATATATTTTGTTGAAATTCATTTTACACAGAATACATAGTTAGTCAACATCAGATCCGAATTGTTGATACAACTCGGAACCTATTACATATGGTTCAATTTCAATACTCATCTATTGATAAACAACAATAGATTTTCATAATAAGCATACAATAATAAGAATAATAAAAAAACAACCGTAATATACAACAATTGACATAGATGCTGTCAGAAAAAACGTAAGTATTTCAACATGATCCTATATGAAATTATATATATTAATGTATGTCTTGAGAATTGTTTCTAACATATATAATTTTACTTTATAAACAGAAAAAAACAAAACAATAAATTTAAATTTTTTGTGATATTTTTGTTTTAATTAGATTTTTTTCATCATTATTTATAAATGATTGTAAAGGCATAGCACCTTCTAATTCAATATGAATAGGTATAATAATTTTTGTTATTAAACATGCAGATATCGCACGAAATAACCATGACAAACCAATACATGTCATTATCCAAAAAATATTTTCATTTAAAAACCATCGATAATATATTTTCATTTTATTTTCATAAACAAGACATGTACGTTGTTGTCCAAATAATAAATCTTGTTGTTTTATATCATTAAATCGTAAATAAATATGTCGTTGTAAACGTGCTAATTTATTTATTGAAGATAATTTCATATTATTATCATTACTTGAAGTTAAGACTTTATTTTCAAGACATTGAAATTCTTGTATTATATCATTATACACAATATCAGCATCACGACCAATAATTGTTAAAGTAAATTCAAATGATATTTGACATAAATGATTTTTATCTATTGAAAAATCAGGAATAATTATATAATATTGACGAATATTAAATGGAGTTTCAATTAAACGAATATTACGATAGAAAAATGATTGTAAACGTACACATAATGATTTATCATATAACTAAAAAGCAAAGAGAAAGAGAGAGAGAGAAAGAAAATTATTTCCAATGATAAAAGCAGATACAAGTATTTTATTTTTGTCTGAAAGTGTTTTGTTAAAAAAAAACTAGATGAAAGTGAGAAACTATGCATAAACTATAATAAGGATATGTTAGCTGACCTTAATTCGATGTTTGGATTTGTCGTACAACTCATAGGAGAATTCTATGATTTTGTGTGAAATCGAATGAATATCACAATATAGAACTTAAATCGATCCGAGTTTAATACGATAGTCTAAATCGTTGAAAAAAACGCTGTGAGTACAACTCCTGTAGAATTAAAATGTGAAACACAATGTAGCTACTGTTACAAATCACTGGGAGATGATTATATTTTATCTATTTTCGGACACATTTCCAGTTTGCAACGCGGAAGAAGAAGCCAAATTTTTTACTCGGAGGCGTTAATCATCACTGAAGACAGGAGTCGTAGAGTAGTGGGATTTCAGAAAAAGAAGTCCCGTGTGGATTATTTTCAAAAGCAGAAAGAATCATAACCCATGCGCCGCCCTTGTTTTTATCTTGATTGTCACAACGCTTCTTTTAAATCGTGTTTCACAAAGTCGAGTATATTCTCTTTCTGAAGATGCACAAATTAAGATCGATGTTTGCTTGAAAAATTTCTTTTTTCATACTTGATAATCGATGTATTTTCGTCTCAATGAATTATAATAATTTGTAGCTTTTACAGATAAATAATTATTTAATTTGGAATTTTTTTGTAATAGACCTAGTTCACGTTTAATAATATCAATTTGAATACGTTTTTTAAGTAAAATTTGTTCTGTACAACCTTTTGATTCCAATAAAATAAATATATAACACATAATTATAATTGATAACATCATGAAACCATAAAGTATTCTTACAGTTGTACTTATTTCATCTTTACTAATATGTAATATAATAATAGTAAATAAAAAAGCTAACCAAAGAAATATATTTGATAATAATGATGGTATACGTGCATGACGATTAAATGATGATTGTAATGGATATTGAAAATTATTTTCAAGAAAATGTGTTAATGATATGTGATTTGTCGGTGGTGATGGTGTTGCATTTGCATTATGTATAAGTATTGTAAAAGGTAACATAAGAAGAAAAATTTACTAAAGATTTAGAGAATTAAACGTAAGAGAATAATGATAATAAATTAAGAATGCGCGTGAAAAACAAAAAGAAATATGAATTAATAACTTTGAAATTTTATATAATATAGTAACAAGTGAACTTTTCCTTTATTTTTCATCTACTTGAAAGTATTGTCGATGAGTCAAAAACTATGGATTTCCATTAAAATTTGGTTCACTTTCAGAATGTAGACTTAAAAAATTTGTCCCACTTTCTTTTCGAGATTAGAGAGATAATCTTTGAAAATCTCAAAACACTAATGTCTGTTCAAAAATATAATAATCGTTGATATTTTTGCAACAACTCAAAAATGAGAAAAGCTACAAAGTAGTAGTTGTCACTATTCAAGAGCGAAGATTTGGGATCATTGAGGTATATCAAAGTTGGATATGTTGACGATTAGTTTATCAGATGAGTTGTTGATGAAAAGTTTCGAAAACGATATTCTGAACTATTTTCTTTTTAAGTTAGCCTTATTTTGGTTTAATCAATCGGAAAATTGTTCTCTTTCGATCGATACAAAGCTGACATTCCTAACTTGTTCCGTTCAAGAGTTATAAGACTTTTTCTGGGGCTTACGACTTCAACCAATTGACCTGTGATCACTCCAAAAAGCAATTAAGCAGGGATAATTCACCATGCTGAGTCGAATGATGATACCTGATTTTAGATTCAAAATGATCTGACTATATTGTCTCAACATTTTCGAAATGTTGACTCCTTCGTCACATGGATGCTGATTGTGGAGTTTCAGAAATATTGAGATAACAGAGTGAGATCATTTCGAATCTAAAATAAAGTATCACCATATGACTTAGCACAATAAACTACCATTGTCTAGTTGCTTTTCTGGGACCAATGAAATTTCGATACATTTTAATAACCTCGAGTGTTCTGTCTTGAATAGTGAAAATTGTAGCTCTCTAGATTTTTTCGTTCTCGAGTCAATGCAACAACACACGCAAACATTGTATTTTTCGGATAGACTTTACTGAAGCAAAGCTTATCCTACGAAATGTCGTATTTGAGTTTTTTTTTGTCTTTCAACAGGATAGTTCATTTTTCTTAAACCTTCGTTTATTGAAAATATCGGCTTTTGATCAAAAAGTGTTTTGCATGAAAAGAACCTTTTTACAAAATGTCTATAGGTTGCCTTGGACAAAAGCAAGCATATCAAACTGAACAAACATTTACACGAGAAACGTCGGTTTATGCATTCCGTTCAAATTATTCTTTTAAATCTTTCAAAGGTAACCCATTTAGAAACACCTTTAAGAAGGCTTACAAGTAAACAATGATTTTATCTCAAAACTTCCGGTCTATTCATTATATTGTTGAATTTATTTAAACAGAGATATTCATTAGAATGAATAAGTTTCAAGTGAAAGTTGATAGGTAATTATCTCATCTATTTACATTGATAAGAGATAATCCATGATATTCAGAGAAAAGATGTCATCGATTTGAAATGATTTATAATCGTAAGGCGTATATATTAAATTACTTTTACGAGTGAACACATCTGAGTCTTAGATTTGACGCAACAATTTTTACTGAAAAAGTCTTTCTCTAATGTCACTGAACACTTTTTTTGTGATCCTTCTTGCTATTATAACCAATCTATTGTGGACACACGTGTAATGTTTTATATATTGACCTTTTCTTCTACTGTCTATCACGTACTTCTTATGAGCGATGAGTATGTTGATTTTGTGCATGATTCGACCGCTTTACGTGTAAAGAAAAGAATGACATTGCGATATGAGCTTACATTGCACAACTAAATTTAATTTCTTTACGAGTTAGAACCACACTTAATTGATATCGATACTACTTCAAAAGCAGATAAATACATAACATTTAAAAGAGAATAAAATTTTGTGTTTCAATTGAAAACTCTTTCAATTTAAGACATTTAGATAAAAATAGATGAACAAAAACATTAACAATCATAATTAAAGCAAGAATAAATATTCTAGAATAGTTTTTTCATTTCTTACCAAACTATACATTAACTTTCAAAACCAAGCACTTCCGTGTAGTAAACACTTTGTAGTAGTCTCAATGGTTTTATCAATAGAGAGAGACTTTATTATGTTTATTTAAGATTTCTAAAAGCTTCAGTAATCCTTCAATGTTAAAAGAAAATATCCAACAGACAAATTCTGTATACAAAAATACATCAATATAACTAACTGCTGACCTATAGGAATATCAATCAAGAAACTAAGAACAATACAGAAATAAAATAAGACTAATATCAAATATTTTGATAGATATATATGAAAAAAATTTTTCTAATCATTGAAATATCTTTCAACGATTTAATATATACTATTGTGAAGATAATAAAAATTCATCTAATTTTCTTTTTATATTAATAATTCGGAAGATACTTCGACAGAATGATTCAATTCACACTTCTAGACAGAAGACTCTGCTGGTTTCCTCTTGTATTTAAATCGAACGTCAATGGTGTTTTGTAACACTTTCATTGGCTTACAGAAGAACTTGTTTAGATTCGAACGAGAAACAGCAGAAACTTCAGTCTTGAAGTCTTATGAAATCTTCTGAAAACTTATAAATGTCTTTTGACATCCCATGCAGTATGTCAAAGTCCTTGGAAGTCTTTAATCTATAGATTTAAATATATGTTGAAGTCTTATGAACTTTCATAAAGTTTGTTGTTTTCTCCTGATTTAGAATCAAAACAATTTGATGGTAAATATTGCATTCGTGCTGTTTTAAATGTCCTTGCTTGTTATTGTAAGTATCAATTATTCTTAACATTTTCTTTTACTTCTTCATTATATACGTGATCATATGTTGTTTTTGTCTTCATCATCAAATTTTTTTTTTCGATTATTCGAAACAGTATTGATATAATAAAAAACATTCCGTGAGAGCAAATCTTTATTATACTAAAATATTTATGATTATTGTCTACTTGTTTTAAAATTGATATTTCGTGTAAAAAGATTGTTCTTATCTTATCTTATCTTTATGGAAGTAAATCAAGTGGACAACTGAAACTAAAATAATACATTAATGCAAAGATAGAGAATTAAATGTACTCAAAAAAAGTTAGAAGCATTATTTGACCTTGGGATAAATCTGCCTAAAACTAGTAGCATGATATTAATACATATATCTATAGAAATAACAATGATCATACTTGCTCGAAGTGCTGAAAATTTCAAGTCAATTGAATCTATATTTTCTTTTTATCAAAATAATCATTGTCTGAAATCATTTTTGTAATATTCAAATTTCAATTTGATTTATGTGTCAATAAGATTATCTTATTTGATTTTTTTACTCATTATATATACTTAATAAAATATAAATATTATTTCTATTGATAACATTTTACATTATAATTATAGGATTCTATATTGTAGTATTTGATTACAGCTTTACGGATTTCTTTCGTTACAAAAATCCATATGTCAATTTTCAATATTTTTTTTTTCTTCTAAACAAAAATAAAATAAACTTCTGTGGTTGTGTTTTTTTTTTCTTTCCTCTTTTTATTATTGATTAATGTACCAGATTCAATATTGCATATTAAAGATGAATTTGTTCATTGAATCAAAATTAAATAGATTCTCTTTCTTCTTTCGAAAGAAAAGAAAACAATAATCATTAATTCTTAATTCAACAGGAACATGTACCTGTATTATTCAGAAGCCACATTTCAATACACTTGTTACCTTCACATTACTTCAATACCTTTCTAAGTAATCATTCCTTTTTGTGTTCATGTTTAATGAGTATTATAGAGAACTATTATATTTGATGTCTTAGTTATATATCGATAAGATCGATCGAAAGAAATTTATATAGATTAATTTCCGCTTTTTATAACATCTCCGATATACATACTTTTCTCACATTCATTATAAATACAATCACTATTAAATGATGAAATATTGTAAAACTACGACGTGATGTTGTCTTTTCTCGGTAGTTTTGTTTGCTTGAATTTATAATACAACAGAACTTTTGTTGCTTTTAGGCTCGTGTATATGTTGTTCACCGATAAAGAGAAATCTATACACGTATTGGGTCGAAAAATAGAGAACAAATAAGAACAAAGACGGGTCATATTGAACATAGAAAAAAGAGAGAAAGGATAAAAAATTAGTCTTATTCTTGTCGATTTAATCTTACAACTAACAGTGCGGTCACACAATGAGAGACAATTAGTATGACTCTTTATGTTGTTCGACTAGCAAAAGCTGAGACTAATCCATGGGGGCGGACTAGTCAATGTTTTTTTTTCTATTCAATTATCTAATTGAACGCGTGTTTCACTCATTTGATCTTGTTTCATTTACTATTTTTACATATCTATTTCTACTGATTGTTGATTTCAAATATTTTTTCCTTATCCTTGAATGTCTTTTACTTGTTTTTCTATTGATTCATACTATAAAAAATAATATTTATTTAAGAGCAGTTTTACATCGCAGTGAACTTCATTAGTTGGAAATATAGCATAAGCAAAAGAAAAAGTAAGTAACACTTTAAAATGATGAACAACAGAAATCATGCGCATATGTCTTTCTCTCTCTCTATATAAATATATTCAATTTTTTATAAGCACTCATGCTGCAAGTGGCTCGATAAAGAAGGTAGTAATCCTCTTTTTCTCTTTAAATATTCTTTTTTGGTCTTGAGCGTAAAAAGTTTTTCTTTTTCTTTTTATTATTATTATCATCGATTAAAATATTAGAGATTAGTTAGAATAAAGAACCTACAATTATAATATCAAAAGAAATAGGAAAGAGAAAACCTTGTTTGGACTTCTTTTGATACATATTATATATATATTAATAATAATGGAATGATGTGTGAAAGTAACAAACGTTATGTTTTTGTCGACATTTTTCTTATTCATTCTTGTCATTTTTTATATGTGTAAGGTCTATTTGATAAAAGCTGCTGTATGTTATCAAGAGAAGTGACGACACATTTCTTTGAAGAAAAAAAAAACGAGAAAAACGAAACAACACAACGTTTTTACTTTCTTTTTTTTCGTTGTCGTCCATAAGTGATCAACATACCTCTCTTTCTTTCCCTTTTCTATTCTTTAGTTTAGGTATATATATATATATATATATTTGCTAGAGGACAGTAAATAATATACTTATCCGTTGTTGTATTTTTTTAAGACGTCATGTCCTATCATTAAATCAATATACAAAAAACGGCATAAAAAATGTCGCGTGTTGCAAGCAATCTTCCAACAACACGACATAGAAATGGTGTTGGTCAATCAACTAAACCACTTACAAGTCGTTCTTCAAGTAATACTAGTTTAAATAGTAGTGGTGGTACTGGTGCTGGTGTTAATGATGGACGTGGTTTTAATATTCGAAGTGCTGCACCTCCACCAGTACAAAAAGAAACTGTTCATGCTTGTCCATTATGTAATAGCGAATATAAAGATCCACGCGTATTACCTTGTACGCATACATATTGTTTTAATTGCATTCGAGATAAATTAATTAAAAATAGTCGAATTACATGTCCAAAATGTCACTATCAAGTAAGTGCATATATATATATATATTTATCAAATGTTTGAAATGTCAATATTTCATTGAAAATTCTTTGTTGTAAAAAGAAAAGTAATGTTCTACTGACCTTCATCTTGAAAAAGAAAAAAGATAAGAATATCTATCTATCTATATATATATATATATAACTATCTTCAAATTTTGTTGACAAATTAAAAGATAATAAACCTATTGAAACTTTAAAAAATGAAATGAAACTTAATTATTCATTCATTTATAATATTTTAATTTAAAACCATTTCAATTAATTCTCATTATTCAGGCTCATCCATTTGAAGAAACACATTTACATGAATTACCACCTAATCTTATCTTAAGTCAAAAATGGCGTATAGGTGCACGCCCTATGCCATCAATGCCTATACCTAAAAATCCTATTACTTATCAATCAAGTAATTCAACATCAACAAATCAATTAAATGTACCATCAATACAAATATCACAAACACCAGATAAACGTAAATCAATTATTAATGAAAATAATGAATATGAACGATCAACAACAAATGTTACAAATACAAATGGTGTTGCATCAATTGTTAATGCATTTAATCAAACATCAGGAATAGGAGGAAATGCTAATCAATCATCACGTTCATCAAGTACATCAAGTACACAACAGCCAGTTGTTTCAAATTTAGTTAAAATCTATTCCGAAGCTAGAACATTAAAACCACAACAAAATGAAAATATTGTATCAGCTAGCAAACATGATGAATTAACAAAAATTTTTCAACAAATAATTAATCAAAATCAACAACAACAAACAATATCACCATTAAATGATAAAGAACCATCACAAGCATATGAAGAAGTTTATGAAGAAATTACATGGGATAATCTTGCACATGGGTAAGTTTTTGTTTTTATGTTTTTTTTAAGTCAAAGAAGAAAAAAAAACACAAAATTATATTTCTTCTAGAACAACTCCAGTTGCTCCACCTTTTCCTGATCAATTACAAACAGCTACTGTTAATCATCATCGTCCTCCTGATTTACCTGAACGACCTTTATCAACTTCATCATCGGATCATAATTCTACTATTGATAATCTTCGCGATATCTTTATAGCTATTCATCAACAATCGCCTGAAAAAACTTCATTATTTCAACAAATTCCTATTGCAGATGTACCAATAAATAGTCCATTATCAACACCATCACGTATACACAATGAAGATGATGATGATGATGATATTAATTTTAATCAAACATCTTTACATCAAAATTTAAATACAATGACTTTACAAGCACAACATACACGTCAGGCAAGTAATACTGATAGTGTTCATAGTGGTACGAGTGATTCAACATCAAGGCCATCAATTATATCACCAGTTATAAATAATAATCAACAAAGATTTAATGAAACATTTACTTATCAACAACAAGATGATAAAATGTCTCATCGTACAGTTTCTACGAATTCATTATCTAGAAATTCATTAGATCCTTTTCCACCACCTCCACAAAATCTTGAAACGCTTGATACAACTAATAATGATATTGTTAAACAACGATCAACATCAGCAATGTCATATCGATCATCTATTAATGATGATCGAAATGAACGAATCATTACACCACAAGTAAGTGATTTCAATATAAAGGATGGTCAATAAATAACTATTATCCTTTTCAAAAACAATATCGATGGTTGCTTTTTTTTTTTTTTTGAATAACTTTTGATAAGAATAGTGAAGAGAACTGAAGTTTTCACCTTTGAAGAGAAAACAACAGGGGTCATCGAAATAAGTCAAAGTCTAATTGATCAACCAGGTTAGTTCTTAGCTATGATTTTGACGTGTAATGTGGCCAATCGATGGAAAATCTTTTTTTTTCTTTCAATCTATCTAGATTCACGCTTCATACTCACTTTTGTTCAACAGTTACAAGGGCTTTTCTTAGATCTCCGATTCCAGTGAATTGATCTTCGAAGGTTCTAAAAGAGGTCCAGGCTGAGGTAATTTATTATGCTGAATCGAATGGTGATGCTTATTTACAATATCAAAACGACTTGAGACTACTATTTCAAAATTTTCAAAACAACGATTTTATGATGTATACCTTCGACTCAGCGTGATAAATTTGCCTTATCTAGAGCTCTTTTCGAGCTTTCTAAGGTCAATTTTCTGATACCATAGATCTCAGAAAAACTCTTGAACGAAAGTGACTACAAATTTTGGATTAAGGTAGGTCGAAAGAGAAGAATTGTTTCTACCGATTAGTCATATTACACATCAAAACCTATTAGAAAATATTTTCAAAATCTCGTTTTGAAACTATTTGCTAAAAACTTCTCTAGCTGGTCAATTGAACTTTGATAACCTCGGGTACTCTCTCTCTTCGTCATTCTTATCGAAAGTTATTCAAAAGATAGTCATCGATATTCTTTGTTGAAATAAATAATAGCACTATTGACTCAAAGTGTCTCAATCATTCTTATAGCTAAATATGTAAGATTTTTTTTACGTATATGCTATTTTTAAAATGTAGGCCAATGAGACCAGCTTGACCTTGTTCACTTGAGTTCAAGACGAGTTATGATCTATGACAACCGTTCTCAAAGTGAGTTTAATAACTGAAGAAAGAAGGAAGCTTATAACTTAGCGAACGTATCATTATATAGTCTAAAGCGGCTAGTTATACTATTGGTTTCATTGAATTTCATCTAGGAATGATAGTATGCAGGTTAAAAACCTCATATATCTAGTCTTAAGAACGTTTTAGATGCCGTAAGTCAGTCAGTAGTATTAGTTCTACACAGTATCTATTTGACAGTTTTCTTATGAATAAAAACTTTGACGAGCAGCAGGTATTGCTACAATCAATATTATTCTCTAAGTTTTTTTCATTGCTCACTGTAGCAACACTCTATAAGAACTGTATTTTGTATGAAATCGAGTATTTTATCATAGAGATAACTCTCGAAAATATTCAAAGTTTTTTGGTTTTTTTTTATTAATTAGTCTAAGTTACTACGAACCGAACGTATCAATCCTGATGTTGACATAATACCAATTGTCCAAAGAAATAATTCATCTCGAATTAGTAGTACTTCTCCAACACCAATGAATCGTTTACCTACAATGTCTATGGAGCGTGACACAAATTATTCTCGTCAACAAGAAAATTATTTATCACCAACATCATTATTACCAACTGTTGTAACATCACGTGTTGATATATTATTATCAGATCAAAAACGTTTAGAACGTGAAATTGACGAACAAATTCGACGTTTAAAATATGATTATGATGATGTACGTAAACAAATTGGTCGTAAAGAATCATCAATACATAATGAAGTTAAAAGTATAGCTGGACGTCTTGATAATGATATAACAGAACATTATTATCGTAAACAAAAAATTTATGCTGATTTAGCTGCTGATACAAATACTGTTGGTACAGAATTAGAACGTTTAAAATCAAATACAAATAATAATAATAATAATAATAATAATAAACAACAATTATGGGCTAATCTTGAACAAATTGAATCAAATATACGAAATATTCGACAAGCTGTTGAACAACAAAAAGAACCACATAGTGCATTAACATTTGCTGAAGGACGTCGAGCTATAGCTGCTGATACAATTGGAGAAATAACATATAATGGTATTGAATCACATCAACGTTATACAACATCACCAAATCGTTCAATACCAACATCATCATCATCATTAAATCAAAATGAACAAACAATTACAAATCTTACACCATTTAAATATTTTAAAATTGATCATTTATCAACATTAGAACCTGAAGCTATTGCAATAACAGAAAATAATAAAAAAATTTTATTAGGTATTTGTAATAAACTATTTATACTTAATGAATATGGTGACGCACTTAAAACAATACAACTAACACCAAGTATACGTGGTATAGCTATATCAAAAAAATATCAAACACATAATATTGCTTATATATCACATGGTGATATTGTAAGTATGATTGATATTGATAGTGGACAAACATTAGATTGCGTTAAAGGTATAAAATTTAACTTTTTTTTTTTTTGGTTTTAATTTAAAAAAAATTTTCTTTGTTTTTGTTCAGAAACAGATGCATCTGGAGAATCAGGTACATTTTTACCATTAGGTATCGATACAGATAATATACATGGACATGTTTATGTATGTGATTATCGAAATTCATGTGTTATTAAATTTGATGATAAATTAGAATTTATTACACAATGGAGAATTTATAATCATTCAGATCAATATGATGAAGGTATTGTTTTGAGAATAAAAAAAAACAAAAACAAATTTCGACTTCTTATTTTTATTCGAAAAATATTACTACTATCTATTTTAAAATATAATGTATTTCACTATTTTTTCCATCACTTTTGATAGCAATACCATAGAGATCTGCAGTTTTCATCATTTAAGGGAAAAACCTCAGGACCATCGAAGTATATCGAGCTTTGATTGATTATCAATGAACTAATTAAGACAGGTTTTGGTGGGAATTTTCGACAATGATATTTTGATGCTATTTCTCTTGTTATCTATGCAAGGTCAACATTCCTATCTTATTCCATTCGAAAGTCATATGGCTTTTTCTAAGACCTCCGATTTCAACCAATTAGCTTATAGTCACCTAGAAAAGCAGCTAGGCAGCGGTAATTCACCATGTTGAATCGAATGGTAATATTTGTTTTAGGTTCAAAATGATCTGATTCTGTTATTTCAGTATTTTTGAAATGCTGATTCCCTCATTATATGGAGGCTGATTGCGGAATTTCAGAAATATGGGGATTACAGTGTAAGATCAGTTCGAATCTAAAAGCAAATATCATCATTCAGTTCAGCACGGTGAATTGACTTCACCTAACTGCTTTTTCGGATTATCACAGAGTAATTAGCTGAAATCGGGATCGCAGAAAAGGTTTATAATTTTCGAATGAAACAAGCCAGAAACGTGGGTCTTGCACAAATCGAAACGAAAATAGCTTTAGAATATCGTTTTCAAAAATCTCGGCCGAGAACTCGCTATATTAATCTATTGCTGACCAATCAAATGTCTATGTACTGTGATAGCCTTAGGTCTTTTCTCTTGAATGGTGAAAATCGCAGCTCTCTATAATGTTTCTAATCAAAAATTCTTTAAAAAACAGTGGAACAATAATGTTTTGCAATTGATAGTAGGTATTTTTTAATTTTATTGAATAATACTATAACTAAATTTTTCAAGATTTTGTTATATCGTACGAGAGAATGTCCTCAAGTAAGACCCGTCAATCAAACCGATATTTTACCCATAAATAGATATCAATGAGGCTACGAGCCGCCTAACAAAACGAGGGATTACCTGGACGCATTCTTTTGGTATTTATTGAATTTATTCAAATCAATTACATTTATCTCTCCGTAAGATTTAATACATTTGAAGTGTTAACCCTTGCCCTCATCTAGTCCTTGCCTATATGTCATTCTTGCTCTTATTCTCATCCAGGTACCTACTGTTAGCATCATTCTCTCACGGAGACAAATTTTTAAGAAAATTTTCATCTACATAATCAATCGATATTCTATACAAGAACAAAATGTCTTTTTAATAATCAGCTTGAAAGCTATTTTTAATAAATCGGTTTTTTCTGAAAATAAAAATTTGATTAACATCTAAGAAGAATATATCTTTTCTTTGGAATAACATTTATAGCTGTCGATGATTTTATAAGGTGTTGCTCTTAACTTACTTGAAAATCTATCGAATAGTACTAATAGATGAATAATGCTTTATCATATCGAATCATATTATTTTAAAATCGAATATTACTGTTAGAAATTGAAGATTTATTGAACATTTTAATATATTTAGCTCGACCGAAATTAATTTCTGCTTATGGACAACGTTTATATATTATTATTGAACATTCATGTAAACCTTATTATAATCAAGGTATGAAACGAAATATTTTTATCAATTAGTAAAAAACCGAAATTTCTTTTAATTAAGGTATTGCTTATACATTTTCACTTCATATTTGTGACGCAAATTCTGGTAATATAATTAAAATAATTGATGCTGAATTATTATCAACTGAACGTCTTCGTTGGCCATGTTCAGTACAAGCAATAAATAATGATAAATGTTACATATTAGATACAATGACATCAGGAAAATATTTTAATGGTCAATGGCAAAAACATTGGTCACGTGTACTTGAAATAGGACAAAATAATACAAATATAATGACTGAATTATTTCAATTAGACAGTGAAGCAGCAGCAATGACTATGACGAAACAAATAATGATTATAGCAGCTAATGGTGAAATACTATTTGTTGATTTAGGTTTTCTTCAACAACAACAACAAAAAAGAAATGAAAAACATTATCAAAATATAACATAAAGAAACATTTATTTTATTAATGTTTTCATTTAAATATAAGAAAACTAATTGTTTTACCGTTATATGCATATATATATATATAACATTTAAGAAAAAAAAGATTCTGAAATTTATTGCATCCATGTAATCTATGCAAATTATAATGTACTTTATTTCGTTTTTGTTTTGTTTTATTCTTTTCTTCTAATGCAAATAAATAAGGGTTTTCTTGCTTTTGATTTTTTTCTTGATTAGATTTGTGAATTTCTTTTTTTTTCTTTGCTTAGGAAGAAAATTACATATATTGAATTTCTAAATGATGTGTTGATGCATTTTTTTTTTCTTTCGTTGTTATGAAGATATAAAAATTCAGGCGAAAACATTTTCATCTGATCAATCGTTTCTTCATTCAAAAAAAAAAACCTACAGAGTTCTAGATTATTAATCATGATGATTTAGAATATAACCATGAAAAATTTATTTCCTTATTTTCTAGGAAACTAGTTTTAAAGATTAAAGAGCATATATATCAAATTGTCTATAGATCAATAATTTTTTTTTTCTGTTTTTTATTTTTCAAAAATAAGTTTCTAAGTAAAATAATATCATCTTGAAGATTTTTACACAGAAGTGTTAATATGTACCTGTCATATGAATTCGAATGGTTGTATTTTCTGCAAAAAAAAAAGAAATAATAATTTGACACAGAAAAAATTACTGTTTTCTAGACAACACGACATGTTCTATAATCTAGACAGATCGAAAAGCAAAACTATTTTTCTGGTGAAAAGTTAGTTAATCTAGAAAATCAACATATGAAGACCTAAGGAGATTTCTTATAATCATATTTAGAATCAGCATCATTGATAACCAATAATCCTGTAGCTTTCGGTGGGAAAGCGATCAGTCGGTTGAAAATATAACCTTGTCAGTTTGATATGTTATATCTCGTTTTAAATCAATATTGATAGTATGAACTTGATTAGTATTCTTAGTCTATGGACTATATAATTAGACATATTTTAATCCTACTCATTTATTAAAAATTCAGAAATATTCAACTCACAATGTAGATTAAATTATACAGAACAAGAGAAGATCAAAATCACGAGTGGATTAAAAGGAAATAATGTATTATAATAGAGTTTCACATGTCATATTATATTATAAATGAATGATTGAACTCAATTTGAATGTTCGATAGCTGAGAAAATAGATTGTCATATTTGTTCGAAAGATCTTTTTTTTATCTTTATTCAGTTAATTATTTTTTGTGACATGTATGTATAACTAAGATTTTTGACTTAATCTATGAATAGTTTTCATTCTATTCAAAATACCAATGATCCCATTATTTGAGATTAGATCGATCATTGTGTTTAAAGCACGTTTTATTCTTTATCCTTTATTTATTGAATAGTAAAAATCACTTTGTTCATTCGAAATCATATCAATAGAGAAGTATATATTTACAATTGGTATTGTTCATAATTTAAATAATTATTTATTTAAAGAAATTTCTTTCTTTCTTTCTAAAAGTACTCAAAACTCTTCCTAATTTCTTTTATGCTATTTTTACTTTAACAAATATAATAAATTTATAAATTCGACTTTTTTTTTCTTTCGTATTTTATTTGACATGTTGAATCTTTATTTGAACCATCTGTCAATAGTTTGTCAAACATAAAAGAGAATTTCTTTTTTTTTATGAACTTCAATAAACATTTTCTTTCGTTGATTATATATATATATATATGATGCAACATATGAATTATAGGAATCGAAAGTATATGCTTCACAGTATCGATTTTACTTGGCCTTGCATTTTTTTTTCTTTTATCGATGAGTTGACATCTGTATTTGATATATATATCGGTAGTATGAAATAAAAACTGATTGCTGAATTAGACGCAATAACACCAACATCAAATAATTACATTGCGACTTGTATATATATATTTATTCTCTTTTTTTCTTTTAGTAAAGTTGATCAATTAATTTGTCTACCTGCCGGCGTGAATGTGAAAAGATTGAATAAGGTATGTGACTGACATGATAGCATATTTAAAGAAACGGTGAAGAGAAAAAATGAATAACTAGATGTAGATTATTAAATAACACCTCCACACGCACAAGAAAAAGAGGCACAAGAAAATAAAGAGAAAAAAAGAGAACAGAAGCCTATCGAAAGAACATCTCATCTACTATAACGACTAAGAATAAGAACACGAAGAAAAAAAGGTTCCCTTCATTTTTCTATCCGTTTCGATTTTTTTTCGTTGTGGCGTGAGTACGTGTACTTTACGAACAACATAACAAAAATTTTCACCTTCAACATTCATTCATTGTCATCATTCATATACCCGAAGTAAGTAGAGTAATTGTTCAAAGATCACTAAAAACGTTGTAATTATTTATTGATGAGATATTAATCGAATAAAATCGTTATCAGACAAAGTTCACCCTTGAAAGTAATTTTTCATGTGAAATCTTATCTGTCATGTTCAAAACGACCTCTATCAATTTTCTTATTCCAATTCGTTGTCTAACTATATTCATAAATATATGCTCGGCTCGTCTCGTCTCGTCTCGTCGTCTATTTGAATGAATCATTTTGTTCACTCGTCTCGTTGCTTCAGGTCATCACAGTAAAAAAAAGAGAAGAACAGAAAAAGAAAAAAAAAATCACTGTCCAATTTTTTCTTTTTTTTCTACATACTTTGTATATCTCATTAAATCATCATAGTCAATGTTTATCAACAGGTAAACGTACGTAAAAATTTTTGCGAGGACATTCAAATCATGTATTTTATATCTTATGAGCAAACTTTGATTTTCTTCTTTTTAGTACATGTCAAAAGCAAAATCGAATAACTATAAATTAACGACAACAACATCATTAACTGAAGAAATAAAAGTTGTTGTTGTTGGTAAGTTATATTCAAATAGAAAAGAAATTATTTTATTATTTATTTTGAAATAGGTGATGGTTATACAGGCAAAGTAAAAAAAAAAAAACAATCTAAATTAATTTATTAAAAAATTTATTTTTTTAAAGACAACATTATGTATTGTTTATAAAGATGGAGAATATCCACAAGATCCATATGTTCCAACGATATTTGAGAATTATGCAGGTTAATAAAATTAGAAAAGAAATATAATATATGAAGTAGGAATTTTTTTTTCTATATATTCTAGCAACAGTAACATTGAACAATCGAAAATATATTCTAAATTTATTTGATAGTGCTGGACAGGTATTTAAAAAAAGACGTCCATTTTTAAAACTTTTTTTTTATTTCTTTTTCAAAGGAAGAATATGATCAACTTCGTATAATGGCATATCCGAATACAAACGTATTTATTCTTTGTTTTTCTATTGTTGATCCTGATAGTTATTCAAATATATTAAGTAAATGGATACCGGAATTAAATCGTATGTACAAAAAGAAAAATTTATAATTGAAAACAAACAAAATAATATACCTTATTAAGGTTATGCACCCCGTGTACCAATTATACTTGTTGGAACCAAACTTGATTTACGTAATGATCCATCAACACTTGAACAATTAGCTGAAAAAACTCAACGACCAATAACACAGTCACAAGGTGAATATTTAGCACGTGTATGTTCAGCTAAAGCTTATTTAGAATGTTCATCAATGTTAAATTTTAATATACGAAATGTATTTGAACAAGCTATTGAAACATATATTTTATATGAACAACGATATCGTCATGGAATTAGTAATGGACGAAGAATATTATCTGATAAATTTCATTCATGTTCATGGTTTAATTCATTCGTATGTTGTACAAATGGCTCAAGAACATCATCGAAAAAGAATATGCGAACAAAAAAAGATAAACAAAATCGTTATTCAATGTGAAGAGATAGATGTGTTGTTTTTGTTTTTTTATTGATCAGTGCAATTAGCAGTTTAACTGTGATGCAAAAAAGAAAAAAAAAGAAGAAAATTTTAATGTTCATATTATTCCGTTTGTTTTTCTTTTTTTTATGTTTGATTTATTTCAAGTGAAATGAATTGGACTTGTTCTTTTTTTCTTTGCTTTATATATATAAATATAATTATATTCATTCCTGTTTTTAAAGAAAGTGTTTTTTTTTTTTATAGAAAGATAAACTGTTTTAGCGGATGATTCTTAAACGTTTTGTTTTAGATATTTATCTTTTTTCTTTTTTTATTTTAAATAGACAAAAAAAAAAAACAAATAAAATAAATGGCATCATCATTATCACCAGGGGTGAGTGGATTTATGGACATGTTTTTTCTTTTGGTACGGTTTATTGAAAAAATGTTTCGGTCTGTTAAAGCAGCCTGCAAAAATTTGAAAATATCGTGTGAGAATCAGTTTTGTCTTTTTTCGAAGCACCGAAACTTATTTCGAATCAAATGAATGAAAGAACAAACATTTCTCTATGAAATAGTATACAAATGATTAGTTTGCTGCGAGTTATTTGTCAACAGTGAGTATTTTGATAAGAGACACCGTGTCTATTTTCATGGAAAATAGTTTTACGATGTCAAATCGAATATTCTTGAATGATTATTAGGAAACTCTTGTCGAAATTGAAATGAAATCCTGAGATGTGATCTTTCTTTCATAAATAAAAAGGCTTTTTTATTAGGCATCTTGGTTTTTGATGATTTCCGCTATCTTCTGCTTGAAAAATACACTTTATTTTAAAAATGCGCCTCTCAGAATTCCCATAGGAACTTCATTGCATTTAATTGCTGTTTTTTTTATTTGAAAGATAATGTAACGATGTAGTGCTCGTTTTTTGAATTAAGACCTTTTTTAGATAAAAAAAGCACTTGTTATAAATAGATAATCAGTTTTCGAGGTATGAAATTTGTCACCTTTCTTCTGCACACAAAAAAAGGAGGAACAAAAAAAGTAAAAGAGCACGTAGCCTCATATGCCCTTTGAAGTAATAAAATCTATTCCACACCCTTTTGGTTGGCTTAATAAGCTGTTTTTTTACCTTTGCTTATGGAGCACCTTCCGAAAACATCACGATATAAGACTGAAAATTTCATGCGATTTGCATGCACATGATTAGAGCCCTTCGCTGAGCCGGATCTGATTAACGAAAAAATTTTCAGACCCGATGGGCTCTACACCTAACCAAAATCGATTTTTGAAGGGAAGGGAAGCTTGATATTTTGTTTTCTTTCATAAGTTAATTTTGTAATTTGAATTCAAAAAATTAGGTGATCTCATCGGATGCAACTGGAGATGATCAAAGTGATGATAGTAATGGTGAAGAAGAAGAAGTTCGTTCATCATCTAAAATACGTACAGCTTATTCATGCGTTCAGATCATCAAAGTACAAACGTGGTAGCCCTGATATTTAGTTTGAATTGACAACTTTTGCTTCGTCTAACATATAGGAAAATCATCGTCAACAAATTTATGCTGTAGAAATAAATAATCAAGTACAATATCCAAATGGAATTCTTTTTGCTAGTGTTGGTGCAAATTCTGTAAGTATTAATTAAATAATAGAACAAAAGAAAAACTTATTTACTCTTTATTTAATTTTAATATAGATTCAAATATATAAATTTGATACGAACACAAATAAAACTCAATTAGTTCATGCATATCTTGATCCTGATGTAAGGAGTGTAGAAAAGAAAAATTAAATAATTATATTTTTATATTAAATTAGGCCAATGAAGAATATTTTGCATGCGCATGGACAACAATTGAGGATAAGACGGAAAATTCACCAAAAATTTTATTAGCTGCTGGTGGTGAACGAGGTGTTATTCGTATTCTTGATATTAATCGAAAATCACAACATACTGCAGTAAGAAAATATTACTTCTTCTAATGAATGGCGCATAATTAACGAGAGACAAAATGTTTTCGCCCCTGCTAGAACACTTCGTAACATATTAGAGACTTCGTTTAAGGTCCATTCAATAGAAAACTTCCTAGTCTTCAAAATGACTCTCTTAATAACTTTTGCCAATACAAAACTAAAAAGATGAGCATATACTCAATCATTTAATTGCAGCTTTCGATTTTCTACAAGCATCTATCGATTTGTGTATGCCATTGCTTCTCAGGATTGATACTAACATTGAAGCATTTGGCATCAAATGAAATTTTGACAATAGATAGATCTAAAGGAACAGAGCAAAAGTTGTCATAGACTCAGGATTTTCACATACTTCCGTCTAGGAAATATCTGAGTTGTAAACGGAAGCAATTCTGCACATTTTTTCTGTGTAAAAATTGATTTCAGGCACTACGAGAAACAAATTTTCCTGAATGTATATATTATGATTTTTTTTTCTTCAACTAAAGTCATCAAAAACTAGCGGCGTTAGAGGCCCATGATCTCAGCACCTTTGAGATGAGAATTAAACTATTAGAAAAATTTAGCATATAAAGAATAGTCGTAGCGCAAGTTAGCTTTCATAAAAAAACTAGCTAACTAACAAAGAGAAGCCTTTATTTATACGGCATTTGATAGGAAATGCTACAAAGGTATAGCAAAAATTTTGATTTTAACATTCGGCAACAAGTAGGAGAAGCTTCGAGAAATTTGCTATCGATTGAGTCAGCTGAAACCGAAGTCTTTAATGTGGTGGCAAATATTCTACAAAGGACGAAAACATTTTGTTTCCTTTATTATTCACTATTCGTTTATATTTAATTGTTTAGCTTTTACAAACTGGTGCCATAAATCATTTAACATTTGCTAAAGCTAAACCTAATCTTCTATGTACAGCTAGCAAAAGTAAAAAGAAAATAAATTCTTTATTTCGAATTTTCTTTATTTAATTGAATTTTCTTTCAAGATTTTACGGTCACACTCTGGGATGTTCTTTCATCGATGTGTCTTGTTGTATTTCATGGACCAAATGGTCATTCAGATCAAGTACTGTGTGTGGTAAAGAAATTTCTATGAACAAAAGAAAAAATAGTAGTAATATTTAATTCAAGGATATAAATGATCAATGTACAATGCTCGCATCAGCTAGTATGGATCGTTCAGTATTTGTATGGTCGTTAACCAGTGAAAAAATTCGAGAACAAATTGATTTAGCTGAAAATCCAATACATGAACAAAAACGTCGATTAATAAAAGCATATGCTGTTGCTTTTGCAGACATTGAAGCAAAAGCTAAAACACTTCATTCACATTATGTTGATAATGTACAATGGTATGGTGATGCATTACTTTCTCGAGTTAGTTAATTATTTTTATTTGATTGAATTGTTTGTTATAAAGTTATTTAATTTTTTTTTTCTTTGATTAGTCTGCTGATAATACGTTTTGTTTATGGCAACCAGTTTTTAGTAATACAACAAAAGCATCATCATTTAAATTACTTCTTAAATGGGTTGTACATGAAAAAGAATATATTTGGTTTTTGAAATTTGATATTTGTCGTGCTAGTCAAGTAGGTTATTGATATCCATTTCCAAATAAAATGTACTTCACTATTTTTTCAATAACTTTCAATAGAAAGATCATCAAGATTTGCTGTTTTCACCTTTCTAAACTCAGGATCATCATCGAAATATAATTGATCAGCAGTTAACCAATCAAATGAGTTTTCAAAAACGATATTCTGAAGCTATTTCTCTTTCAATTTAGGCTTTTATTATGACTAGTAGATAGGAAAAATTCTTCCCTTTTGATCTACTCAAGACCGACATTTCTAACTTGTTCCATTCAAGATTTATAAAACTTTTTCTGACACTCCCGATCTCAACTAATTGATCTGTGATCATCCACGAACGCAGTTAAATCATCGTTCTGAATCAAATGGTGATCTCGGTTATAGCAGAGTCAGATCATTCCGAACATAAAAACAAATATCACCATTCAACTCAGCACGGTGAATTACTCCTGCGTAGCTGCTTTTCGCGGTGACCATACATCGATTGACTGAAATTGAAGGCCTCAAGAAAGTCTTACAACTCTTGAACAGAATCTGCTATGAATTTTGGACTTGCCTAGATCGAAAGAGACGAATTCTATCTGTCGATTAGTCTCATCATAAATTTTGTTTTTTTGAAAAATCTCTACCAAGCGCTTCGATTGGTTACTGACCAATCAAATATCAATATAATTCGATGGTTTTGAGTATTCCCTATCGATTTGTGAAAATCGCAGATCTCTATGATGTTCCTTTCAAAAGTTATTCAAAAACAGGGGAACACATTATATATAATAATAAATAGTAGAAAAGAATATTATTTTTTTTCTTACAGTTACTTGCTATTGGTACATTAGATGGTCAAATTCAAGTATGGGATCTTCGTCATCATATGCATAATCCATCAGTCGAGTGAGTCAATATTTAAACTAGTTTAGATTTATAATTATTTTCTCTTTTTGCATAGTTTTGTTAAATTGAAAAACGTAAATTCAAAAGCAAAAATTAGTCGTGTATCATTCAATTATGATGGTTCAGTATTGGTGGCTTGTTCCGATGATAGTCGTATATTTATTTGGAAACGTAAATGACAAGTGTTCGCTCTTCTCATCTCTTTTTTTTCCTTTTTTTTGTTATTTTATGATATGTTAGTATTGTACAGGTGATATTCTATGAAAGAAAAAATGTTGTCATACAAATGATTTTATTGAGAATACTAGAAAACATACAGAATTGTTCGACAAAAGCTTTGCTGAACAAAGGAAATACATTATGATTTTAAATATAATTAAAACTAATATAAAAAATGGACGATAAACTAACATATAAATGTTACTATTACTATTTAGTATAATAGAAGTTATTTCTTATTATGCAATTAATCAGACGAAAAGTTGCCATAAAAAAATTGATTCTTTGTATCCTAAAATATTGTGTAATATTAATGTGTGAGATCATTAAAAGTTTATTAAACAGTTAAGAAGACTTATATTTATATCGTATAGAACAATAAAAGGAAGTATGTTATCTACTACTTGAAAAAGATTTCATCTACATAGTGTTTTTTAATCAATTATACTTTGCCTTTGGCTATTCAATTATTAAAAGACAGTTTCGAGCTTGACCACTTATCTCAATAGAGTAACATATGTTTATTATTTACATAGATAATGCTCGCAGCCTTTTTTTTATCTAGTCAGAAATTAATCTACAACGGAGAATAATACGTCTGCTTCTAGTATTAATACTTATTATCATTGTTTTTTCGATCTTAATCTATGCAAAAACTTATCGTACTGTTGTGCTCACTGATGAACTTGTTGGTTGAATCAATCAAATATATCTTCAGGCATCTATATGATAATTCATTTTTGTTATCAATCAGTGTTTTATCTTGAGTGTAAGGGTCAAGAGGGCGGCGCTCTTCCGACGATCGGTTTGGTCATCCCGGACTCTTCGGAAGAAACATTGTTTCCAATAAAACATCAAGTTGAACTTTTCTTGTGGCACAATTCATACTGATCGATATCTATCAATGAGAATTTGATATGCTCGATTTTTCTTAAGATAGTGTTATTCTTAGAGTTTTGTCGAATGTTGTTCATCAGAGGTCCAAACAGACTGATTTTTTGCAGGCCTGGCTAGTTATAATGGTCGGCTAGGCCTAAAAATCAGAATCTGTGTATACAATATGTTACTAGTAGAGTAGGTGAGTCATGGTAATTTTCTTCCGGATATAAGAAATGATTTATCCATTCGAAATCAAACTTACAAAATGAATATGTTTAAATTTAATGCATTTGTTGTAACGTATTCCAATGTTGATGACATTGTGAAAATTAGTCTATTCCGTTAGTTTTTAGTAACATTATGGAAGTACAGCAAAATAGATCGATTTACCACATGGTTGTTCGAATTATGTGCGAAATAAAAGTTCTCTTTGATTGTTTCTGCTTCTTGAAGACGGTACAATTGATCAAGCTGAAATTTTTAACTACACCAAAAGTAAGGAGACACATGTTTGAGTAAAACAATGTTTAAATGGACTTTTGTGAGTTTTTTTCTGTGAAACCCTGATTTTCAAAGGGCCTTACCCTGGTATATTCCGATCTCCACCAAACTTTATTCTTTTGAAGATACCTAAGAATGTATTTACAGGTAATTTTAAACTTTTCTAAAAATTTTACTTTTTTTTTTTCATATGAAAATATTCGATTCCTATAAATCCAGACAGAAAAGTTTTATCTCTGGAGTTTGCTTCCAAGTATCAGTGGCAAAAGTTTCAGTCCTATAGAACAAAGTTAGATGGAAGATCGTAAGTAGCCAGGATGCGTCTCTATGGAAAACTAGGATTTTCCATAAAAAAACCATAAAAGTCCATGCATCTCAAAATTTTTTCCCTCAAAAACGTGTCTTCGAGAACTAAAAGCAGCCAAACACAATGGTATTGTTACAATCATCATCAATATAAATATTGACAACATTGTTTTATCATTCTGGTGAGGGTCCATCTTCTATAAAATATACATTTATATGTATGAATGAACGCGAAAGAAATTCACATGACAATGTAGCAGTTACAACTTAGCCGAACAGAAAAAAAGGAGACGTGGTCATGCTAAGACGTAATTTAACAATTAGCATATACATACTTATCTAATTAAACAAATTTTATTTGTTATTACCAGAATTTTTTGAAATTTAGTCGACAAATAAATAATAAATAGATGTCCGACTTCGTCAAAAGCAAGCCACGAAATCTTTACTGATTGGTTCTTTATACTTGCCATGAGCAGTGACAATGACTCATCTTCCCCAGCAATATTGCCATATGCTTGCGCAACTTAATGAAACTTATCTGATAATCATTCGTCCTATTGCTTTATTACTGTGCAAAAAAGAAAATTTTCGAAGAGAAACTCCTTTGTCAATGGCTAGTCCACCTTTGACAACAACAATTGAAGAATTTAATAATAAAGAACTTCTTGATCGTATTCGACCTCTTCTTCAACGTGATAAAATTCGTCTTTGGGAAGCACCATATACAGATACTGATACTGGTGCTGAAAACATCCCAGATGTATGAATAATAAACTTTGTTTGATTTTGTTTTTCTTCCTTTCACATATAGTTATATTGATATATAGGACTTAGTCGAAAGTATTTGTGCTGAAGTTGGAAGTACGACGGAAGAAATTCGTCTTGCTTTATCTTATCTTCGTCGACATGCTTTAGAAAAATTAGCTTCTAAAAAACGTACAGATTTGATAACACTCAAAATTCGTTCATCCGGTGTTTCGAATAATAAAGTGAGTCAAGAGAGACACAGAGAGAATGCAAGAACTTTTTCATATAATAAAAATATCTAATCTTTATTTAATTAAATAGAATGCTTGTATAAATATAAGTATATCATATCAAAGTACAGGACATGAATTAGAAAAATTAATTCAAGAAAAATTAAATTTACATGATCAAAATCTGAAAATGATTTGCTCTGGTCGAATGATTCAACTCAATGAATCATTACAAAAACAAAATATTCATGTATATTGAAAATTATATTTTATTTCATTATCTTTATTAGTTATTACTTAGGCGAATGCAACAATATTAGTACTTGCTGTACCAAAATCCGCAATTGCTTCAGCATCAGCTGATGCTCAAACATCAAATTTAATTCAAGCTGTTAAAGAAGCAACTAAGATTCTACATGATAATGCTCGTAACGCAGCAGATCCTAGTCGATATCAATTACGTATAACTGATCAACAAGGACGTGAATTAACAGCATTATCAGATGATGAACGACGTTCATTAATGACAGCAATGACATTACATGAAAAAGGTCGTTCATTTCTTCGACAACGTGATTATTTAAGTGCATTAGCATTATTTAGCGAAGCTGATAATGAATTTCGACAATGTTCATCACAATTATTAAATTCTGTTGATAACTGGTAATATATAAAAAAAGTATCGATTAAATATATTCAATATACTGAATGCTGTAAAAGTCCGTCGAGATAAAAAAAAAACAAATAGCTCTCAAATAGTTTTATTGATGGCTGAATTTGAGTCACACCTGTGATTGTAAAATGAACTATACCAGTTGAATTTGACACAGAAAATGATATTAAAGAGATATCTAAATGTTGTTATGAAGCTAATACTTAAGCAGATCGATTATATGTTGAATATCCTGCAGTAATGATAAAAGTAAAAAGTCGATGGAGTTAATGTTATTAGGAAAAGTGTATCGGCAAGAAGTGCTCTGGTTGTTTTGTGTTTTGATAATAAAATACATTAGTTTCTATACAATATTTCCCCTAACATGTGAATTCAAAGAGATGGTACTTTTCGATGAGACTTCACATTCATTGGATATATCAGAGAACGTTTTCAATTGATCGATTACATTCTCATCAAAAGCTAATAAATTATGGATAATCGATTATACTGATTTAAAATATAGACTTAAGGATATTTCTCTTGGTCATATTCAGAAAGCGATAAAAATGCTTATTAAATAATTACGTTGAATTAATATGAGAAAAATGCTATGATTTCAATGGAAATTCTATCTAACCTTTCATTTTATTGAAAACTATGGATTTGTGAGTTTCATTATCGAGTGTGGGCTTTTTGAATAGTGAGTGCAAATTAATAGTTTGAATTATTTAAGAGTTATTCAGGCTTGCTTTTCTCAACGAACTGGTAGAATATTCTGCATATCTTTGTTTATATTAATAGGGGTCTACTTAATTTGGATATTGTATGGTGTTATCTTTGTATGCAAAATGTTAATGATATACAAGGTAAATTTTATTGTTTTTACAAAAGAATTTATTTATATATTCATGATAGATGCTGCTGAACGATTAATGAGATGTGATACATGTTTTGTTAAAGTTTATGGAAATTCATTTCAACGTTTAAATGCTTTACAAAAGGATGGTCAAGGTCATATGGTACTTTTTGTTCGATTACATCTATTACAAGTAAATAGGAAATATTATTTTATTAAATTAAAAATAAACATGGAGATCGTATTTAATAGGCTATTGTTGCTTATCATGCTGGTCGTAAGGTTGATGCAAAAAATTTACTTGGTATGGCTGAAGAAGAAGCACGAATGATGCGTGTTGATCCAGAAAAATTGACTGAAAGTTAGTTTTATTTCGTTTTGTATTGGTGCTTTTTTTTTTTTCGTTATAAAATTTTTGTTTATTTAGTTATGTTAATGGGTTATACAGTAACAGAAGCTCGACGAGGTTTGAGAAGTTCACAAGGAAATATTGCTCAAGCTATTGAATTTATTATTGAAGTAAAAGATAATTGTAAACTTCAATATAAGAAGTTAATCGTGATATCGATTTAGAATCGTCGAATGCGAGAAGAACGTCGTCGTGAAGAAAGAACTCGAGAAGAAGAAGAACGTTTACAAAATCGTTATGGACGTACTCAAAATGGACAAAAGTATTCAAATATTATTCTTTATCATTTTTATATTCATTAAAATTTCTTTTTTTTTTTATGTCTGTAGAATTAATATTACTTATTTACGTCAACTTCAATCAATGGGATATCCACATCGTGCTTGTGCTGAAGCATTAAAACAATCAAATAATCGTTTAGAAGAAGCTAGTGAAATGTTACTTACGAACATTGATACTCTTGTTACTGTTACTCAACTGTCAAAAGATGATCATAATAATAATGATGATGATGATGATGATAGTGGTAATCAAGAAAGTGAATTAATCGATGACGGTACACTTATACCACAATTAATAGCATTAGGTGCTGAACCTGAACAAGCACGTGCTTTATTAGAAATTCATGGTAATCGATTAGATCGTGCAGCAGAAGAATTATTACAGAAATTTAAAAACTCTATAGTATCAACAACGGATGAGCAAATGCCAAATTTATTTGAACGAGCACGAAAAGTTGCTGAGAAACGCAGTAAAAAATAAGAATATTAAACTTTTTCTTTTTAGTATTCTTTTTCTATTTCTAGCTGCTAAGAAAGCTCGATTAGATGAAAAAGCTGCAGCTAATGAACATAATCTTGCTACATTGGAAACAATAGTACCTGATTTATTACGTAATAATCGACAAATGGAAGATATTAATAGTGATAGTGGACCGGATGATTATATTGATTTGTTATTAGATGAAGAGGAAACCTTTATTCGTGAATATCGACAAAGATTAATTGACGATGGTGTTTGTGACTAAGAAGTATAAATATATAAAATCAACGCATATAATTTGTATCATAGTCCAGTTTTCTGCTTCCTAGCATGTTCATACATTTATTTTAATAAACTCGAAAACAGTGACTTTAAGAAGATGTATTTCTCTTTTTGATAATTAGAATTCAAACAAAAGACTTTTCTCATGAAGAAATCTAACAGAATATGTCTTATAAATCCAACTGGGCTTTGCGATTACTCAGCAACCAGTAGTATCCATTTAGGATATGTACACAAGTGTTTTGTTTTTTGGACTATGAAATGATACAATGATAATTGATACCAAGCATCATAGACGATGAAGCCACAAAACTTTGATAGGCAGAAGTCTATTCTAGATTGAGGTATCATTAACTCAAAGATATGTTTCGTATTCCATCAGATTGACGGAATGAAGCAAACTTATAAAATGTGGGGCTGTATGTTGTCAATAGTTTGTAACAGTATTGTTTTTTTTATAAGTCAAGAAGGATTGTACGCGAAATTCGAATTAGATAAAATGCTGAAAGTTTTCTTCGGCTTCAGTGGTCAAGCTTACAGCGCTTGAAAATACTTGCTGCAAAGTAAGCAAATTCTTTGACTGCATGTTTTTTTTTGACAAAAGTTGCGCATATGAAGAAATGATATTCAATATAGCAAAGCATTTTCAAATTACGCCAAAGTGGTTTAATGTAAGTTGTTTCTCCTAAGCATACTTGAACCGATCTGGTTGAAAAAAGTTCGATCGATCCCAAGTATACCCTTAGGAGTGTTCTTTGAATTGTACAACCTTTATACAACTCTCAATGCAAGTTGGAAATAAAAAGCACAAGCTACATTTCATCTGAATGTTAGAAACAAATTCCTCTTCCGTCTCCCTATTTTAAACTAACCGCCGGTGTAAGAACTTTAAAAAAAATGTTGACACTAGTGACATCTTGTTTAAATAAAAAGAAAACAATCATTTAATCCTAAAAATGAAAAGATATGTTCATTAATTTTCAAAACTGTTTTTTGTAAATTTGTTCTACATTGAAAATAATAAATTGCTCTGTTAAGTTAATATCCATGACAATAAAATCTTAAATGGTGCTCAATCCGTTCTAACAACTTGTAAACCACTGAGTATTTAAAATGGAAGGTGAAACGGCTGTAGTATCATCAGCAAATATTGATCGTAAAAATGATTCATCATCTCCGATCAATTCTAAATATCCTCAATCACAATCTCGAGCTGCGTCTAATAATGTCCGTCCAAATACAAATGCAAGTAATTCGACACGAGGTTTAAATATTGAAGAACGACATACTCTACCGGAAATACCTCATAACCCATTAACTGCTACTGTTGCACATGTTGTTTCAAGAGAACTTGGGTAAAGAAATTTTTTTTTCAATAGGAAATGAACTATTGATAATAATTTATTTTAGAGAAAATTTTCTCAAAACTCCAATACGTCCAGAAACTGTTAAAAAATTAGTTGTATCAGGAAATGTTGATGATATAACACATCGTTTATATGTTCAACATTTACGTGAAATTCAAGCTAAACGTGAATATCAATTACAAAAAATTGGACATGATGAACAAGCATTTTTATTAGCTCATATTCAAGCATATGATGGTGAAGATGATGAAGAAAGTCAGAATTCAATTGTTACTTTAAACAAAAAACAAAAAATTATTTTCTTCTTTTGTTTTTATAGAAGCACATCTTACAAGTTTATATATCGATGAACAAACATTAACAAGAGATCAAGTCATATTACCACGAGATTTTCTTAATTATAATCTTCAAAGACATATTAAACAATCGTGTAAGTATTAAAAATTAGATATTAACATTAAAACAAAACAAATACATTAATCTAATATTTAGCTAAAGAAGAAACAAAATCAAAAGGTGCCATAGAGAGTATTAAACAAGCAACAGATGATGACAAAAAATTGGTAAATATTTTAATCTTACTGTATCTAACCATGGATAGTGTCAGTTTACTGACGTCATTAACTCACACAGAAACCATCAGTTTCTTCATCAGTGTAGTTAGTCTATACCGGTACCACTGTTTCCTAAAGCACCGAAATACATCGCTACAAAAACGACATTTTGATAGAGTTGATATCTCAATGTTGAAGAGAACGCGAATATCAGTGTAGTCAGTATTTCAGTGAACTCTGTATTGGCGACTTATTGTCAGAATTTATACGAACTCTGTACATCTCTTGTACCAAAATTATGCATAATATGTTTTCAATCACGAACATAGAAAGCAAATAAAGAACGATAAAATAATCGAGATTGAAACTAATGCTTAAAAACATTAACATGCCGTTCATCAAACAATCTAATCTGACGTGAATTCAAACGCATACCCATTGTCTTATGAGTTATATGCACATCACTTTTAAAAGGCTCAATGATAAGTTAAGCTGAACGTATTTGACTCTGTCATAAGAACTACATCAAAACGTCTACAGTAAATATATAAATGATCAAATAGAGTATATTTACCCATAACAGATAAAGAAAAAGAAATGATTGAATCAATTATCAAAACTATATGAAAGTCTAAAACTTATAACAAAAAAAGAGTTTCCTGTTATGAAGTAGAAAAATAAAACTATAAAAAATTAGACATTCATGATTAAAGAACATATATTCGATTGTTATTTGATTATTTTTCTTGTCTTTAGCCTAAACTTATTCATCAATCTACAAAGAAAACTTTAAATACTTTATGGAAAGATCAAATAAGTGTACCAGAAAGAGATTTAAGTCGTGCTCGTTTAAAAATGCTTGATAATCTAACGAATTATCAAACAAATCCACGATTTGATGAAATTCGACAAAATCAACTTATTACAACAGGACCTTTAAATAAGTAAGATTATTCTTTCGAAAATTTCAAAATGTTAAATTTCTTATATTTTAGACTTCCAAGTTTATTACCTGTATTCGAAGCTATTCCTTCTGAAATTATTTTTACTCAATATCGAGTTGGTGATGTTCATGAAACAACATTATGTTTACGAAATTTAAGTAGTGTTGCACATAGTTGTCGAATTGTACCACCAAAAACACCATATTTTTGTATTAGCCTTCCTCAATATCCATCGGGTCATTCACTTGTAGCTGCTGGATTAAGTGTTATGTATAATATTAAATTTTCACCAGATACATTAGGTGTTTTTCAAGATGAAATTATTGTACAATGTTCAAATGGAACAGAATTTCCCGTTAAATTATTAGCTAAACGACCACCACCAGTACTTACACGTAAATAATCAATATTAATATTTTCATTAAGATACAAAGATAGTTTTGACAAATTTTCGTTTTTGTTATGATTCTCAAAACATTTTTAATCATTTCAAATTGTTAACATAAATTATATTTACAATAAATCAAAAAAAAAAATCTATCAGTTAAATTAATTTGATTTTGACTGAGATAACATATTTAACCAATTTGAGTAGATTTTGTAACTATTGAAAATCTTAATAACAAGTAGCCAGTTCATAGAATTAGGAGAATTTCCCCTCTATTAAATTTTTTTTTCTTACTTTCAATCTTTCGATAAAATAGATTGACTCTATTTCTGTTTCCAAATTTTCCCAGATGTTATTGTAAAACATTTTTGTATATACAGTGAATATATAAAAGCTCGCAATATCAAAATATAGATAAGAACAAGATTGATGATGAATAGTAGACAAAATATCAATTCTATTCGTTTTAGTTCCATCATTGGTTGATTGTGGTTATTGGCTTGTCGGTGGACGTAAAATGTGTGAATTTAAAGGACGAAATGATGGTGGTGAAGGACGTTTTGCAATTGTTCCAGCTGCATCATGGCCAGCAGTTAATTTTAAGGTTTAAAAAAGAAATTTCCTTTTGATGATGAATAAAAAAAAAATTATTCTTATTGTAATTAGACTGTAGCTCGTAATGAAACTGTTCAATTAGCTCCATTTGAATTGGCTCCGCCAACACTTGATCTTCGTCCAGGTGATACGTTTTCATTACATGCTTCATTTAATCCTCTTTTACCTGGTGAATTTCTTGAAGAATTTATTATGATTTGTGATAATGGGGAAATTTTACGATATAAATTGAAAGGTTATTTTTTGTATATGTTTAATTTCTTATAATTCAATCATAGAGAATTTTTTTAAAGGTGTGGCTCAAACAATTCAAGTTCGTCTTGAAGATATTGAAGGTGGTGCTGTAGATTTAAATGAACTTGAAATACGTGATATTTCAGCACAATATTCCGTTAGTTTTATTTCAATAAATCCATTTTCTTATTGTCAAAAGAAGATGACAATCAAAAATCTAACGTAAATAAATAATTAAATCATTTATCTAAAGAAGGAATCATTCCAAATAATAAATCCTATTCGAACTAGAAATCTAGCTAAAGATAGAAGCAGTTTCAAACAAGATACGGTCATATTTCCTGTCAGTCAATCTTCTAGTGTTATTGCTTCCGCTCAAACTTTATTATCAATTTTTTCACAAAGATTCGCTCATAACTCTTTATCTTTGAGTCTCATAGACTACAATGTCTTGAGAGATTATATAAGTACACTTCTTTCTTTTGGCATTTTTCAAACCTCAGTGAGATCTATGTTACGTACAAAATCGAATAGGATGTATCACTTGAAATGATTCTTTCGTAAAAATTTAATTATTTTTTTTTTTTGTATAATTTCATTTTATCAAATAGAAATGTTGAATTACCATTTGTATGGGCAATACTCGAACCAGTACTTTATACACGTGAAGATTTTTCAAAACAAACACAACCAATTGAAATTGAAAGAATCGTTTGTGAAACATCACAATTTCATGTTGAACCTAGTCGAGGAACATTTCCACCATTAGCAACTGTAGATTTTCGTCTTATTTTTGCTCCATCACAAGTAATCCAATAAATATCTTTTTAAAAATATTATCTATTGAAAAACTTTTATATTTTTAAATAATAGATTGGTAATTATCATACAGTCTTTCATTTAATTGTACCGAATGCTCCAACATATCCAACACCATCACCAAGTACCAATCTTACTGGTAGTATAAGTCACTTAGCTAATGAACGAGCTCCTTCACCGGATTTATTACCTCGTAATGCTGCAAGACCTTCTTCAATCCCATCAACAAGTATTCAAATAGCTGATTATACAGGTAGATTTTGATTATTTGAAAACAATAGGAAAACAGCTCTCTATTATTATTTTTATTTAATAGTATTACGATTTGAAACACGTGGTATTTGCGAAAATTTTAAATATATATTTGATCCATTTGCCATTATATTTATGGATAAACTTTATAAAGGTTTAGCTTACAGAAAAGATTTTCAAGTAAGTGGAATTGATTAAAAATCAAAAGACTATATTGTATAAGATGATTACTGCTCATTTGAAAATTCACCTATATTGTTTTGTAGAGCAACTTATGATGCATTAAATGATGTACAGAAAACTGTTTTTTTCGTCAAGTTTTCATGCTTTGAGAAGTTATATACCAGTTAGGAGATATTATAGCAATTATCGGTGATATGATCAAATGTTAAAACGCATTATGTCTCCAAAAGATTAGAATTTTTATTTTCTTCTGTAATTTTTAGTTTTAATAATATTTTCAATTCTTTGATACTGCTTTTGAGGACAAACACAACCAATCTGAAACTTTCTCAGACCAAGATCTATAGGTATACCAATTGATTATCCTCTTAATTGATGTGCATCATAGTCAAATCGAACAATGAATGCGTGAAAAGGGTCAATTTTTCGATTTCTAAGAGTAGAGAAAAGTACCTGAGTTTTCAAGTTTGTTACATCCTATCATTTCATATATATGCATCTTTCGAAAATGGAAATAAAATTTTTCACTTCCTGTTAGATTCAATATATGCTCGGTTTCTTATGACAATTAAAAATTTCGCATATCTCTGTACTCTCCTGTTCAAGTGTCTAGAAGCGAAATTTTTTTTTTGCCATTTTTGAAAGATCTATATACGTCAAATGATAGAACATGATAAACTTATTATTATTAGTCCATAGAAATGTTTACGTTTATAAAGTATTCATCGCAAAATTGATGTACTTTTCTCTTCCGTTAGAAATCGAAAAAGTGAACCTTCTTAAGCATTGATTTATTGATTTGACTATGATACCCATCAATTTAGATAACAATCAATAGATATACCTATAGAGCTTGGCCTGAGAAAGTTTCACGGTTAGTCACTTTTTATCCTCAACAACAATATTGAAGAATTGAAAACATTATTACAGCTAAAAGTTACAGAAGAAAATAAACATTCTAATGTTATAGAGACATAATGAGTCGTAAGATTTGCTCATATCTTTCCGATAAAAAGTAGTCATTTTATTCGATAAGATCTTTTCATGAACTTTGTTGTTGTTTTTTTTTCAAAGTTAACCAATACAAGTATTAGTCCATTAATGGTTAATTGGGCAAATATGATTGGTGAACAAATTATTAATGTTGAACCAGTTGTTGCAGAAATTCGTATGTCTTTCGAAATTCGTTTTAATTGTATTGAAAAATAAATTTATTTATTTAGCTGCTGATGCTACTTGTCAATTTACGTTGATTCTAACTGGAACAAAAGTAGGTCCAGCTAAAGTTGAATTACCATTTAAACTCGATGGAATTGATGATTATGGATATTTACATGTTGAAGCTGAAATAATTGTAAGATATTCTCATATATCATTGAATAAAGTTTAATTATTAAATTTATTTAGGGTCCTGATATAGAAATTGATCCGGCTACACTTGATTTTGGTTTAATTGAATATGGAGAAACAATTCAAAAGATTATCAAAATCAAAAATCTAAGTCCAATTATTGCGAAATGTCAAGTGCAAGAAGTAAATAAAGTATGTAATTCAAAAATTCTATTTAAATTTTAGAGTAGAAAATAACACAAGTAGTAGATACAATGAAAAAAGCATTAATGACTCTTGTATGCAATCAGACCAGCGAAATATTTTGAATCTAAGATAGAAGTTTAACATTCTTTTGTAAAAATACAATCCGCACTAGGAGGTTAAAAAAGAAGGAAGTAAGGATGATGAACTTTTTTTTATATCTCTTTCGGAGGACAGTACACATAAAGTTTTTCCTCTCGACTTTGTATTTTGCAGTATATAATAAGGATGCGGCTCTGAAAAGAATTTGCAATCTGTGGCAAAGGATATATATACTTGAAAAAAAAACGCCAATGTTTGCCTTCATGTTATTTCAACCTTTGAAAAGAAGAGTTTTTAGGATGAAAAAAACTTTCGACCTTAATTGTAGAACTTTTATCAGAGAAAAATGGCATATCTATTAAATATTTTCCAATTAGTGAAGAGCGATCGGTGCAAAAATTTCAACTGATTGAAACTGGTTAAAATTCTGCTTTGCCTATAAGGTCTAAATCTAGCGTAGGCCTAACTATCGTGGCTTCATCCGTCTACGAGTCTCAGATCAGGATGATGATCCGACAAATCAAAAACCACGAATTAGGACGCTCTTTTCGAATATGAGCTTAGAAAATTTGTCTCAATTTTTGTTCAAGATTATTTACCCTATAAATTTTTCTATAAAATGTAAGGTGTAGCTTTTCGCGAAGTATTTTTTCAAGAGCTTCTTTAAACGTAAAATAATTGTCGATTTTTCAAAAAAAATGAATATTTAGGGAAAACGAAAATTGAAGTGCTTTGCCGAAAGACAAGAGAAAATTTCTATGATCATATTCTAAAAGAGTACAAATTCATAGCTTTTGACTTGTCGAAAATACGTCAAAAGTGAACAAATATTTTGTTTAAACAACTTTCCGACCAATCGATATGATATTTTCTTTTATTTAGGATCAATCTAAATCTCTATTAACTCTACCAAATGGTACTGATTTAACACTGAAACCTATCGAAGTTTATGAAATGCCTATTCGTTTATTGGCTAATGAAGAAGGTGCCTTATTAGAACATTTAGAAGTAATCGTAGAAGATGGCAAAACTATGTAAAATTAATTTTTTTCTTCTCTTCTATTCATTTTGATTTTGATTTTTTAAAGACCTATTGAGATTACAGCAATTATTCAACGACCAAGTGCTTATATATCACCAGTTGAACTTGATATTGACGAATCATTTCTTCATGTTCCAATTATTCAACAAATTGAATTACAAGCTATTAATGGATTACCAACATATTTTCAATGGGGCGAAGTATGAAGAAATGATAATTTCGAATTAAAATTAAAGTATTTGTCTATATATATTTTTTTTTTAATTTTAAAGTCAACTTGTATTGATAAAAATCAATGTTTAATTGAAATAAATCCTCGACAAGGAATTCTTTATCATGGTAAACCATGTTTTATTGATATAATGTTTATTGCTCAAGAATGTGGAACATTAAATGATGATTGGCATATACCATGTTATATACAAAATGCAGCACAACCTATTTTTCTTAAAATAAATGCTTTAATGAAAGGAATGAATGTAGAATTTCGATATGAACAAAAGTATATTATAATCATTTCATTTTTATTCAACGATTTTCATTTTCATTTTTGTTTTAGTATATTTCAATATGATGAACAATTTACACTTGATTTTGGTCGTGTTCCATTAGGACAAAAATCATGTTTAGAATTGTCTATTACAAATTTAACAGATATAGATAGTGACATAAAGGCTAAAATAGCAAAATTTAAAACACGAGTAAGATTTTAAAAAAATCATTTAGAAAAAAAAACAACCCAACTAATCAATTATTTCTTTAGCCTTTATCAGCTGCTCAAGGACGTAGTAAGAAATTATTATCTTAATTCTTTTTTTTCTCTCGAAATCATATGTATGTTTCATTTTAATTTAGAAACACAAAATTTTGAACCTATTGATCAAGATATTGGTGTTGGTTTTCATTTGGATCAATCTGAATCAACTACTTATTCGTTACCACCACGTGGATCAATAATTATTCCATTATCAGTTATAAGTTCTATGTGGGGAGATTATACTGATCTTTTACAACTTCAAGTAAATATATTTAAATTTTTCTTTTCGTTTTGTGAAACACGATCTAAAAGGAGTATTGAAATATAAAAGGTGGAAATTTGGGCCTCCTACAGACAGTGACAGACGCTAATCAAAAACCCTCACAGACTGTATATGAACAACATCTCGTTTTAATATTTGAACTACTTCTTTATTGTATATCTAGAGGTTTAAGTAAAATACAAGGAAAGAGATATGTTCCAAAGAAGAATAGAAAAAAGTAATTTTTTGCTATCAAGAATAATTACATTGTGTTTCATAGCAGAGATGTCCATCGCGGCGCGACCGCTGCCGCTATGGCGGTGGCGGCGCGGCAGCGGTCGTTTTTTTAACTAACTATCACGGCAGCGGCGCGGTAGCGGTAGGTTTTTTTGGAGAACAATGCAAAAATGCATGAATTCGAACAGAATTTCAATGTTTGCAAGTGCAAAACTATGAGATTCAACGAATCTTATCGATTGGTAACAACAGCTCTAGTCCTGAACAGTCACAGATCGTAAAATTCACAACATTATTCTAACAATCATCGCGGCAGCGTCGCGGTAGGTTTTCTGTTTTTATCACCGCGGTGCGGTAGCGACGCGTTAGTTTTTCTCTTTTATCGTCGCGGCGCGGCAGCGGTCAGTTTTCAACCGCGATGGACATCTCTGGTTGAGCATGACGGAGTCTCTTATTTAGGAGTTAAGTCTCGTTAAAACTATATAAACGAGTACTTTTATAATTAGAGCACAAAACTTTTGCGAGACTTTCAAGATGTTTAGCCTTTCATCCTTTTTCTTTCTTTAAAAGTTAAGGTCTCTCCCCTCCCCTCAAAAACCGATCTTAGCCCAGGTGCATCCGAATTGGCTGAAATTTTCAGCATATGTTGGCACTGTAGCGGAGAGGTTATGGTAATAATTTTCAGTCCTATACCATGACATTTGAGCAAGTTATTCACTAAACAAGGGTCAAAAATAGCTTATTTTACGTCCACAATTTTTCGGTGCATGCTCGTGCTGTACGTTTAATTTTTTTTTGTTAGAAAGTGCATGTCAGGATGCCGGGCACCACAAAGTCTTTTTTTTTATAAATTCTTACTTTTTTTAGCGGAGAAAGGGAATTACATGTTCAATGAATCAAAAAGCGCGTCAAAAATGTGTGTCTAGTTACATAAGTCTTTGTATATATAATAAATATAAAGCTCAATTTAAAAAGAAAGGTCTTTATGGTACCCTGCATCTTGATATGCTCTTGCAAATAAACAAAAATTATATATATATAGATTGAAGATTCTCCGAGAATTCTTTGCCACAAGATCAAAAAATCATAAACCGATAAAAAATAAAAAAGATTTTCGGTTTTTTTTAAAAAACAGCTTATTTTTCAAATAGAGGATGACGAAAATCTTCATAAATTCTTGGAAAAAGGGGACGTGCAGAGTAAAATTTTTTGTCATTTATGAAAGATCAGATCACGGGCTATCTTCCTATGCATTTATCTCAATTTCGGACAAAAATTTACTTTTTTTTTTTTTAGGAATGAGAGGCCTTAAGAGTTTAATAAAAGGGCTCTACCGTGCTCTTTCAAACAAAAAAAAATTAAGTGTATAGAATGAAAACTCACAGAGAATGTCAAGTGGTCAAATGAACTATTTTTGATC
>CAJNSZ010000016.1:552186-566759 GCA_905329745.1 Rotaria sp. Silwood2 | reverse complement strand
AACAGAATTTCAATGTTTGCAAGTGCAAAACTATGAGATTCAACGAATCTTATCGATTGGTAACAACAGCTCTAGTCCTGAACAGTCACAGATCGTAAAATTCACAACATTATTCTAACAATCATCGCGGCAGCGTCGCGGTAGGTTTTCTGTTTTTATCACCGCGGTGCGGTAGCGGCGCGTTAGCTTTTTTCGTTTATCGTCGCGGCGCGGCAGCGGTCAGTTTTCAACCGCGATGGACATCTCTGTTTCATAGTTTAATTTCACAAGGATTGTGCTAATAACTTATTTTTTGTTTTAATATAATGATTAGATTGATGGTATGGATTCAATAAAAGAAATTCCTATTCGAGTTCATATAAGTGGTAATCCAATAAAAACATTTTTAAGTACAAATAAAAATGATAAATCATCATCATTACCTATTGTACAATTTGGTTCAATGTTACATAATTCATTACCAATAATAAAAAAAGTTCATATGCAAAATATTTCACATATACCGATACGTATTGATTGGGTTATTTATGATATAACAGAAGATATGAAAGAAAATTCGAAACTTATTGAACTTATATCAGTTGTTGATAATAATCCATTTGATAGTTTTCTAAGTGAAACAAGTATTATGGAAAATAATGATGAGTTAACGTCTCAAACAACTGTATCAACAAGTAAGAAAAAGAAAATTTGGAAAAATTAGTTTCATTTATTCATTTGTATATAGAGATCGATAAGTTCAATGCTAGTTCGAATCTGTTAAAAAACATGTGAACTCATCTATTTCAATAGTTCAGTTCCAAGAACTGAGCTGTTGAAACTGATTAGTTTGAATAATTCTTTTACTTATTTGATTTGAACTGGTAACTAGTCGATCCCTATTTAAACTAACTATAAATATCTAACATATCATATGTACCAACAATTTGAACCGAGTTTTACTGATTTGGTTCGATTTCAGTCTCTAATTCATGACATAAAACATATACGAAATTGACTTCATCCTTGGTATTTGATATTGAAAGAAATTTCGAATAAAAACTTCTAAATCTTCTTATTAAATAAAAAAGAAGATTTTTTTTAAATACCTATTATAGAAACAACTTCAAGAGAAAATTCAGGTCTGTTATCTCATTCATCAGCCAGTATGATTGATGATAAACCAGCACCATTGATTAAACTTTATGTCAAACCTTATCAAGGTAAACGATCTTCAGATACAAATGCTATTTATTCGATTTCATCAACAACAAAAGTAAATAAACTATTTCTATATTTATATCAATTAAAATTTATTTATATTTATAATTAGATTGTTAAACCCAGAGAACATTTTTATCTTGATATAACTATGACACCACGTAATTGTCCAATAAAAGATTGTCCAATGAAATATAATGCACGAATGATTGGAGTATTAAGTGTATCAGAAGAAGTAAAATAGAAAAAAAAATATCTTTTAATAATATGTTCTAATATTTCGATCTATAGAGACAAGGTTCACCAAGTCAAGGTTTTCATCGACCTATATTTTATGAACACGAAGAACAAATTGAATTTGAAATGCATGCATCACTTGAAATGCCATCGTTACGTGTTGAACTTAATGATGATGATTATAATGTTGATGAATCCGAAGCACTTTTATTTGCTATTCCTGCTGGTAAGAAAATCTTTTAAAATACTATTGTCTTTTGATCTCAAATTCAGGTTTGAGAAATCCTTTTATTTTTATCATTTGACTTGAAACAAACTTTTATTATTTTATCACTATACTTAGATATTTGCTAGAGAACATTCTAATATGACTAACAAACCATAGAAGTGCATTTATGAAAAGATTCGAAAAAGTATGACATCAACTTTTTAATTTTATATATTTCACAAAAGTAAAAAAAAAGAGATTTATACAGAAAAGAAACATCTTTAATGTCTATCAAGCACATATATCGATGTCAACACATCTTCTTTGTTGATTTCTCGGTAATTCTTTACATTCTCAATAAGTCGTATAGGTAGTTTTTGACAAAAAATCGTCTTTAATTTGTTATCCTAGTATCTATATATGACTATGCTTCTTTTTCTTATCATTTCATCAATATACTAATCCTCATGTTCAACATCATCGCTAATGAACATTTTGTTTGTAAATCAATATTCATGCCTTTTATAACTACGTGAACAGTCTGCGCCCTATTGGTACCTATCTGAGCAGATCAGACTGGACGGCATATGAATCTACCGGCACGCGTCCTATCTCTGGTCACAGTCATATAGAAAAAAATTAAGACAAGATATATGTCGCGAATGCATAAAATAAGTTATCACTTCTATTTGTTAACAGTAGTCGCCTTTTCAAATAGGGTACAGTTGTAGCGGATCATAGCTAGAGCTGATCGGGTTCAAAATTTTCGAATCCGACCAGGTCTAGAAGGACTATTCCAATGGGCTCAAGTTATGACCCATATGCATAATAAATATCTTTTATTGAATACAAAAAAAACTTAAAATTTCAATCTGGATTTGAGACCAAAGGAGACTATACTAATTGAATTAGTTTTCTATTGAGTTTTATTTCATGTTAGGTGATATATTATCATTACAACCTAATCTATACAATTGTACGTTACCATCATCAAAAAAATCTTCATCAAGAGCATCAGCAAAATCGACAACATTGTCAAATCGAAATCGTCGTGAAATAATCTATACACGTACATTAAATTTATTAAATACACGACAATGTACAATACCATTTGAACTAGCTATATCAGATTCATCATTTCTTTCAATTCAACCATCAACATTAACAAGTTTAACGTCACAATCAAAAGTTAATGTTCAATGTAATTTTCATTTATCATCAGATTTTATTGAACGTTTTCGTTCAACAAATTTAAATAAAAATGAATCATTATTATCTAAAATTGAAGAAACAATAACAATTGAACATGGACGTCGTATACATTGGCATGAACAATTAGCTATTAAATTTAAACAAAATGAAATGGAACAAATTATACCAATTGATATTCGTTTATATTTTCCAATATTAACTGTTAATTGTGATCGTATTGATTTTGGTACATGTTTTCTTGAACAAACAAGACAAAAAGAACTTATTCTTAAAAATTTAACTTGTTCATCATCAGCATGGTCAATACGAAAAGGTAAATTACTAAAAAAAACAATATTAATTGAAACATTGAACGGGGTCGGGGTGGTCGTGGACCGGCTGGAATCTATCCAACGGTTAAATTGCATTTCGCATAAAATTCTTACCATTCGATTGGTCTTAATAAGTAATAAATAGGCTTTATAATCACTAGAAACTTTGCAAAGTTTGAGCTAGAACAAATGTATACTTATTGAGATATTAATTTCAGCTAGAAACTTGATGAGTTCGATGCTCAGCGGTTCTATGGTTTAAAGAACGAAAATTAAATATAGTATTCTTAAGACGAGAAACGTACACCAGACAATGAAATCAACATTGATTTGCCCACTACTCATTATGACCGAATGAAAGGTAATTTCATACATTTCTTAGTAATTTCTATTCGTGATAATATTTTGTTAGAGTAAAAAAATTTACAAAATTTAATGAACAGGATTTTGCTTGATCGTTTTGTAAAGAGATTTGTCTTTCCCATGTGGAAAGTTTTCGTCTTATTATAAATATGTATTTAGGTCAAATTCTCTAACTTCTTAATAATCATTGAGGTTATCCTTTATCAATGAAGAACTAACATTCCAGAGAAACTAAAGTCAAAATATCTAAACACGATAACAAAGTTAAATCTTGAACGATAAAAAGGTTTGAGCCATTAGGTCTTTTTTCTCGAATTATGATCATTTTATAGCCTAAACTCTTCCCAACAATAGTTCTTCTGGTATCCTAAAAGCTTCAGCTGAAATGAATGTTTCTCTTTTGAGATAATGCATTTTCAAAAAAGCGTTAGTTTCACCTTAGAGCTTCAGAAATAACTCAATTTTTCGACATACGATATTTTAAGAAGAAATCATCCATCTAAGCTGAAACTCTTTGTTGCAAATTTTCTCGTGATATTGTTCAATAGGCGGTAAAATGACCATAACTCAAGAAAAAAGATTTAGTGATACGAATTCTTTCATAACTTTTATCTTACACTATCAACAAAAAAAATGAACACAAACTTAGATTATCATTCGATGAATTCCCTGGTAAGTTTCACTACGAAAACATCATCTGAATAAATCAAAAAACGAACTTTGCTCAAATTTTGAATTACCGACACTTTACTGAAATAAACAGAATCGCGAACACATGTTTCATTAATTAAGTTAATCCATCAGTCAACATTCACTCAGAATAATCTAAAGATTTTTCTCAATGAATAAATCATTTTAGTTTATGCTAATATTCCTGATGCTTATGAAGCATTTCGAATTGAACCAAAATGTGGTATATTAACAACTCAATTAAATTCTAAAGATAAATCTGTACAACAAGTCATATCAATATATTTTACTGCTCAACATAATCAAACATATGAATGTCAATTATCAATCGAAGGTCTACTTGGTGAACCACCAATATCAATATTTTTAACAGGACAAGGTTCATATGATGGAAAATATGAAGCAATTCTTGATATTTAAATCAGAAAACAAAGAACTTTTGTCTACTGTGTTTGTTTTTCTTTTTTTAAATTTTTATTTTTAATCTTTAATAAAAACAAAAGAAAAAACGGAAAGTGATCTCAACTTTGTTTGTTTGTTTTTAAATATATATTTATATATTGAAATAAAATGTTTAAGTTTCTTGATGTATTTTCATTGGTATAATACGATTTTTTGTTTTTTGTTGAATACGTATAAATGATTGAAGACGATCAGTTGTTTGTTGAAATTTTGTTACATCTTGAACAAATTGTTCTAATGAACGTGTTGGTTCTTGATGTATTAAATTTAATATATTAATACGTTTTATATTTATACGACGCCATTCATATAATTCGGAACGAACTTTATCAGCAGCACTTTTTAATCGAGGTGAATCTTCAGTTTTTTTTGCTTCAAGATGAGAATAACATTCAATAAGACTTTCAAGTACCATGTTTATCCAACGAAATGATTGAGTTTTTGTATCTAAAATAAATATTATAATCAAATTGTAATGAATAAAATTTAGGAGAGAAAAAAATTACCTAAGGATTCAGCAATATTTTGAAATAATATTAATGCTTTTTCATAATTTTCTTGTTGTTTATAAAGTAAACCTAAACTTGCATTTGTTACAAGATAATGAAAACTATTTGGTGGTAAACAAAGCCTATAGATTTGTAAACATATATTTAATTCTTGTTCAGCTTCATTATACCTAGATAAAATAACAAGAAAAAGACGAATTTGAATTAATAAATAGAATAAAATAAATGAGAATTAAATTTAATTCACATTTTTTTACTAAGATATGTTGCCGATTGTAGTCGATGTACTTGTGCTACTTTAAAACTCATTGAACCAAATATATTTTGTGCAATCGAAAGACAATCATTAAGTAATTCCATAGCATCTTCAAAATAACTATTGCTTTTATTAGATAAATTAGCTGCAATTTGTGCTTGTAAAGCATGAGCTAAACTCATTTTAAATGGAAATAAACGTATACGATCTTCAACACCAAACCAATCTTGAGCAATACGAAATGCTTCTTGAGCATGATGAAGATATGCAGATGATGATACATTTTTTGTTGTTGTATTCGGATAATAATTCATATTATCTTCAAATAGTGAATCTTGAATGTTACGACGAGAATTAGTTGTCGATGCAAGATTTATTAAACTTTTGGATAAGGCTCGATGACAATGAGCAACAATTAATGATTCATATCCATAAACAATTCGAGCACGATCAAGTGTATACTACAAATTATATTATAGTTAGGATGAAGAGAATTGATAAAGAAAATTAAGAACAAGAAATTATCAGAATAAATGAGAATTCTATTAGCTGAGTATTATTGATATAGATAAATATGATTAAACTTTGTTATTGAACAAAAAAAAGTAATAATGAATTATTATTTGTATTAATCTCTATTAAAATGAATCTATGATAAGTAAAAATAAGATTTAATAAAGTTTTTTTTCTTCTTCTTCAATGTTCACATACCTATAGTTCAATCACATGAAATACGACGTGTAGGTAAGAATATACTGTGTAAATGATGAAGATTTTCTCCAATTATACTTTTATCATTTTACTACTAGTATTTATTACTTTTTCAGAAGACAATTTAAGTCTCCAATTAATTCAATATACATGAATATTACCTATCTATTAGAATTGTTATATTCAAGCGGAACATTCCGTATCTAACTTTCATCAATCTCTAGATGTGAATGTAAGTGTTACTTAACATTCGAAGTTTTGAAGATAGATTGACATAACCATATCCAAAAATATTCACAGGTATATCAGTGAACAAAAGTTTAGAGCAATCATATTTTTGAAGTTTTCTTGTTGATGGTAATAGCTAGTATCAATTTGAAGGAAAAATTAGCGTAGCTAAAAAGATTTGGTAGACCTGAAGACTACAACAAAGCTGCTTAGATGAGGGTCTGCAGAAAATCAAGATCTCCGAAACAAGCTTTCTGACTTCCATTTGAAGCTTTTAGAAGGAGACTTTATTTGATATAGAAAATTATTCTGAGCAAAATGAGACGTCTTCAACCTCGCCATGACCTTCCTTCATCGAGCTGCATTCAATTTACAGAAGGCCCCAAAGCGTTAAACATGGCAACAGCATTGAAATTTTCAATAAAAAGAGAAAAATGCTTCTTGGGGCTTCTGTAAATTGAATGCAGTTCAATGAAGGAAGGTCATAGAGAGATCGATGATACCTTATTTTGCTCAGAATTATTTGTTCTATCAAATGAAATCTTTTCTCCCAAAACTTTGAATAGAAGTTAGAAAGTTGATTTCGGGGGAACGGTTCTTTTTCTTTCAGATTCTTACTAACTATTACCATCGAGAAGAAAACTTAAAGATAAAAAATGACACATTTATCATACCTGTGCTAATTCAACAGAACTTTGATCTTGTATAAATTCATTTGAATATTGAAGTAATTGTTGAAGTGCATGAATATATTTTGGACTATTTCTACCGCAATATTTCCTATCATAAACGGAATGATAAAGAATATAATTTTACATTAAATTTTATAAATAAAATTTTACGCCGCATATTGTACAGTCATAAGAGCTGTTGCTTGTGCTTTATTCATAATCCATTTTAATGTTAAACCATTTGTCAATGAACAAAGTAAATCAATAATTAATGAATGATTAGTCTTATCAACTAATTTAAGACCTCTAATAATCAATATCATATATTAATAAATGATATAAAATATCAAAAGAAAAAAAAAAGTTACTTATAACTATATTGTATACAAGCATCAAAATTTGCATCTTCATAAGCTGTTTGAGATATTGTAGAATATAACCAAGCATATTCATTATTGGCAATTTCTGTTACAAACAATAAAAAGAAAAGATATTAATTTTTATATGAAAATATTATATTTTTTTTTCTATTCAATAACCTATTCCAGTTGTTTTAAGACTATCAACAATTTCATTAGCTGCCTCAATTCTTGCCCAGGCTTGTTGTATTTGAAAACTTTGATAATGTGTTTGTACAAGTGCACAACATCCACGAAATAAATATGTCCATATAATAGATTTTTGATTATGTTGTTTAACTAATTTTGTTAATGATTGTATAATAGATTCAATTATTTGTTGACATAATTCATATCGTCCATAATTATATAAAAATTGATTTAATAAAAAACCTTTTTCAACAATATTTAATATATCATCTTGTTTATTAAGTGAATCTTTTAATGCATAAACAAATTTTTGATCATAATGTATACCATATATAGATGAAAGTGAAAAGAAATATTTATAAAAATGATGTTGATGATTGGAATCATCAAGAAGTAAATCAATTATTTCTGTATCAAAAATAGTACGATTTGATAGAGATTTTTCTTGTTTCATTAAATTCATTAATAATTCAATACGACGCATATTATCAAAAATTTGTTGTTCACTATCAAGTTGTTCATGATCATAAGAATTAGTCGAATGATAAAGTTGATCAAATAAATGTTCAGGAATCTAAACAGAAAAAAAAAATAATTTTTAAGAATATTTAAAGAAAGATCAAATTATAAACTTAAAGGATCGATTTATCTACGCTGAAATAATATTAGAATTGTTTTTTTTGTGTGTAAATCCAGATCCAAGGTGTTTTTCAAGAATGCATTCTATATAATCAATGTAGGAAGCTAGGGATAAACGTTTTTGTTGATCCGTACCCGAGAAAAGCTAAAATTTTGGATCTAGATACAACTGAACTACGGTGTGACAGGACCCGCAACTCCCTAGCTGATAGAAATCTAAGCAACTAGTCATGACAGAGTGTGACAAACGTTGTTAATAGACGATCATCAATCATACATAAAAAACGTCTCATTATAATAATTATATGACCTACTTCATTATTGCATTTCTGAAAGATTAAGCAAAATGATTGTGAAGAAATATGGCTCAAAATATACAGAATAAAACAATGTTTCTTATGATTAACAAGAGCAGTCAGAGTGCGGTTCATATTTTAATCCCACAGGAATTGTTCTAACAGCTTTTATTAATTATATTGAGAAATAATGAAGCTTTGTGAAGATTGGAAGCTTTACATATGTATATTACAAGACGTGTTATTCGGTTTATTTTTAATAGCAATTCTGAATATTGGATCATATGAATAATTAATAAATCTAATCGAGATAATACTATTAAAAGGAAATAGAAAGTTTTATTTCTTCTCTCATATTTCTTTTAATTGTTTTTCCTGTTTTGAAAATATTAATTTGAATTTATGTTATACAAGAAGTATAAGAAAAATGAAGAAACAAAACTTGTTTTTTTTTTTTTTTTTTTTTTTGATAAAGTAATCATAATTTAAGACGTACTTGTGAATGATAAGTAAGATTGTCAATAACTTTTTGAAAACTACCTTCAATTACAACTTTATTCATAGCATATCGATCAAATTCAATATTTTTTATATGATGTTGGTAATTATTTATCACAGGTGAATTTTTCTTTTGTTCATTATTTTGTTGTTGTTGTTGTTCAGTTTTATGAATTAAATTTTGATGTTCATTTAATCTAGTAGTTGATACGTATGGTTGAGAACGAGTGGAATCCGGTGCTCGAATTATTGTATTATCAAGTGCAATTACAAGATCATTATAGACCGATGAATTTTCTAGAAGAATACTACGAAATAATAAAAACCAGTTAGCTGGACGGTTAACATGTTCGGATTCTTTTTTAAGAAGACAATCAATTAAACGACGTGCACGATCAATTCTTGATGTACCTTGATAAATATATTGCACATCATGATCTGGAGAAATAATGCGAGCACGAATAAGTTTAGGTATGAGTTCTTGAGTATCAATTTGTTGAATTAATGCTATACGATTCACACGTAAACGCGTTGCGTTAGCATTGTCCCGATCCATTTTTTTAGGTATGTGAATATGTGTATACAAGTACTCTTTTTTTTTCTTTTTTAACGACCTGTAAAAATTTGAATGTTATTTGATGACGGCGATGGTAGCAATAGTTTTGGTGACAATGCAGGAAAGTGAAAAGAAATTTCCTTTGTTTTGAAGAAAAATACTTGTTCGATGTCGTTCATGTTTTTTTTTCAAGTTCTCAATTACATATAATGGAAAAAAATGTGTGATAAAGAATGAAAAGAGAAAAAAAAGACTAATATTCTCATTTTGTCTGTTGTCTTTGTTAAATGATTCTTAAGGCAAGTTAAAAAGAAAATGAAAAGAATTTACAGATTCCCGTAGAAGTTATTTACCCAAAAATAATTTGATTATTTCTATTGTATTTGAACTAAACTTGCTGAAATCGTTGTTTCTGCTGATGAAAGAAGTTTACTAGTCATGTTGAAAACTAAGTCTATGAAAAAGTTTTATATGGCTAAAATTTCTTGTTAAAATTTAATAAGAATATTTTATTGAAATATAGAGTTCGATCATGTAAAATAGACAAGTTGGACGTCTACAAGATTTTTCAAATCCTAATAGTTTTGTTGATTTGGAGATTTTTATGCTTCTAAAAGTTTCCCAAAATTTTTCTTCGTTTAATCCTGCAGAAGTTATTTCAGTAAATATTCAATATCTCAAGTAACACTCAACAAGGACACAAAGCCTTCGGAAATTGTTCAAGTCAAGTATTCTCCTACTACAAAGTAAGCTATGAACTCAAGTATTTCAGTCAAGGTTGATAGCTTTGATCGTTACGAGTGAACTTCTCTCGTAACTAGTGTTCTAGACGAGTGCGAATTTTTACAATCGGAGCTGATCAACACCCGATAGATACTTTCACAATTGCAGTACGGTTTTTAAACTTTTATTTTATACGAAAAAGTATACTATTAAGTTTCTTTCATATATTAAAACAAAAAAAATAGAGATTATCTCAAATGCCAGAAAAAAAACGAGTGAATCATTCAGTGTCTTTCTGTTTCTAAAATCCAATCAATTTGTTAAGTATACGTTTCCATATTGATGATGACATTGACATGAAGCGCAGTATGTTGATGCCAAAGGTCTTTATTGTGAATAAATACATGTTCATCTTTTACGATAATTCATTTTCTTTTCCATCTATTCAGTTTCCTATTATAGATGAATTTTTATTAAAAACAAATTCTTTCAGTACAACAATATTGTTTTTCATTCATGTGACCTATTCTCAAATACAATAAATTACTTGATCATAATCGAATCGATTTTCACTTCTATACTTTTATATAAATTAATAGTTTGAAAAAGTAAATTTATTTTGAAACATCCAGATGACATTAATTGCCGAGTCGGATATGGGTATAAGAAGATACCCGATCCTTGAACGCATCCGGGGAGTTTGCAGTCGATATAGTTGCAGAACACTACTCATAACAGTACAACCTTGGAACTCTCGTCGATTACAAAAAATAAATTTAACTAATTTGACAAAATCATAATGAAGATATTGGAGATACTTTTCGATAGATAACTTCCCGAACATCTTTTACGTTTCATTTGTTTTTGAAAATCCTGAAGATATTATGTTATCGAATCATCTAAACAATTGAAGATAAATGTTTTAGTTGTTATTTTATTGTTGTCAAAAAAAAAAAGACTTTTCCTTACTGAATAAATTTCTCAGTTTCTTTATTTAATATCAGCAGATATTATATAAGATATCACCACGACATAAGTATACTAATCAGGCAGACAAGATCTTTAACAAGATGCATTTAAGCGTGTTAAGGTTTCATAATAACGCCGTTTAAACGAAATAGAATCTTAAAAGCAGTATTATTACGAAATTTTAAATAATTTAAAATGCGTTCACAGAACTGAATTGATTTTAATGTAATAATGTTTTATAGGCAACTTGAATTTTTTTTTCTTTCAATACAGGTTTCGTGTGTTCAATATCGGCTCATTATAGCTCGTTTGTTTAGCAGAATTTAGATTCTATATATTATCTCATGAACGTTAAAATATAGATTGCTAAATCCAAGGTAATATGCTTAGTATTTATACATCATGGGAGTACATATTCACATTTGAACTAATTTCTGAGCAGATAAGGGTTATTTACAAATGTTAAAACAAAAAAGAATATTGTAAAGGTATTTTTAGATATTTATTCTTTTCAAACATGGTGGACTCTAATGAATAGTTTTCATTTATTTTTCTTTAATTTAATTCATATTATAGGTGTTTTTTTCACATTCACATTAGATTATAATCTACTCAGACAATCGATTTATTATCAGTTTGTTGTATTACGTTTATCAATACTTCTTCTAATGTGAACAATCTAAAGTGAACAATATAAGTTAAAATAATCCTGCTTTAATATATAAAAAGACAAAAAATATAAATAGAGTAGTCTAATGTTTTATTCACAATATAAAATAAATGAGCCTTAAAAGAATTGAAGATAATGTTCAAGTTTATTGTAAAAGATTGGCGAATATTTGGAATCCACAAATTATAATATTTTTTTCGAACGAAAAAAGTATAAATTGTCTATCTGATACATGGAAGTCCTTGCACGATAGGGACGAACAATCGTGCTCAATTGATTTCAACAAAACTTTGCGCATGTGTAGTTTCCAGTGAGATGCGAAAACGTCAAATTTTTTTCTTCTTAAACCGTTCTCTTGTTCAAATATTGAAATCACAATAGAGGCACTTTCAAGTAAAAAATGACGATAACCAATGCAATACCCATTCGTTGTATGCTTCGCCATTTTTGAACGTCAATGTTTTTAGCCATGAAATTTTGAAGATATGTACTAACGCAAGTATCATACATATTGACATACTCACGACCACGTTTCGATGTGTTAGGCAGTATAAAGGCATTCCAAATGTTCTAGATATATCTTCTATCTTTTCATCAAGATTTTGATGCAAGCCGTTTGGAAAAATATTGTTACGGTGTCGAAATATTAAAAATTTCTCTAAGAATACTATCGACAAAAAAAGCACAGCTTTGATAATTTTTGTGACATTCATTTCTCATCAAAAATACATCCGTATGGCTTAAAATTTTTGCCGTGCGTACATCTCAAGTTAATGTACTTGCCATTAAATAATGATTTCAAATGAGTGTCCGATTGATGAGTTTATCAGCATCACCAGACACATGACAAATTAGTCTTTTAACGGTATTTTATGCATATACTATGTCATCAACGAATCAAACTAGAGAAATGAAATTTTGACTATGAAGAGATCTCATTAATTACTTACTCTGGTAAAAAATTTAGCTCTTTAGATAGTTTCTATAGCTTAGGAGACGTTTCACAAAAGCATGATTGTGTGGAAGGTCCTCTAAGCTATAGAAACTATCTAAAGAACTGATTTTTTTTATCAGAGCAATTATTCAATGAGATCTCTCTATAACTAAAACTTCAACTCTTTAACATAATTCGTTCAAGCGATTTGTCTGCGCATAAAATATTAAAAGATGATCTTTTTTTCATATGTACGTTAGTATTAGTCAATTCCTCAACAGCGGATTTTTATTTCTCATTATTATCAGGAAACGTGCTTTAGTCTCGGATGTATTCGAACTAAAATTTTCAAGTCAAAAAAATATATCTTTGATCTAATATGGATGTTATAAAATCTGCAAAGAAGATCACAAAAAAATGTCTGTTTTTGGCATAAATGCTCTGAGAAGAACCGAGATATCTCGAGAACAAAACAAAACTTTTGCAAACGGCTTGCGTCAACATTCTTAAAACTCTTTCCTCTACAACATATCTTGAAATAAGAAAAATCTAACAACATCTACTAGACAGCTTTCCTGAAAGTGGATTCCAATTTCACCCAAAGCAGCTCATATATATATATATATCAGAAAAGATTTTTGCTCGGGTCAGTAGTACTTAGTTGCAAAGCGGTAGCTCATAAGCGATAGAAATCTTGGTCATAAGATAGAGGACATATCTAGAACCTATGGAATACCTCTACACTGCCTGACACGTTGAAACGTGGTTGTGAGTATGTCAGCATGTATGATACATGCGTTAGTATATATTCACAAAATTTCGTGACTAAAAATCGATAATGAACGACAACGAAAGTTGACATACCAGAATAATAAATATATAATAACACAAATATAAACTAGACGACGACAACAATCTAAATAAAAATAAACAATAAAAATAGCTATTTTATATTTTTCAAAAATTTCACGTCGCAGTCACATTTATTCGTGTCAAAATGCCTTTAGAACTCCTCAGTACTGTTAATTGATGACATGCATTTTTTATCTCTTCATAAAATTTAGTTTCTGCACGAAATGCCCAGAACACATGTCCGGATGGCATTAAATGAAAATTATGACCATATGAAATATTTGTAAGAAATTGTGCTTTCACTTGCTTATCAATTTCAAGCATAGCCGCATGAGCGCATCCATCACCTATATATTGTCGAAGCATGAAATCATCTCGAATCAATTCACGAACAAAAGTTTGAACTTGTTTTGATTCATAAAACCATTTCAAACGAATAACAAAGAAATTATTATAAATACAACCATTTTGAAGATTAGTTTTGTTGAGAAGTCTATGTACGATAGACACCATCGGGGCGATCGATTCATAATATACACATCGATAAATATAATCTAGTTTTGCATTATACGTATAATTAAAAATATCCATTTTAATATGATCCATAAAGTATGAATCATCATCCATTCTCATTAGATATTCATATTTTCCTCGAATGATTGCTGGATGATAAAAAACATCATATGTCCAAAATCGACACATTAAACGATATCCAATTGGTTTCTCCAATCGTGATTCAGGATCTACTTTAACTTTTGTTTCAAAGTTAAGAAGTTAAAATGAAATTTGTAGTTGTTTCTTGGTTCGAAGTACACAAGATAATATTTGTT